>CM040246.1:147863744-147906443 GCA_022545495.1 Chrysanthemum lavandulifolium | reverse complement strand
TTTTATTTTTGAAAACTACTTATATACTAATATTATGAAACTTTAATAAAGACAAAAAATTACAAAACTCAAATAAGTCATTTTGAAAGATTATTGCTCAACAGTTGGGTTATGAGCTTATTTTGTGGAATAAGCTCAAACAAGCTTGCAACTTGAAACAAAAGCTCAAAATAGATTCAAACAAGCTTAATAAACAGAAATGAAGCTAAATTATACAAAAAGCACAACGATTAAGCTAAAAATAAGTAATAAGCACTTGGCTTATATAGTGAAAAAGCAGAAAATGGGACACACTTTAAGCCCTAAGAAATACTAGTAAACAAGCTCAAAAGTGAAAAATAAAACTTGACAACTCAAGAAGACCAGGTTGGCTTTCCAAAGAACCAGAGATCAAGAGATTAGGACAAGTAATGAGCTTAATGCAAGCTTATCAAAATGGGTACACTATCGTACGCAGGCGACTATGGAGACAAGGACCCTCAAAAGCAATAAAATAAGCACTTTAAAAGGTGATTCAAGGAGATCTAGTATTTTTGTATTTTTCTACACCAACCAAACTATAATTCCCCAAGAGCTTATAAACTTAATCTTGATATTAAACCCCTAGTGAAATTCCAAAGTTTATTCAAAAACGACCCATTGAGATTTTGACTTTTTGAGAAAAACCAAAAAGTTGACCAAAGTGAGATTTAAACTGATCTTAAACACTTATGATGTTATGTTAAGGTGTTTTAAGACTAACTAGAGCAATATTATCAACTTTCTAACACAAATCAATGATCTTGGATCATGAATCTGTCAACAGTGACTGCAAGATAAGATTCAAAGTGATTTTTTGACTTTCTTCCAAAGAAGTGTTGGTTTTCTTGACTTGTTCAAGTTAATAGGCACTAAAGTAACATAGACCAAAGACTTTTACTGTATAAAACTCTTTTTATCACAATCCAACAGTCTAAAACAAACACCCCTTATATGACTGTTTTGAAATTTTTACAAAGCAATTCACAATTTCAAACCAAAAACTTGATTACAGACCTTGTAATATCAATTATTATGACTAATGAAACCTAAATCAACAATCAAAACACCATTAAACTAAGACTTGATCAAAATGCACTTTTAACTGTCAAAAGGACAATTTTATAAACTACAAATTTAAAAGAACAAGATACTATTTTTAAAGCTTAAACACACTTAACTATGACTAATGAATACTAAGAACAAGAAATCACAACAACTAATCAACCACAACATTGAAATGCCAAAATACTTAAAAGACTTACAATAGCTTCCAAGCTCAAGCGAAAACCAAGACCAACTAACACCCTATAAACACCAATAAGCTACTAACCGAGCCATCCATTATATACCACTCCAATTTGTGATCGCCTTCTCGAATGATTTTTATTTTTGAGCTATTTAATTGCTATTTTTGGTGATTTTTTATTTTAACTTCTAAACTTGTTTTAGATGTATCTAAAAGCTTGATTAAGCTTTCTTGGAGCTTAAGTGACCTATCTCAGTCCATATAATCAACTAAAAACAACATTTAATCCATCATGAGATTTTGCATAAAAATGAAAAATTGCATAAACTTGAAAAGTGATTAAAACTTGAAATTACTAATTGGAAAGGCTTTACAATACATTAAAAGACTTAAGCAGTCTTGGAAGGATTTAAGTTACACTTTTACTTGAAAAAACACTAAAGCGACATGAAAACTAAAAATTACACTAGATAGGTATTGTCTGATGCATCCCTTTCCTCTTTATAGACTTTTCAGCAATCCCACATGACTTCTCGAATCTTTCCCGCCAAACTTGAGCCATTGGATTGGCTAGAATCATCCTATCCGTCCACCTTGTATTTTGGCGCCAAAAATTCTTCAAGGGTATTATCAATTAATGGATTTGGTTTTGATAATTAAGAGTTTTGGAGTATAGATGATGTGGAGGGACATGGTATGGTAGTGGGTTGAAAATTGGTGAAAACCAGTCATGGTTTTGAAGTTACAGTGGGGAAGAGAGGCTCTGATGTTTACGGTATAAGGGCGCGTTTAGTGGGTTTGACTTTGGGTTTGACAGGGGATAAGTAATAGCGAAAATTCAAAATGGGGTAGTATTTGGGGTCGAGGAATGTGACACAGGGGTCAAGGTTAAAGGGTCAAGAGCAGTTGGGTTGGGCTAGTAG
The DNA here is from genome assembly GCA_022545495.1 of Chrysanthemum lavandulifolium. Taxonomy (NCBI): domain Eukaryota; kingdom Viridiplantae; phylum Streptophyta; class Magnoliopsida; order Asterales; family Asteraceae; genus Chrysanthemum; species Chrysanthemum lavandulifolium. The sequence goes on along the minus strand of CM040246.1, from coordinate 147,904,253 downwards.
TTGGATTGGATTTTGGGCCTTATTGAAATTAATAGGATCCGTTTGGTTTGATTATTAAACAAGGACCAAAAATGCAATTTTGCCAAACTCCAAGGACTAAAAGTGAACTTTTTCCAATGCTCTCCCAAGGACCAATTTTGACAAACTTTGATAAAACAAGGACCCTTTTTGCACAAAATCTATTTTTAAAGGTCCAAGGACTATTTTTGCAAATTTCCAAAGTTAAGGGACCTTTCTTGCCAATTGACCAAAGAATCATTCAAGGATCATTTTAAACAATTTAGAATACTTCAGGGACCTTGAATGATAAATTTCCACATTTTTGAATTTCCAGGGACTAGATTTGACAACTTTTAAAACTCGGGGACTAAAGCGCCAATTTGCAATCTTGATACATTTTCATCCGATTTTGATATTTTTGCATTTGAAACACATAAAACTTGATTTGTGATAATTTGATCATTTTGATGTGTTTTGAGTGTTTTGAGATGATTTCAGATTTAGATTATGTAAAAATGATGAGTATTTGAAGCTCATCAGCGCCTAACAAGCAAAACATTAGAGCATTAAATGCAAACTTTGCCAACTTGGCAAAACATTTTGAAGTTCAAGTGTCGCTACAAAGTAAGTCGAACATTAAATGCAAAGTTTCACAACTTGCAAGCGCATCCTTGAGGTTTAAGTTTCGTTGCAAAGTAAGTCTGTACCATTAATTGCTATGTATAGCAACTTGGCAAAATTATTCCCTGGGTTTAAGTGTCGTTCAAAGTAACTCCTTTGAAGCAATCATTGCATCGTGGGTTTCACTTCGTTTTTAGATACTAGTTATACTAAAAAGTTCTAGATCCAAAATATAAAAATCAAGTAAACCGGTGTTCGGATCAAGACAAGACACGTAAGCATAATAACCAAATACCTGAAATTCAATTTGATCCGAAAGAAACCCCAAACAAATAAAATATCCACACCTTCACACCCTCTCAATCATCATCATCATCATCTCGATCTAAATTCCAATCAGTGAAGATGTACGGATTCGAAGCAATGACGTTCAACATCCACGGAGGATACCTGGAAGCGATCGTAAGAGGTCACAGATCTGGATTGTTGACCGCTGCTGATTACAATAATTTATGTCAGTGTGAATCCCTTGATGATATTAAGATGCATCTTTCTGCTACTGAATACGGTCCCTATCTCCAAAACGGTATATATATATATATATATCACTTCATTTGTTTTCTGATTTCATAATTTCATATGTTCGGTTGAAATTCATATTAGTGATTTAGTATTTAGATCAGGTAGTCAGTATTAGTGCAATTGCGACATATTTCGTCAAAGATCAGATCATTGTTTATTACTGCGATGTAGATCACGAGAGTCGATTTTTTGATGAGATGTAGATATGAATCAAGTTTTTGCTAGTTTGTCGCACGTCATTGATGATGATGTATAACTGTTAATAAACATGTTAGGTTGTTCCTTTATTCAGAATTCATGCGGTTACTACTATTAGTTTTTGTATTCGTGATGTTCTAAAATGTTAATAAGTTTTGTTTGTGCAAAAAACGAAGACCGGATTATTGTTTATTGTTGTAGAATGTAGAGTGATAGGTAGTACGAATCATACTAGATCATGAGAAGCGAGACTATTGCTCGTCGTTTGGAATGAATCGATTTTTGATGTAGATGTAAATGTAATGGAACATTTGCTAGTTTGAGAATTGAGATCAAAATTGTCACACGTCACCAATGATGTATATTTATGTTATCAAATGTCTCGAGTTCTTTTATCTGAATATCTCAATAGAGTTTTCATTGTGAGTTGACTGTTATCGTGTATGAAATGTTATGGACCTGTGTTTTGACAGCTTTCATTGACGGATGATTTGATAGAATGAACGGTTAAAAACTTTTTGAACGTTTGAGGCAATTGTTTTGGGATAAACTGGAAATAATGACTTGTCTTATCATTAACGAGTCGATGTATTTGCATAAATATGCATATTTCTCATTTTGCAACATTTTGGGATGGCAGGTCGATTGTTCTGTTTTTCGCTAATTATGTTTTTTGTGATTTTTTTTGTAGAGCCTTCACCATTGCATACCACCACAATTGTTGAGAAATGCACCCTGAAGTTGGTTGATGAGTATAAGCACATGCTATGCCAAGCCACCGAGCCTTTGTCAACCTTCTTAGAGTACATAACGTATGTAGAGTTTCTTATCCTTTCATTATTCTTACATATAAACATATGGCTGTTAGGGGTGCTTATGTGGCCTGATAGTCTACTGAGTTCGTATTACCATTTACCAACAATGTTGATTGTAGTTTAATGTCAGTGAATAGTATGTAACTTTAGCTAGATGCCACTATGCCAGTGGTTTAAGATATTGGTTTGGCTTTTGGACTTAATTTGAAGGTTTCCTTACCGTTTCTTTAATACCACTGAACCACGCTTGTTAAGTTTTGGTATATGAGATGCAGCTATTTTTGATGGACTGTATGTTTCTAGTGATATTTACTTGCTAGTTAAGCAGTTTCTGACTTGGCCTTTTTAGGCGAAATTTTTAGTAGCTAAATTATAGTTTCCACAAAGTACATAAGTCTTTATGGCCACTTGTTCATCGATTTAAGTGGTGATAGGTTCTGAAAACACTTTTCTCTTTTTATAGCTGAGAGGTTCCACTATTAATGTTACTACAAAACAAAATAATGTTATCATCAATATGCAGGGAGAGAAAGAGGTGTCGGAGTTGATGTGTTAGTAGATGTCGTTTTTCTGCTTTATATGTTGGTTTTACCAACATCTAAAATGGATTATATTTGTAGTTGGTGACTATCAGTTTATGTTCTTTAATAATAGCACAGTGCTATGAGTACAGATGTCTATACTTTAAATTCACAAGTCAGTAGCAGAGTTTCACATGCACTATTGAGCACATCAGGAATGAAGCTTTTGGCTTTACTATTGTAGATTTAACATTTGTAACAAAAGGTTGAGGGCCTAAATTTTTTGTTGCTTTCTCAGATATGGTCACATGATCGACAATGTGGTCCTGATCGTTACTGGAACCTTGCACGAGAGAGATGTTCAGGAACTGCTAGAGAAATGCCACCCTTTGGGAATGTTTGACAGGTAATCTACCTATCTGATAACATTTTGAATTTTGCAAATGCGTATAAGGTAACATCCTCTGTTTTTTTCTTCAGTATTGCTACCCTGGCAGTTGCTCAGAATATGCGTGAGCTTTACAGATTGGTGCTTGTGGATACACCACTTGCTCCGTACTTCTCTGAGTGCATCACATCAGAGGTATACGCTTGTTCAACATTAGTCTACTGCAAAACATGGCGTGATATGGCATAGCAATGAAGTTCCTTCATACACATTGGCTATTCATAGATCTTCCTTAGAACTTTCATCTTTCACATTCAGTTTTCACATTCATTTAAAACAACTTTGAACTGCATTTTCGATTATCACAATTTGTCTCTAGTAGGTTTAAGAGGGTACAAATTTGACACATTTACTAATAAATTGGCTGATTTGGGTTCGGTCATATCTTTATATGGTCAAATGGGTAGCATTATAAAGTTAAGCTACAATGAAACGTGTTGATAGTCGCTCGAAGTGTACACTCGATGCATACAACCTACTTAATTGCTTTATTGGAAACATGTAATTTTATATAATGATAAAATATTGTTGTAATTGTATTTAACACAGAATATTTTTAAAATTGCTTAAAGTTCTTACAAAAATTGTTTCGTGTCAGTGTGCTAAAAATATACCGGTTTGACCAGTTATCTAACCCGCTCATTGCCACCTCCTCGTGAATTTTTTTTTGTCATCAAGGTAGTGTAGGCTGAAGAGATCATTTGTCCATGTGTCTATCTGTATATTACAGTTTTCATGCTAAACAAAACAAAAGATTTTCAGCGAAGTTGTTATATATAACCTTGAATTTTACATCCTAAAACCCGACAAACAAGTTTATGATGATTGTAACTTTAGGCGCTATGGCTTGTTCTTTTCCTACTGTCTTAGTTTATAACAACAAATTGGTATTGTCTGCAGGATTTAGATGATATGAACATTGAGATAATGAGAAACACTCTTTACAAGGCATATCTTGAGGATTTCTACCGGTTTTGCCAGGTAAGCATTTGTTGGTTATTTGGAATTTGCATATGTATTTCCTGGTTTCTTGTTGTGACTTGAATTTACAAATAGAAACTAGGAGGTGCAACTGCTGAAATTATGTCTGATCTTCTAGCATTTGAGGCCGACAGGAGAGCTGTTAATATCACCATAAACAGGTGCTGCAACTATCCGAATGTTCCTGTTGGAAGCTACTCTATAAATGGTGACATCTGAACTTCTAATGCTAACTTATTTGTCCTTTTTCTTGGTTGTATATGCAGCATTGGAACAGAGCTTACTCGAGATGATCGCAGGAAGCTGTATTCTAGTTTTGGTTTACTGTAAGTGAATGAAACCCTGCATAATTGTCCTATCCGAAGATTTGTCTATTTTCCTTGTTTTATACTTAATAAATCTGTTTCCTTTTCATCTTGAAATAGTTACCCCTATGGTCATGAGGAACTTGCTGTTTGTGAGGACATAGATCAGGTATTGCTTTATCCCTGTTTCTGTCTCTCTTTCAGAAGAAGTAGAAGTGAATATATTTAAGTTATATTTTATGTAGTGTGGAAGAGCTTAAATCATATGGCTTTTAGAATCTCCTCAATTTGCAAATTAAGTATGCATGTCGGCAGATAGGGATTAGGGATACCATCATTTTGAAGTCTCCGATTTTTCTAAACCAGTTAGCTCAGCTGGTCTCTGAAATGGTGATTAGGCTTCGTTGGTTTTATAGAGGATGACTAGTGGTGGCAATTTCGAGTACTTATAAAAGGTGATTTGGGTTATGTCTAATCTCAAAGACTTAAATAGCGAAACGGGTCATGTAATTTTTTTAGATATACATGGAAACAGGTCAAAAATCATCCAAAGTATATATATTATGCATACCTCATATCAGTTTATTGTAAAATTTAGATTTGATTATATACTATATAATCGTATAGTTTTAATGCATTATTGATTGAGTTTCTTATATTACAGTAAATATTAAAAAAGTGTGTGGACTATAGGAAAATTTTACCCATTTAAATAAAAAAATTACCCATTTTGACACATTACCCAACCCGTCTACTCTGACACATCTAAGGATTGTTTTTATGCATATCTCCTGAGGGATAGAAAGGGAAATTATTAGTCTCATTGAGTTTCTCATCCTCTTAATCTCTATTTTAGGTCCGTGGTGTGATGGAGAAATACCCTCCTTATCAGCCAATATTCTCCAAATTGTCCTATGGTGAGAGCCAGATGCTTGATAAGGCATTCTATGAAGAGGAAGTGAAGCGTCTCTGTCTATCTTTTGAACAGCAGGTTTGTGCATCCATTTTTTTTAAAATTAAATCCTGTAATCACAATTACTCTATACTATAATCCTTTTACTGAAAGACAAAATGTTAATGTAATAATGCAAAAGATTTCCATGATTGAATTGCTGAAAACTTTATGTATGTGCAGTTCCATTATGGTGTGTTCTTTGCATACATGAGACTCAGGGAGCAGGAGATCAGGAACTTGATGTGGATTTCAGAGTGTGTGGCTCAGAACCAGAAATCCAGGGTTCACGACAGTGTCGTTTTCATATTTTAATGATGGGGAACAGTCACAACATAAAATATTTATGTATATTCATTTGCTGCTATTTAATCACTTCATCTCGCCAGAGTGCTGCAGCTGCATGCAGATTTTCGCATAATAAGGTTCTTGTGTATGTTAAATTTTGTTGTCCAGAGAGTTTGTGTACTTGAAAGATTTGTGATAATTGTTTTTAAATGTGATCTTGGAATTGAAATTCATTCTGGTATGTAATCGCAATTTGTTCATTTTGTTGATAGGTAAATGTAGCCATTTTGTATTGTTTCCCCTTCATACAGTAACCACCATGAACTGCACCGTTGCCACCACCTTCCACCAAACCTAGACACCTTACTATCTTAACAGTCTAGGTCCAAACATGACCCATCAAAGCAGAGGTGGCAAAACGGGAAGGTCAAGCACGTTGTTCTGTGACCGAAAGCATTTTTGTCCCCCAGTGTTTAGATTTTTCATAAAATATTTAATGTGTCAAATATGATAACGAAAAGTAAATATTGGTTCAAAAATAATATATTTTTGACAAATGACTTAAAATTGCACTTTGCTGGCTTTGAACGTGTCTGAACAATTCAAATTAGCCTACTAAGCTAGCCATGAAATAAGGTTTGTAAATGTGCAAGGTTAGCGGTGAAAACCAAATACCGCGCATACTGTATCAGATTTCGAATGAAAACGCATTAGAAAAATTATATTTAACGAAATGTTACAATTTTTGAATGATCTGAAACTTTTCTTCGACTGATTCCTAAACAGCAAAAGGAAACAAACATATACACATCAGAGCTACTATACAGTCTAACCATCCAAAACTCTTCGGTCACTATTGCAGCAGCACGAAGCTTAACAAGACTTAACAAGGTAATCCTACTCTGCATCCCAAGGCAGCACCCGCAAAATTAGTTAGCTCGTGAACCTTATGAGCCGGTTCAGCTTTTATCAACGGGTAACCCTTATAATGATGAGCCCAATGTGGGTTCCCTGAACTCACAAAAAACGCTCCATTCAACATCAGATCTCCTTCCGATCTCCATGTCCATTTACACCATTCTGACTTTTCAGCTTGATTTCTGTGAGTCACCTCTTTGGCTGCACCATGCTCGGCTTTGTATCGGTTCCCTTGGCTTATGATGGTTGCACCCATTGCACCACCAATCGCGTAGCTTTTCCACATTGTGTAGTCGTTGTTGACCACGTGAACAAATCCCCATCTCACTGCTGGTAATCGTTGTGTAAGTCCTTTTCCAAAGTGGTTGTATGCGAGTGTCACTCTCATATTTTCATCTGGTGTAGCATCGCTTGCACCAAATAACAAAGCCTGCAAAAATAATTAACGTTTTTAGAAACCAAATCAGGTTCTTGCAGGGTTGACTGACTAATATAGTACTCGACTCTCATTTTTTTCAAGTTTCGGTAGTGTAAAAGAAGGTGTTTGGGTTTGTTGACCTTATCATGTCTGACGAAGTGATTATTAGAGATGGTGATGTCAGTGGAACGGGCGACAACATCAATAAGACCATCATATGATCCAGCAAAGGAGCAATGGTCGATCCATACATCAGTAGTTCCAAATATGCAAATAGCATCTCCGTCACTATCTCCTCTGATTCCAACGTGATCAGCTTTTGATCTAATCATGCCACCCTTAGCAGGAGCAATATCATACATGTGGATGTTAGATATGATAATGTTACGAATATTTTGTAACATAATCCCAGCCCCACCAGCAATGTGGATATGAAAACCACGTCCATCAATGGTCTTATGGCTCTCAAAAATGAGCTCTTGGCAAAGCTTGATATTCATGTGGCCCGAGAAAATGATCCAAAGTGGTTCTCGCTGGAGGACTGCATGACGGAGGGTTCCAGGTGGAGGGTTGACCATATCAGTATCGGCTGGGTTGGTGACAATGTAGACTTTACCACCTTTGCCTCCTGTAGTATTGTGACCGAAGCCTTGAACAGCATGGGCTAACTTTTGACGGTTGTCTGCCCATTTGGGGTCGCATCGCCAGCCTTTGTCAATTAAGTTGTGAGCCTTGCACGGTGCGTCGTGTTTCTTATGCCTGATCAACCCCCTTCTAGTGTTTATGGTGTCACTGAAAATCAAAAACCACATTTGTAATTAATTTCCCTTTTTAACCTTTAAGCAGTAACATATGTCGGACCTTTAATGAAAGCAAATGGTTCAGTTAGAGATTGCTTATGCAAATAGTATCGACAAGTTACTTTTTTATTTATTTTTACCAACAAGATTTGTGCAATGTACTCATAATATAATTAGTATATGGAGGATTAACATTTGTTTAGCAAGGAATAAACACTCACTCGGAAAGGGTAGAATCGGCAATGGCACTAATCACGGAAATGAAACTTAAGACCAAAACCAAATGGAATTTAACCACCTTCATCTTTAGTTAATACGAAAAAGATATTATGGAAATAAAGCGGCTAAGTAGTTGGATTAGCTAGTCAGGTTGGAGTCGGATCTTGGTATCAAGATCAGACTTCTATTAAACCAGGCTAGCAAATCCTACGCTTTGTTAATAAAAAAAACAGTTGATGATGAAGGGGACTCGATCATATGAAGAGATGTCGACAATTTATGCGCGACATCCCAAAACCAATAAGGAAATTGTGTGATGTAGTTTTTTACATAATATACCGAATGCTAAGGAGAATTTGTTGTCTGAGATTTTTGTAAAAATTGGTAGATTTGCGTGAATAAAGAGAGAAAATGAAGCTAATCCACATGTATAATTTTGTTCTCTTAAATCACAGGATGACAATCAAAATTATTATTTGTGACATTTCAATCCAAGTGAACCATTGACCTGAGTTTTTCCTAATCCAAAATTTCTAACAAGTGTACATTTCACTCAGCAGAACCTCATTACTGGCTAACTAATTCGCCCCGAATAGTGTTTATACTGTCGCTTGCTCGTTTGAAATTTAGCACGAAAAATCTCTTCAAATAGAACCAATGTTATAGTCTTATACATGTCTTGTTTGAGGAACAACTAATTTGCTTGTCAACTGTGATTTAGTTATATACTTATGAGAATGGATAGTGAATTCATGCAGTTGGTGTATTTCTTACTTCTATATCTGTCTAAAATCTAATGGCCTTTTTTTTAGAGAGCTGATTGACACTTTTATTTATTTTTTATTTGCACACTTTAATGTACAAACTGAAAAACAATTTGTTTAACACAATATGGAGTATGCAAATAAAATAGAAGAGTGTGCAAATCATTAACTTTTTTTTATCGTTTCAAAACGGTCACATGATCATTGAAATTACTCATGTGTATATATTATTTGAGTTGAGTTGTTGCATATTATTAGTGGAAGAAATGCCAATCATCATAGATATATCCAGTGATGTTCGCATAATCATAATCATGCTTTTCATATAAACATTCTCTTTTACATAAATTATCGACTTCATATCAACTATTTAATTATTTATTATTTCAAGTTTTTACTCTTCCTTTTTACATATCGTACCCTTTTAGACAATATTTGTAGGAAATAAACTAGTATGTGTGTAAACTTTTATGATTAAACAAGATTACCAGAATCAAAACTGATTTTATTAAGATCAAACCCAACCAACCACCCCTACGGTTTGATCCATTATGTGTTTATTACAAATTACAATGAAGAGTTTGACAAGAAATATAACAATACAGTGATTATATCAATCACAAGAATTAACTGAAAACTAGAGAGAACTATTGAGATAATCAGACTTTCTTGATATTGAATAATGAGAGACTTTGGTCTTTATATACTGCCATCCAATTGACTTCCAACACTTGTGCACTCAACCCCTCTGAGAATAGATCATTAGCACTTACAGCCCCTCTATCTTATAAACCTGTATGAAATAAAAAACACTAAAAGAAAACCATTACGAATAAATAACTAAACACCCTCGACTTAATACTTTTCACGATTTAGTTTACAAGAGTGCATTTTAATACACCCCCTTAAACTAAATCTGGAAAACATCAACCAAATTCAACTTCTCACACATTTTCTTATGTTCAGCAGAACATAACCCCTTAGTAAGAACATCAGCAGTATTATCCACTGAATCAACCTTACAAGTTTTAAAAATTCCTTCACTGATTTTCTCTCTTAGAAAATAAAGATCAATCTCAAAATGTTTAGTTCTTTCATGGAATATCGGATTTGCGAAATCGCATAAGAAGACATCGTCAGAACATCAGTCAGAATAGTATAATCAACTTTAAATCATAACAACTTCAAGATCCAAATAATCTCACAAGCAACATTAGACATAGCTCGTACTCATTTCGGTGAGGACTTAGCTAACATCGATTGCTTTTTACTTTTCCAGGACACAAGACAGCTGCCAAGAAAGCGCATAGCTGTCGCGGATCTTACGGTAGGTGCACTCGCCCAATCAGAGTCAACAAAAGCAGTTAACTCAAACTTATCATTAGCCTTATAAAACACCCCTTTACCAGGTGATCCTTTAAGATACCTAAGCACCCTAAATGCCAACTTAAGATCAGAATGTAAAGGACCATGCATAGCTTGACTCAACTTATGAACAACATAAGATATGTCAGGCCTTGTAATAGTCAAATATATCAGCTTACCAACTAACTTTTGAAAATTCCCAAAACTAACCAATGGATAATCATTCTTATCCAATATTTTCCCAGTTGGTTTTTTCTGATTAATTTCAATAGGAGTAGAAGTAGGTTTACAACCTAACATTCCAAATTCATTAATAAGCTCAAGACAATATTTCCTTTGAGAAAAACATAAACCATTATCATGTTTAATAACTTCTATTCCCAAAAAATATGTCAACTCACCCAGATCTTTAATCAAGAATTTAGAACTTAGCAAGGTTTTAAATTTGTTAATTTCATCATTATTATTACCAGTGATGATAATATCATCAACATACACCAGTAAAACCATAAACAAATCTTTATCAGACTTAGTGAACAAAGAATGATCATTTTTGCTTTGTTTAAAACCAAACTCACATAAAGTAGTAGTTAATTTTTCATTCCACTTTCTAGGAGCCTGTTTTAGACCATATAAAGATTTTTTAATTTGCAAACTCTTTGATCACCCTTTTCAAAATAACCCTCAGGTAAAGTCATGTAAACATCTTCAACAAGATCACCATATAAAAAAGCATTATTCACATCAAGTTGAAAAATGTTCCACTTATTTTGCACAGCCAAACTTAAAACACACCTAACAGTAACCATTTTAACTACTGGAGAAAAAGTCTCTTCATAGTCAATACCTTCTCTTTGGTTATAACCTTTAGCAACAAGCCTTGCCTTAAACCTATCAACTTCTCCATTAGCCTTATATTTGATCTTAAAAACCCATTTATGACCAATAGGAATTCTACCTTTAGGAAGAAAAGTAACTTCCCATGTCCCATTTCTATTTAAAGCAACCATTTCATCATTCATAGCTGCAACCCACCTAGGGTCAGCAGCAGCCTCTTTATAAGTCTTAGGTTCAACAGCTTTATTTAGATTAGTTACAAAAGAATAATTTTCAGCACTAAGATTTGCATAACTGACATACCTATTAAGACTGTATTTAACCTTCCCATCTAACTCATAATCTTGCAACTTACTGGGTAACCTAGTCCTTCTACTAGACCTCCTAACAGTAGCCTCATCTATTATGCTTTCAGAGTCATGATCATCTGAACCAAAAATTTGACTAAAATTCTCAAAATCTTCACCCTCAGATTCATATTCATCATCATCAGAAGTTGCATCTATCTGTTCTAAGGCATCATCTGCTATTATCTCGCCAAGTGTATTTGCTTTTTAATACTACTAGGAATAGATTCATAAGCAGTTTATCTTTGGTAGAGCGGGATGATTTATGAACCCTCTGCAACTGCGGAGGAGAGAATAGACTCTACATTAACATCTGCAGAGCCCTCTGCAGATGCAGCATTTGTCGATCTCGCATTGACCTCAGACTCACGATTAGAGCCATCATCTATAGATGTGTTATCATTCACAGCATACTCTTTATTTTTATCATCATAGAGTTCATAAGATCTTTGGTCATCAAAAAAATTTAAACTGTTTAAATTTTGCAACTCTAAAACAAAATCTTTAGTTAAAGATTGATTTTTAAAAGGATAAACAGTTTCATAAAACTGAACATCTCTGCTATATAAAACTTGTTTAGATTCTAAACTGAACAACTTGTAACCTTTTTTCTCTAAAGAATATCCAATAAAAACACATTTATCAGATCTAGCAGAGAATTTATCAGAATTATTAAGAATTGTTGCAAAACATAGACAACCAAAAGATCTTAAGTGAGATAGACTAGGTTCAGATTTGTAAACCAACTCATAAGGACTTCTACCAGAAAGCACAGCAGATGGTAACCTGTTAATGAGATATACTGTGATCAGACACTCACCCACATGTTCGATTTGAGGAATCCCCTCGGAACATGAGTCCACATGTTCGGAGGCGGAACATGAGAGCCTAACAACATTAAGCAAATGTCTATGTTTTCTCTCAAGAACCCCATTTCTTTGAGGGTGTAGGCACAAGATGTTTGATGAATTATACCATTAGACTCACAAAAGTATTAAACTGTCATTTACAAACTCGGTCCCATTATCACTTCTAAAGATTTTAACATTTTTTCTAACCGAGTTTTAATCAGTTATAAAAACAACAACATTGGAATAAACCTCATCTTTGCCTTTTAACATAGACACCCAACCGCCTACTAAAGTCATCAACAATAGTAAGGAAGTATTTAAAACCTTCCCTACTCTTAACTCTATAGGGTCCCCAAACATCAAGATGAACTATTTGACCCAACTCATTAGTTTTATGATCACTAAGAGGAAAGGTTCCTGTTCGCTTAGCCTTGATGACTTCACAAGGATCTGCAGACTCATTAACAAGACCAATCTTATGTTTTAAAATACTTAAAACTTGTTTAGCAGGGTGTCCTAGTCTATTATGCCACATACACTTAGACACAAGACAAGATTTAACATGATTATTAACAAGTTTCTTACCCTGATCTAAGTAATATAAACCTCCAACCATACTACCAGTCCCCACCAGGGACTTTAGAGTTAAATCCTGAATAACACAATTGAATTCATTAAAGGTCACACTAACTTTATTAGCACTAGAAAGCTTATGCACAGACAACAAACTCACATGATATCCAGGAACAACCAACACATCATGAATTATTAGAGTTTCAGAAAATTTAAAACTCCCAATTTGATTAACCTTTTCAATTGTTCCATTAGGATGAACAATCTGTAATGTTTAAGTGTGAAACATTAATAACATTGAATAAAAACATTCTTTGTATAAGTCATATGTTGGTCGCCCCTGAATCAATAATCCATCCTATATAAGTACTATATGTACTTATATCGGATTAAAATTAAAAATCTACATGTAGCAAAACAAAAACATAACTAGAATCAACATGTATACCGTAACATTTCCGAATGTCACAAGCAAGACCAGAACTAGGCGCTCAACAAACTCATCAACCTCTTATATTCATCATTAGTCAAAGTATGAGTAGCACTAGAACTAGTACCAGTATTAGATGCAGACACATTATTCACAGAAGCTTTAGGATTATTAATTTTATGATTCTTTTTGAAACCTGAAGGATAACCCACAAGCTCAAAGCACCTATCAATAGTATGACCAATCATATTGCAATGTTTGCAAACAAGATTGGGATTAGGTCCTCTATTAAACTTTCTATTTTGATTATTTTATTGACAGACCAATCATTGTTGCTCCTAGCAACAAATGCGAAGAACTAGCCTTAGTACCGATACTATACACATTAGAATTCTGTGAGACTCATCTCAGAAAGAGTAGCAAAAGGCACTTAACATCGTGTAAAGGATCGAGAACTGCACATCGCTCCTCACACTACTATACACATCATCAAGTCCCATGAAGGCGCATAAGCTCGATCAGTTGAGTATGATTCTTTAATTTTTCTGCGATGTCACAAGTACACAAAGGCGCATCAACTAAGGAATCATAATCGTCTCCACCGAGCATTAAACTTAGGATAATACTCACCAATGGCATACCGCATCGAGTAAAGAGTGAATCTTAAAATGCATATTGAAAATCACGTAACCATCGACTTGCTATAAGTCTCTTCTAATTCATCCCAAACAGCTTTTAGCATTAGTAGAATAGATTTGACCCAAATATAACTCCGAGTAATACAACCAAGAATCCAAGATAGAACAATGTAATTACATCTATCCCATCGTTCTTGTCTTGGGATATCATCATCAGTGGTCCGACACATTTACCATTTATAAACCCAAGTTTATTTTTAGTGTAAAGCAAGCTTAATTGCGCAGAGACCAAACCTTATAGTTTTCTCAGACCTCTAGTTTAAAAGAAATTATGGGAGTACCATTAGAATCATTTGAATGTAAGAATAAAGGATCAAAGTCACCGGTTTCAATACGGTTGAACTTGAGCCTTACGGTCCTTACCCTATCTTCTTGAACCATTTTGAAAATAATTTTTCAACCACAAGAAAGCACAACCAAGACAATCACCACAAACAAAGACACTACTCCTTATAACACCACAGATTGCAACCACAAATAAATCTCCAACCAAAACCAACAAGCAACAATCCCTTAATCTACTCAGCCACCGACAGTCCTAAAAGATAACCTAATAAAAAAACCTAAATAAGAGAAGAGCGGTGTTACAGAGCACGCTCAACAACAAACAAAACACAAGATCAAGAAGATCTTAACCAATCACCAAACAATAGCAGCGGAAGAATAATCTGTAACAAAAAAAAACAAGATTAGAACAACCATTCATATACCAATCAAAGATCTGTAAATCAACAAAAAAAAAACCCTAATTTTGTAAGAAAATAATTTTTCCAACGAAACACAAGAATCAAACTATACTAGTTGATAACAGATCTTTTGAAACAAAACAAAAGACAAACAACCTGAGTTAGGGTTTGATACAGTAAACCCTAACTAGAACAGACCCAATATAAGTTCCCACAGACCAGATCTTAACCAATTAATACGATTAAGACAACAAGAATCAAGATCCCTCAATCAATTTTGAAAACCCCCAATTTTCCAAGAAACCCTAATTTTTTTAAAAACACAATTAAACCGTAAATCAATAGCATAGAGCAACCAAGGCTCTGATACCATGTAAACTTTTATGATTAAACAAGATTACCAGAATCAAAACTGATTTTATTAAGATCAAACCCAACCAACCACCCCTACGGTTTGATCCATTATGTGTTTATTACAAATTACAATGAAGAGTTTGACAAGAAATATAATGAACTAGAGAATCGTTGATTATATCAATCACAAGAATTAACCAAAACTAGAGAGAACTATTGAGATAATCGACTTTCTTGATATTGAATAATGAGAGACTTTGGTCTTTATATCGCCATCCAATTGACTTCCAACACTTGTGCACTCAACCCCTCCGAGAATAGATCATTAGCACTTACAAATTTCTATCTTATAAACCCGTATGAAATAAAAACACTAAAAGAAAACCATTACGAATAAATAACTAAACACCCCTTGACTTAATACTTTTCCCGATTTAGTTTACACAAGAGTGCATTTTAATAATGTGAATGGTTTATAATCTGGATATCAACCTAAATTGTGTAATTACTTTCAGATTAAGTATTTCAATCATATATATCTTGGGTTTACGAAATCATTAATCAGATAAGACATATTGGCAATTTGAAATTTAAGACACGAGAAATCAATAAAAACACGTTAAAAGTATTGTTTGATGTTATGTTATGCAAACGAGACCAGGATTGTGGTTATAACCATCAACTGAAACAGTTATTTTCGGTTATTTACCGACCATTGTGTTTGTTGACAAAAAGATGCGTCTGTTGGGTTTTGGCGCGGCTCCTTTGACCCTCACGTCTTTGTCGTGACGGTATCAAGCTAAGTATTACGAGTGTACACTATGCACCTCCTAACTAGTCTTGAACTAAACTTGTATAAAGTAAAACACAATCACTTAAAATAGTTGATAACACTAAAATTAGCAACAATATTAATTTAAGTTATAATACTTTCATTAGATGTTTCAAGTTGAAACCATATTACACTACATGCAATGGTGGGTGAAGGTCATCGCTATCCCCTCATCTCGCTTCCTTTCTCATGCGCGTGACCATCATTGTCCTCACCCCTATCACCACTTTTATTTGCATTTAATGGTGACCAACCTTATTATTATGTTTTTTTTATGAATGCGTGAGGGGTATTTTGTAAAGTATATTTGTATAAAGAGGGTATTTTTAATAAAGATGACCATTGTAGCTAAAAGATAATGATAGTAGTGATGTGCTGAATGATAATGTAACGCTGACGTGAAGGTGATGATAATGGTTACTATTTGCAACTAGCCTACACATTTGTGTTGGTTAGATAAACGCTAAAAAAGAGCACAAGATAACCCCAGTTAGGCTGCCAACATCTTAGTCGAAAAGACTCGTCTTCTCGAGTAACATGAGCATAATAACTTCATCATCCATTTTAAAATTTAATTTAATTTCTTCGCAACATAAACCGTATCAATAAACGCATGTATCACTTCCAATCTAGGTTACCAACATTTTCTTACAGAAGGGTATCGATTTTCTTGCCTAGTGGACCTATAATATTAGTTTCATATCACATCATTTGTTTTGATTACAGCACTCGCCAATTGGCTGGCTGGCCTGTAGTCTAGCGTCATTTTTTGTGGATGATAATATATAGGATAGATTTGTACGTACACCATGGATCCTGGTTCACAAGTTTTAAGATTAGTTTAAGATACGTCTAGTATGCATCATTTGACTATACTTTGTCTATTTGATGTTTATCGTAATGAATAAGATTGAAAGATAGTGCTAGTCCTAGATCAAGATGGATTAGTTCAAGATATGTCTCAACATGCAATTTTGACACTGACCATAGATTGTGGATAGGCTTAACTTCCAAGTCTTGCTCTATCACCATATGTTTTAAATTTAAAATTGTTGGTGTAAATCCTGTGCTTACCAATTACTAGTAGTTTTATAAAAAATGGTTTTTAAATGAAGGCTTTAGGTCGTAAAATAACAACGTATTTTTTTAAATATACTGTTTTGGTATGTGTACTATTTATTGTTCCACTTAATGTTGTATACGTTCATTTTTTTGTTCTATTTTGCATATTTTGAGGACGTGTCATAGTTGAAAGTTTGACACGTGTCACCATTTATAATGTGACACATCATCAAAATGTGTAAAATGAAACAAAAAATGAAAGTATACAACATTAAGTGAAACAATAAATAGTACAGGTACCAAAACAATACATTTGAAAAAATAAATTGCTATTTTACGACCTAAACCCTTTTTAAATAAAATATCGAAAGGGGGGTGGGAGGTGAATAATCAGCAAAATTGTGTTCTAACTTGTAAAAAACATTGTCTTTTATTTGTAGTATCGGCATATATACCGACTTATAGTCTTATCAATATCTCTCCGACAAGACAGTAGGTATTAAATGCGTTTGTAAATACAATTCATGTATTTAAGCGAGTTAAGTATTTCAAGCATGTAAAGCGAAATCAAGTATAACGTAACCAAGTATAATGCGATCAAGTATAATGCGATCAAGTATAATGTTTTGAGTATTTACGCTGAGTAAAAGCAAGTAGTTGAGCGTATCTCCCAAGGTTTGTAAAACAAGTATTAAAGAGTAGGGCTATGACTCACGAAATCCTTAAAGTTTAGGTCTTGTGAAAGTAAATGAAAATATTTGAGCGTATCTCCAAAAGTAATTCAAAAGGTATAAAAGTAGGGCTATGAAACTCACCAACCATGTTGTTGACACTTTTAGCGTGTTTATCTCGGTCGTAAGGTGATAAATATTGCATGGAACTTAGAGTCATACGACATATTTTGAAGACTTACGCTTTTATCATTTACCATTCAAAACTTATTAGAGAACGTATTTAATTAGATAATAATGTATACAGACTATATCATAAAAGTTGTTTCAAACATAATCAACCAAACGTTGTGTCAAACCAAAGTTTTTTAAGATCCGTATAAATATATTTGAGAACAAAATTATAAAAGGTTTGAATGGTGACTTAGTAGGTATGTGTTACTTCGGTAACCGAGAGGTCACCAGATCGAGACCTCCTAGGTTTTCAATCAAACCATTTTTATATAAGCAAAGTTCGCAGGCCACGCGTATTAGGATCTGGGAATCCATGGGTCTTCAGGCCCAATCTATATTGTCCAAAAAAGTATCTAATTCCTTTACATAGCTTTATAAAGTAAAAAATACAATTATTTTCTTTTTATATTTTTAGGTCATAAAATATCAGTATTATTTCGTAAATCATTTTTAATTTCTAAATTTCTGTATACATATCAAGATTATGGTTTTTTTCTTTTTTTTCTTTCAAGTTTTGCTTTGTAAAAGTTTAGAGAATAAGTGTATTTTTATGATTTGAATTCTATGTTACTGACATAATTAAGATATAGAAATCATGTAATGTAGTGATTTATAGATTACCCGACCAAGCCAGACAACAACTTGAACGAGCAATGAATAACAGAAACACAAATATAACTTTCAAAAAGTTTAAATTAACGAGAAAATTTTGACAATGTGTATCTTATAAAAGGCATACGACTATTTTTCAAAGATTTAGCCACACATGTAATAAACATTTGCTCTGGTAACTTTTAGTCAAAAGTTGTGGTTAAACACATAACATACTTTCTCAAAGTTTTCTTCAACCGATCAACTCAATAGTTACGATAAAGCTTTATGATAAACTAAAGTTGACAATCATCAGGGACGTTTTGAGGGTTGGTGAATGATCGCTTAGGATCACTTGAAATTTTAGAACTTTAAAATTTGTCCGTTAATAATTATATCTGACGTGTAGGCATATTTTCGCGAATAAAAAGTATTTAGATGGGAAAATAACTTAATGAGTAATATGTTATAACGTTTAGATAACTAATGCATTATATCTTATAAGCGGTGACACTTTATATATAATATTATTAACTTGAAGCGCTTTATTATATAATTTAAATGCAGGCGCCAAAATTTTCGTAGTGAGGCTACGACAATCACACTAATATTATAACACTAATTCATTTTGATGTTAACTCGAAGTGATCATAACTAGCGTTTTTATGCTATTTTTGTGATTTATTATCAAGAAAATACGTTTTAGTTTCTCTTACCCCGTTCAAGTAGGATTGGGCTTGTTGTTGTTGTAGAATACGTTCTTAGTTTACAAATTTTACTATATAAATCGACAATACTCTTAAATGTTATCTTTCACACTTATTAGCTATTAACGTTTGATACTCTAGAAAAAGATTTTTGATCGACATACGTATAGCGGTGGTAATTCAACCACGGTTTCTATAATTTGTCTTTTAAATTAGGTTTTATTCTACGGTCCCGAAGTTTTATTCGTTATTTATTATTTCTTGTCTTATTTCTTCTAGAAGGGTGTTTTGTTTTTATTGTACTAATATTAAATTCAGTTATTTGGTGATAAAATAAATTAAGTATACTACTGTATGATGTAAGAAGATAATGCAGAAAGCAATATCTTATCTTATCTTTTGTATCGTGACATGTAAAGAGTGGGATAGTCATATGTGTTTTGTTTTTGTTGGGTTAATTCGATCGACTTTTGTCTGTCTCTTTGATATGATATGATTCTCCAATTTTAGTCTGATATGTTTAGTAGAAAGATTAAAATATAATGCACATTAATTTATATGATTCTTTTATCAAGGGAATATGAATGATTTGGAGATATTATTTATTAGTTATATAGTTATAGATTTGTTTGATTGATTCAGTTCTTTGATTTGGTGATAGTCTTCGGGTTTTAAGATGAGCTAAGAAATGATGGGTAAAGAGAAAAGAAACCAAATGCTCTGCTAGATAGTTAAGAAAATATAGATGAAACAATGTTGCTTTTTATTTCATATTCTCGGGTTAAAATGAAAAAATAATAATAAATAAATAAAATGCATTCCGAGTTAAGAAAAAAAGATACATAATTAAATTCATGCCCTTTTAAAATGTTCATTTTGTTATTAATACTTAATAGTTTGGGTATAGTTTTGTTTCCTTTCAAATCATCGTATTTAGGTGAAACTTTGTAATGAAAAGGCTAGGAATTTTATTGACATTTCTTTTACATTTCCTTTTCTTTTTGTACAAGTAAGACTAAATAACACAATAAAATTTTAATTTCATGTTATTTTCTTGTATCTTTGTTAAAATAAATTCGAAAACGCAGTGTTAATGATCATGTTTTACCAGCACAACTACATACTCATGCATACAATAGGTCGATTTTGCCATTAGTAGATTTTGCGGTCTATTTTATTTCATCATACGCTCCACCCTTCCAGTGAAGCGTGAAATGTACTTATTTTGAAATGGTGCTTTTCTTACTCGAACTAGGTAAATATTCGTCTACAAGGACAATATTCTGATTCAATGGATTGTGAGAAGTTCCATATTTTGATTCAATGGATTGTGAGAATGAAACTTATTGTTGTGAACAACAGATAACTCAGAATATTTTTGCGCCTATTTCGAGTAATTAACAATATTTTTCATGCAGACCTTCAAAGATCTCTTTCATGCATGTAACTAGAGGTTTAATCTGTTCGAGCTGAGCCGAACACTGTTAATTGTCAAGATCGAAACTCGACTCGACTTAAAACCTGGGGCTCAAAATTCGACTCGAACTCAATTGAGTACACATTTTCTTGCTCAAGCTCTAGCTCTAGCTCGGGATGTAATCGATACTCTTGAGCTCAACTTCACCGATCGACTCGGTTTACTCGATTATCGGCTTTGGAATGTTGGTAACTATAGTAACAAAGATTAGCATTACTCGATTAGGTATATTTGTGCTCGACTCGACTTGATTTTAAAGTACGAAATATATGTAAATATTCGTAAACACAAAGATAAAATTGTTAAAAGATATAAACTCACTAAGGATCATGAGCTTTTCGAGCCGAGTATTTTGATACCCGAGCTCGATTTGAAACTATACTCGAGTAGCTCGACTCATGTTACATCAAATTAATTTTTAGTATTACACGAGTCAATTTCGAGTAGCTTGTGACTTGCCTCGTGTCGTTTGCAATAATTTTCCACAATTCTGATAATTCTGAGTTCATTCAGTGAAAATGTATTAATATAATAATTACAAGTTTATTTAATGTGTATTTAATGCATATTTTGATTAATTAAGAAAGTTTGTGTTCAACAACTACACATTAAAACTAGTGATTATTAAAAATCCTTATCATTTATGCCTCTAAATCACTTTTTATAGATTTACACGTGTAGTTTTTCCAAAATACATTTCACAATAGTAAATGCGACAAAAAGTGTTTCTTTTGTTCTTTGTCATGACTTTGAAATATATGAACACGTGGCCCTCCAGGTATACAATATTTTAATTTTCTTTTTTCTTTTTGAGGTAAAAGTGACATTTTAGAAAAGTCGGCAATAAAGAGGGCAGCTATCACTTCATGAAATTTGGAAGTTTCATATCAAAAGTTGATGAGGTGTCGATACCATTCATTCGCATACACACCTTTTAATCTACCATTAAAAGTGCAATTACGCGTCACATGTTTCTATTCATATATTTTCTTCTCGAACCTAATCGAACAACATTTCAATGTGTTCGACCCCTTGAGTGACACGAAATACTTTACTATTAACTAGTAAATGTTGGTTGTGGCAGTGTTTATTTATAAAATGCAAGTTGTCGGACGATGTCTAAATGTTTATTCGCAGAACGTTGGTGCTAAGACAACGCTAGTCCCTTCCTATGTTTTGTTCCGAAAATAATACTCCACCCGTTCAAATCATAAGTAAACATTTTCATGTCCTTATTTTTATTACTTTTTGTTCGTTTCGTTCGGTTTTACGTTTCTACTTTTTACGTTTTAAATCTGTTTTATACGTTTTCGGCCGTTTACGTTACGTTTGTATGCGTTTATCGTTTTCTTCCGATTTTATACGTTTTCATCCGGTTTTAGACGTTTTCGTCCGTTATTCTTACGTTTTTATACGTTTTCGTCCGATTTTCTTACGTTTTTATCCGTTCTATACGTTTTCGTCCGTTTTTATACGTTATCCGTTTTTCATACGTTTTTATATGTTTTTGTCCGTTTTTATCCGTTTTTATACGTTTCCATCCGTTTATACATTTCGTCCGATTTTTTATGTTTTATCCGTTTTTATATACTTTAATCCGATTTTATACGTTTTATCCGTTTTTATACATATTCATCCGTTTTCATCGTTCTCATCGGTTTTGCGTTTCGTTCATTTTATCCATTCTTATATGTTTTTGTCCGTTTTTATATGTTTAGTTCGTTTTCTTACGTTTGGTCCGCTTTATACGAGCATTATAAAAGCGGATGAACACGATATAAAATGGGCGAAAACGTATAAAACGTAAGACAAACATATGAAAACTTAATAAAGCGGTAGAAAAATGGATGAAAACTTAGCAAGCGTAAAAAATGGTCAAATATAAAAGCGAGCGAGGCGGACGAAAACGATAAAACGGACAATAACGGATGATAGCGTATAAAAATATAAAGCGTATGCAAACTTGGCAAGGCGGACGAAATGTATAAAGCAGACAATGTATAAGCGGATGAAATCGGATGGAAGCGTATTAAAATGGGCGAAAATGGCTAAACGGATGAAAGCGTATTAAACAGACGAAAAAGTATAAAAGCAGGCTAAAGCGTATAAAAGCGGAAACGTATAAAAGCAGACAAAAGCGTATAAAACGAAAAAGCGGACGAAAATGTATAAAAGCGGACGAAACGAATAAAAACCTGAGAAGCGGACAAAAATGTATAAATACGGAAGAAAGCGTATAAAAGCGGACTATGACGTATAAAAGCGGACGGCGTAAAAAATGGAAAGCAGTTAATGACGTATGAAAGCGAAGCAGCGTAATAAAAATTATGGACTAAATTGCTATACCCACAAAATAAGGACCTTACTTTTAAGGTTATTTATGTCATTCTGAGTTAGTTGAGCGGTCAAATTAACGAAAATATTGGTCGAAGGATCAAACCGTTATAGTTATAACCACGGAAATGATCTGTTAACAAAAATTTAGCGACTATTTCCACTAAACTGGTGACCACAAAGATCATTTTTGAAATTAGCTCTTTTATTTTATTTCAAATTAAATGTTCACTTTCATATTTCAATCAATTAAAAAGTTTTTAAAGCAACACGATAATATGCAACATAACCTACAATAGAATGATCTTCACCTTTCATAATCTGTTTTCAAAAGTGAACGTATGATTTAAAAGAACCATTAAGATTATAGGGCTTAAAGGTGGCTCAAATAATGAGGTCAATTCTTTCCATTTTTTCTGTCACGTCACTTTTCTCTTTCCAACGATTTTCAGTTGATTGAGTGCCCACTAAGGGCCGATCTTGTTCATTTTATTTTTATTTTTATTTATTTATTTATTTATTTTAATTCAAACATTTTAAACAATTAATTTAAAATTCATTAAAAATAAAAACATTAATATATTAAAAATAAAAACGATACGAAAACATAAATCATAAATCCTAATCTGAATGCTCCCGCATGAGAATCATCTGAAGGAGACCGATAACTTGACAAATTCCTCGATCTGGCCAAGCGTTCCTCGTCCAGCGGAGGTTGCCCAACAAATCTAGGGAGCGAACTTGATGCACCTACACCATCGGTTTTGTTCTCCCGATAGCTCAATTGATTTTGGTCTTGATATTATTCTGTGTTGTTGAACACACCCCGCAACATGTCGGCAATGTTGTTGCGTCTTTCTGGCTTCATCCATCAAAAATTGTTGATCTGACTTTTCGATTCGGGCGTAATATGTCGTTGCAAATCGTGTATTTTCTCTCATCGTTGCTTCTACGCCTGCCGCTCAAGCAGTTGATAACGTCTATAATAGCGTTTTTGAGGCTCGTCGTACGCCGCATTGTTTTTAACGTACATTTGCATATCTTCAACGGAATGAGAGGCGACAAGCCATAATAATTTTGTGTTGAAGTAGTTTGAGATTGAATTGTGTGAAATAAGATTTGTGGATTGAAGTGTGTTAATATGTTGTATATTTATAAGGTAGTTTAAATGATTTTTTTACCGTTACAAAACGGTATGATTTGTGAATTTGTATCGATCGCAACCACGACCATGATCTGTGAATATGTATGCTCGATCGAATCCTCACAAGTAAGGAGATCGACTAGCACTTCGATCGTGTATTAGCCGTTACTTGAAGCGACTAAGTGAGTTATAAGGTGATTCTACTTTCAAATTATTTTGATTACGAAAAGCTCATTTAAGCGCCAATTCAAGTCATATAAATCTTGACTAGTCCAACTTCTATGACTTAGCGTTCGTCACTAATCAATGAGATTTAAGTAATCACGTAAAGTGAGCGTCTCAATGCCGCGGCTAACTTTAGTGTTCAAGTTGAATTAAGCGAACTCGTTTAGTGCGCCAATCAAATTGTTGATCCGAGCACTTCTAGGTATGGGAGACTTAAGTTCAAATCAAGTTTTGAGATTAAAGTCAATGTTATTAGCAATTTGTTATTGGATTTAGATGTATGTACGAGAAGAGCTAGCTAGCTCAATGTGACTAGCTTACTTAGCCATGTACACAATCGAAGCACCAACTAAAGTGTCGATGGTGAAGTAAGCGAACTCACTTAGTTCGACAAACAATGTCATTTAATTTGTCCTCTTCATCTAGGCGACTCGACTTTTCGCAACACACTATAGACCACCTTAATTATACAGTGGTGCTCGAGGGAAAAGCAAGTAAAAACTAGGGTTTTAGCCTTTCAAATTTCAAAGACCTCGATTGTCTAGAAATTTTATATATATATATATATATATATATATATATATATATATATATATATATATATATATATATATATAGGGAGGGTTAATGTGAGATCGAGCTTAAAGTTGTAAAAATAAGATCAAATATAAAAACTATTAAAACATTTATAAATAACAATTTTAGCAATTATACAAAAAAATAATATTTTAATACAAATTAACATTTTAGCAACTAATAACCAAATGATACATGAGTTTGGATTAGTGATACATCGATACACATTACACTAATAAATATTCCAAAACACGATACACATACAAAAACACGATACACATTAAACTTTTAATCAAAGTGTATCACCTAGGTTTCGTAAATTTTAAAAGAAATCTATCAAAACTTTAACAATTTTAGTTGTAGTAAATAAAAAATTATTTTATTGTAAGGAGAGTATCTCTTGTCAAATTTTAGTTCGATCTCATTTTAACAACTTTAAGTATGATCTTATTTGATCTAGATTATATATATATATATATATATATATATATATATATATATATATATATATCTTAACTATATATAAAGCATTTAGGACTTTTATTTTAGAAGTCTTAAAAATTTTAAGCTTACACACTTATTATTATTAGTAATTTTGAAATTAAAACCTTAAAACACACTACTTGCACATTAAACTATGACATTAAATTGGATGCATGTTACAATAATAAAATATAACTAATATAATGAATTTAATATGTTTAAATAGTTACCGGTTGTTAAAACAAAATAAATTATCAATTCAATCATATTCTTTTCACATGTTGTGAGAGGAATGTGAGTTTTTTTTATTCAAATATATACGGTAGTTTTATCAACGAACCCAAAAATAATTCAACCCAAAATTATAGTCAATCTCATATTATCGAAGCTCAATTAAAATTGGGGTTTAAAATTATACCAAAAAAATTAATTTTAATATTTCAACTTGTCAAACCAACTTAATAGAACCACAACAATTATTATATCCCAAAAAAATAATTACGTCTAACATAGCTTTTCAAGTATTTGTGCATTTGAAGATATAAAAAATGTCCAACCCAACTTTTAAACCTACAAAAGCCCAAGACCAAAAACACTTGACCCTAAATACCCACTTATATAATATTCTACCCTAACTATTTTTACTCTTTAACCTAAATAAACTCACACAACCACACTATCCTTTTCATCTAACTCTTATCTTTAACACATCTAGCCACCAATTTATCATTCTTTCTCTTTGAATATCCGGAAAAAAAATCCATAATCGGAGAACACAATATAACAACCGAATACCAAAACAAACACTCTTTGGTTTCTTTCTTTACAAGGCTTCAAGATCTTAAATAAAGGTCTCGGTAGTTATACATTTTTTATATTCGTTTCTTGTTTTTACGTGACCGAATAAAGAGAGGTTGAAAGCGGAGGTTTGATCTTTCTATATGTATTCGGATATTTAAAAGTGTATTCTTGAAAATGATCTATGATGATACTTGTTCATATACTTATAATATTTGAAGAGTGATATTAATGATGAACATAAAGCGAGATCTTTTATTTCTTTTCTTTTAATTCGAAAGTGTTGTTGGTGAGATGTGTTTAGGAATACTTGGAGTTGTAACATGTGTGTTATGTTCTTTCTTTTGGTTTGAATATTAAAAAGAAATTTTCAAAACGATATACTGTTGTTACTATTTTGTTTTCGGTTTATAGATTGGGTAGGTTGTATATGTTGTTACTATTTTGTTTTCAAAGCGATAAGCGATATCTTTGTTGTATATTTTGTTTTCGGTTTATAGACATATAGATAATGTTTTCACAAATCTTTTATTCAAGAATCACAATCCATCTAAAGTAGCTCTGTTTCCAGTTTTCGATCTTCTAGGTAAGAATTCAATAGTTAATCTTCAATTCATTAGATTATTAGATTTTATTGATGCTTAATTTGGTTTAATTATGCTTTCACTGATTTCAAGTTGAATTAACTTTTTTTTGGTTGCTAATTATGTAATTCTATTTACATAATTTGTGTTAATTGAATTATGTTTAATTGTGTAATATAGTAATAAAAATCATTGTTTTTATTAGTTCAATGTTTGGGATTGCATAACTTATTGTATTATAGAAAGCAACAATCTTTATGAGATACCGAATTGATATGTTAAAGGTTTGATGCTCAATAAGCACTTCTTGAGAGTTTGGATTGTTTTACTGCCTTTGTTAGTTTAGTTTGATGTTCAATAAGCACTTATGAAGGAACAATATGTACTGAAAGTTTTCCTGGTTTAGGAAACATAGAGATACATAAGTGATTGCATATCTTATTTTTTCTAGATAACATTATCTTTTTTGGATTTTTTCCTCCTTTATTAGCTTATTTTGATGCTCAATAAGCACTTTTTAAGAAACAGAATATTTTGAAAAATCTTCTGGCCCGAGAAAATTAGAGGTGCGGAAGTGATATTTTAGAGGTGACGTCTTAAGGTATGTTTACTTGATATTGCTATGAGCATCTTCTTAGGGTAAATTGCGCACTAATGTGTTTACACATGTGCTGCTTTCGATGAACTTGTGATTGAAAGATAGAATTTTGATTCAAATCTAAGACTTTTTGGGATGACATTGTTAATGAATTGAAAAAGTGTGTCATGGGTTATAAAGGGATGGTTTTGAGGTATACTTCTTTACTATGGATATTTGTCTATGATCTATCTTGACATCTTATACCTTTCTTAAAATTTAAACAACGTTTAATGAGTTGTCGTGTTTACTTAATACCTTTCCTAATTTGTTAAAGTACCAAAATACAAATTTCTTTGTTCTTCATGTTCACAATTCTAATCATGTATGATTGATATTTAATGCTTATTTTAATCCGTTTAAGTGAAGCCCAATTTGTTTATTGTCATACGCTACCTGACTTTACCTCAACTGCCCTTTTTCAAGCTCAATTTTACACCATTGTGGGACATTGACATGCATTTGACATAATATTTAAGGAACGTCAATATGGTTAGTAATCATTGTCCTTGACCTCGAGTTTCTAACGGGAGTGAAAATGGGACATTTTGGATTATATTTGGTCCATATTGAAAACCAAAAAAAGAAATGGATCGATCATTGTTAACGTTCCATATCCTTAATTGTTATATTCAAAAAAGTTGGATCATGTCTCAGGTAATAGTTTTTGAAACCAAGTTTAACATATTCGTTAGTTGTAATCCATTAAAAAGTTGGTGGTTCAATTGAAACCATTTTGACCGATCTCGAAAGTTATCACTTTTTGGCGTTATATTTTCACTCCTCGTCACTAACATGTTTACTTATCTTATGACTATGTAGATGTAAATTTGTGTAGATTCTCGATAAAATTTACTTTAAGTATAGAATTGAGGTCATCATGTTATTCTATTTGCCATATGTTTAAGACTACTAACTGATGGAGTCATATTTTTTATGGTGCATAGTGTTTAGATTTTGATATCTATGTCATGTAACGTTGCTTATATCTTTATATCAATGGTATGTGTCATCTCGATGATGGTACAACTTATATGGGTTTGCCTTTTGTTGATTATGTGGCCTTGCAGTTGTCTTATAAACATGTGTTTTTGTTAATCTAACAATTTTCAATTTTTCATTATTTAACCTTTTAATTGAGAATTTACATCGATTTATTTTTATAATACACTTATTTTCAAGTATGGTTGATCAAACAACACTAAGTAACTATTGAATATCCCTTAAACAATAAAAATTAAAAGCGGGTCGACTTGAGTTCTTGAGATAGGAATGGACCACCACCCATTCCGGTTCATAGTGAATTGTTGATGAGGTTTTATAGACCTTATTTATGATATTTGTGTTTTTAGCTTCTTCATTATTCTTTATTTGACTTTCAGGAGCAAATTATAGCACGTCTCCAACAGCCATATTCGTTAGACTATATTCTCGTGGAAGCAGAATATCAGGTTAGTTTTCTGATTTGCACAGTGGCGAATGCCTTTAAACTTTGAACAGACGATTCAGTGAATATGAGTTGTATAAGCTCTCTTTCAGATTGTCTGTATTAAATTTTTTACATGGTTTTGATCCATGCGATACAAATGGGATCATTAACCCATTTGCAAATTACCATTTTGATCCATGCAATATAAAAACTTTGAAGCATCGACAGAGATGACAGCCATGAATACGTTGTTCCATATAGGGGGTGTTTGTTTATGGCTTGTGAGCTTATTTGTGGTTCGACTTATGTTTAATAAGCCCCAATTTTCCAGCTTACTTTGAAACTTGTGGGCTTATATAAGTTTATTATATCATAATAAACTTATATAAGCCAGCAAGTCTCAAAATAATCCGAAATATTAGAGCTTATGAAACATTAGCCAAAACACAAATAAGCTTATAAGCCATAAACAAACACCCCCATACATAATGCTCTTTATATAATAATTGAATGCTCTGTGTTAATATTGGGTAATCTTTAACTAACATTTTATTGCGTTCAACGTAATATGAATTTTATTGTCTTTAACTAACATTTTAACTAACATTTTAACTAACATGTTTGGTGTTTACTTTGCCCTTTAGGTTTAGGACCCGTGATCAAAAGAGAAGAACGCTTGCCAATACTCTTATGTGTGCTTACTTCGTGTGGATTGTAAGAAGATCGGGAAAGAAAAGTGTGATGAATTGGCAAAATTGGCTCTTTGATCCTTTAAAATGTCAGTTATGAAAATTATATGAAAGTATATTACAGCGGTTCTACAGTGTCTTTTGGTTTGTACGAATTTCAGGTGTGCAGCTACAAGTTTAAGGATTCTTTGATTTGGGTTGTATTATGCCTGTTGGTACAGGTTCTGCAATTAAGTCATATATGGTCCTTTATTCGTGTTTTTCTCCTATGTCTGTGGGCCAATGAATGTTTTGATATTATGGTCTTGGTTTTAAGGTGTTTGGCATTGCACCAGTGGGTGTTGGTGTTTGACATTGCACCAGTGGGTGTTGTAAACCATCTAATCCTGGGTGTTTGGCATGTACCAGTGGGTGTTGTATGTGCGGACAAAAATAATTCGTGTATGTGTTTGGTTCTGCAAGTCAAGCAAGCGGCTGCAAAGTGTGTACTGTTGATATTGGTACCGGCTTATGTTTTGGTGTACTGCTCATATTGGTCTTGTCTTGTGCTCTGCAAATTTGCATGTATTTTTCCCTTAATGTGCTCGGTTATTGTGTTTGTATGGTGGTCCAGGTCATTTTATTTTGGTCATATGGGATTAAAACTTAAAAGTGATAGGTCTTGGGTCACTTTGGGATTTGTCATACTGTGAGTGGTCATAGGGTTTGTTCCTTTTAGTAATAGGTTTCAAGTTAGTCTTTTGTATTCGCATATTTTGTTTCATGTTGTGATCCCTCAATATGCAGGGGTTTTGTTCTTTTGGTCTTAGGTCTCAATTTCTCAATCAACTTGTTTGTAGATTGAGATACCTTTACTTTGTAATGTTTTGTTTGTGGTTATAAAATTCTTGCTTTTAAAGGAAAAAAAAAGCATATGACTTGTATTGGTTTCGGGTAACTACATTGTTACATAATGTGTAGTGTATCAAGTTATTGTTGACAGATTTATCTATCTTATGTGTTTATGTATAATGTTTCATTTTACACTTTTAGTGTCACTCCATTTATGTACTACAATAATTATCTTATTGTTGCAAGCCTACAAGAGTTACGAAACTTTATTTCACCAACATTTTTAAAATTTTACAATTGTGATTCTAGATTTTGTATCCTTTTAACCCACCAATTGTAAGTTTCAATAGTTTATTGATAACGTTAAATAAAAAAAACATTTCTATTGCACCTACGAAACCCGCGGTCTATAGTCTAATATATATATATATATATATATATATATATATATATATATATATATATATATATATATATATATATATATATATATATATATATATATATATATATAAAGATTTGGTTCCATTGAAGGATTTTGATTGAGAAAATTGAGAAGCGATCTTGGCCATACAAATATATGTAACTTTCATGCATTAATTAAACTATTATGAGATTAAGAAGGGTATGAAGGTAATTATAACAATTACAAATTAAATAATGAATCATAAATTCCTAAAATTAAGCTTCCATGCATTCCTATTTGTTTACAACCAACAGTTTATTCCGTCAAATCTATTCAAATCAAGTATTCTTAAATTTTAAATTTTCCATGCTATATGTGAATCATTCGTTTTTAGCAACCTATTTTAACGATAAATATTGAATTCTAGATAAATCTTCGAATTTGAATATCCAAACTACACTAAAAAAAATTATCCATAGATAAATGATTCATTTTTTTACCCAACATGACTTACTCATGTATATTGAGTTTTCAAATCATCATACATAATAGACTTAAAGAGTGTATTGTTAAAAAAGTGTTTTTGAGATTTGAATCATCAAACACTGTAGTTTTATAAATACTGAATTATTGAAAAAATATGTTTATTTTTATTTTGAATCGTTTTCAGAATTATTGAATCGAACATCAAAGTTCGAAAAAGTTGTTTGAATTTATTTTTTTTATTCGCGAATCAAATGTTAAACTAGATTTTTTAAGTACTTTATTTTGAATCATATTTCAGTAAATGAATCATAATCGGATGAATGAACGCTAAATATTTGATGGGTGAATTATGATACAAATTGTGAATCGTATTCGAACTAGCGAATCATTACAAGAATATGTTTGTGTTTAATTTTGAATCATATTCAAATTCGTGAACTAATGTTTAATTTTTTTTTTGAATCACTACGTATTGAAAACTCAATGATTCACAAATCATTATTTTTTGTCTTTTTAAATCTTTGCTGCATGATAACATAATATTTCATTATGTTTTAGGATATAAAAAAGAGTAACTTATTTATGAACAAAAACTAAACGGTCAACGCATACAATCATGAAGAGATATGTCTCCGTCAACATGAATCAATATATATCAATAAACAAATGTAATTTGGATCTAATTTTTTTTCCAGTGGGTTATCGTTTTCAAAAAAGAAGGAAAAAAAAACCATTAAATGTAGATATAATTAAATGTAGACATAATTAATGAATGTTGTATAATGTCCATCATACCCTTTGATGGTTTGATGAGATGAATGGACGTGATTTCTTCTCAATCTAAAAGTCTTCCAATCGATCCGGATTCTATATATATATATATATATATAGAGAAAGTCACAAGTTCTTTTCATTCGTTATCTTAAGAGATCCAATTATGTATGGCAATGTTAAATAATTAAAAATTTTGAGCCTCTTTGTTTCTATATTTTAAGCCTGAAAGTTCTTAAAAAGTCGTCGAACATATTAAGTATATATTTGCTTAAAAATAAAGAAAGTTGATAAGCCCATTTAAAATATGGTTAGAAGACTCTTATCATATAACCATTTACCCGTGATAAACCCATTTAAAATATGGTTAGAAGACTCTTATCGGTAACCATTTACCCGTTTGCGTTAATACATCGACATTTAATTTTCCACAACCATACTTTCACTCATTGTCTTTCTCTCATATCCTTATGTGTTATTCTTCAATCGAAAGTTGCTTTTAAGACTTCAAGTCTCTAATAAAAGGTCTTATTCTGCCAAAGCAAGTGCTAAAGAAACAAATGTAGAACCAAAATTTAATGAAAAACAAACTATTTGTAGAAATAGTAAATATGATGATAATATTGAGAATAAAACTCCAAAATCCCTGAGATTTTTAAAACTTGACTATTTCTTATCAATGCGGATCAAGCTATTTATCACTGAAAATAGATTTGACCAATTTAGAGAGTTGGGTACTGTGGCTTGGCACCCACACTAGTTCGATGTAGATGGCAAACTGGCGCCGCCAAATGAAAGCCACCATACCCACCTCCTGAGCCAGTTGTTGAACTAGTTCATTGTCTAACGCAATTTTTTTTAATGTGTGTGCGTGAATGTTGTGTTTTAATTGGATATGGTGAGTATCAAAAGGGTTTTTTGCTTGAGTTACGAGGGAAAGGCGTATTTTGGTGTGTGAGTGAGTTGAGTGAGTTACTGAGGTAACAAACTAGCTCAAGCCAGTTTGAGGCATGGACACATGGTACCTAGCACTCTTAGAGTGTATGAATGTATGTTTAGTTTCCATTTAGCATTGAAGGTTTAAAGTTACTTAATGATAAACAGCTAAAGGATAGTTATCTTAAACTTAAAAGTTCTTTAAGCCATAAAATTTGTAAATATAATATACCAATTGATAATATACTTAACTATATTAGAAATCTAATTAATTTCCCTGTTTATATTGCGTATGCAATAACGTTATCGTTTTGGTGGCAATTGCTTCGGTGAAAAAAAGTTTTTCAAAACTAATGAAGTATTATATCATATTGATTTTAAAAACTTAATCAAAAATTTCGCATAAAAAAGCTAAAAAGCTAAATTTTATATAAATGATTTTGATTTAAAATCATTTGAGGAAAAGATTCTTTACATATCGAAGGATCAATCTCCACCCTCCATTTTTATTTGATCTAATGGATGGATTAATCCCAACAATTTAAAAACCCACTTTCATCATTTTTTTTTCAAATATTAATATTAAACTGAGTTAATCGTTAGTAAAAAAATATATTCGACGAAGCGTTTAATTATCTTTCTATAGATAAAGACTTTGATATCTTTCGACAAAAATTTTTTTTCGTATTTTCACGATTTTTTTAAGTTTTTGTTTTACGTTCTTTGAAATTTCGTTAAAAATCATATATGATAAAACACAATTAGTGTTAAATCATATATGATATGTAATATCACGTGTGATATTAGTGTAAAATCACATATGATATCATATGATATCACATATGATATTACATATCGTATATGATTTAACATTGATATCATATTGATATTCAATTTAGTGTTTTATCGTATATGATTTTTTCGTATGAAATTACGAGAACGTAAAAACTAAAAAAGACGAAAAACGTGAAAAAAAATTTTTTCTTTTTCGAAAGATATATCAAAGTCACCTGCTCTATGTAAAAGACGATTAAATCTTCGTCGCATCGCATAAATATTTTCGCTTAACGATTAACGGTTTAAGATATATTTAAATTATAAAAAATGTGAAATAATAAAATATTTTTAATCTCATCCATTGATTTCTTTTTAAATGAATGGTGGAGATGAGTCCTATGTGAGAAAAGTTTGATATGTAAAATAACTCTCCTCAATTATTTTTTTCACAAATAACTCTTATAGACCGGGACCTGTTTTGAAGCTTCACTTTAGGCCTCGACGAAAGCTTCGCTTTAGGCCTTGCCGAAACTCTCATAGACGGGACCTGTTTTGAAGCTTCACTTCAGCCTTGAGGAAGGTTGAGCCGCCCTATAAGTATACATCCAGTTGTTACTGATACAATGAGTTTCAACATCGGAACTACTAGTAATTGGTAAACATGTTTGAACATCAATCAAACAAACATGTTTAAGCTACACAAATATTCAAAACATGATGCTAAATTTTGGCTGAACACTAATTGTACAAAACCAAAACATTTATAATGCATTCCCTTTATCATCAAATTACAAATCTAAAAAAAGAAGTGAATATGTTCTACATTGGGCAAATCATGCCACTATCAAGAATTCTTAAATCTATGCAATTTGCCCCATGCTATACTACTCTATCCACCCCTCATATTAACCTTTGTGCATCCAACAACTTGCTCTTTTGCCAGCACAAAATTATCCCCATTTTGCCCTTCAACTTGTGTTGTCCCATTTCAAGAATTGACCCATTGCAACTTGGTGTACAAATAGGACGCTTCAACTAGACTCGACTCGTGTCACCAAGGCGCGGTGCGTTTGCGCTTAAACGATTATACGGAAGTACTTCCATACACGAGACATTGCGCGACACCTCACATTTGAAAGGGCTTTGGCGTGTACATAAACATGTCCTGCAAAGGGGACAGTTGATAGTCATTATAGTATTGCGATTGAGGGGTAAAAGCATCATCCGGAAAAGGGTCTATGTAGTTAAACTGGAACTCATTTTTTTTTGGGTCGCTTTGCACCTCTCTTTCGTGTTCAGGGCTTGAATCCGTATGCAAAGTAGGAACTGACTCGGATGTATCGAAATGAAACACATCGTTCATGACATGATGTGGCACTGATGATGGCGGATGCAACGGTGGCGGTTTAGGGGTATATCCTGTTATCTTCGGTTTAGTTTCGACCTCCATTTCGGAAATTTGATTTTCTTGACTACTATTGTCCACATAGTGCTTCTCTAGTGAACCTTTTTTGTTGTATATTCGACATAGAACCCAATCATCTAACTGCAAAACACAAATAAAAAAAAGAACATTTAGTACCAATCTTCATTTTAGAACCTTTTTATCTTATTCCGTCTTAAAATAAATTTCCACTTTAAAAATGCACATTTAATTTAGAGAAATGATATATGGACCTAAACTTATGCCTAAAACCAAATGTCAACATTCTGATGGCGGCAGACAGGAACCCATTTATTTTACGACCCATCAAGATGATGCCAGGTGGTTTTAGGTATAAGTTTATGCCTAAATTTAGGTCCATGTATCATTCCTTTTTAATTTAAGACGAAAAAAGTATCTTTCAAGTGTAAAATCATACCCTAAGATTGTTGTTTCGCTTTCCGGCTGATCGATCGACATTAGCGAGGCGATATTCGTGCATAATCCAATTAGTCTTAACTCCTCTAGGGGCTTTTCCAGCGTAAAACACCAAAGCCTTCTTAATTCCGACTGGTTTTGGTTTCCCAATTGGTTTATCGGCTCCCGTCGCCTTCCAGTAACCAGTTCCAGCAGCTCGATTCGGTCGTGATCCGTTCGGGTATTTTCGGTCTCTAGGCGAAAAGAAGTACCACTCTTTTTCTCCATACAAAGCCATATCTATATAAAAAAACATTCCAATAAACAAATCAATACTCCATAGATGATAGATCCAAATTAGATAAAGCATCTAAAACAAGAATAATGTACAATAAAATCATTTAGCCATTGAACTTTTAGTATAGTAAAAAATTATCATCCATAAAAATTACCATCTTTTAAAAAGCAAAAAGCAAAGAATAATGAACATGAAATAAATAGAGACACTCAAAATTACTTATATTTACTATTTTCTTTTATTGAACTTATCTACACCACCTCTTATATACCTTTTGTGGACATATAATTTACAACCATAGTTAATGAACCTTAAATAACACTATGCAAAAATAGATCAACAAAAGATGAAAGAAATGAAAAAATTACCAGGAAGTTGCCATGGATCAAACTTATACAAATCAATCTCAGCAATAATGGGTACAGAAATGGTTTGAGAAGCACATTTCCTACACAAATAATGCATCACCAATTCTTCATCAGTTGGATGGAACCTAAACCCTGGTGGCAGCTCCAGATTCTCACACGAACTCATCTTTTCCTTCCTTAAAAAGTACTCCTTAATTATCTTTGTCTTGAAATGTCAAGTTGACTAGTTTTTTCCTCAGTAGTTTGGAACAAGAGGTTATGAAGCAAGATATATAAACACAAGAACCTATGTGTATGTGTTATATGTAAGTGAGCACGTGGATGATTGAATCTGGAACAAGTTGAAAACGTGGCTTCGTAGAAAGAGCAAGAGAGAGGTTATAAATGTTGCTTGGATAAGAAGGCAGTGATTTTTTGAGGTTATTGTTGACCGCAGCCTTGTATGTTATGCACTGTAAAATAATAATAAAATGTGTGGGCTAATGGCTATGTGACGCGTGTTATTTGATTGTGAGGGTAGATTGTGTCACTGCATGCGTCATGTGGTTTGGACATATTCAAAGGATAGGTTTTTGTTTTGACTCGTGTCTGGTTTTTTTGTTTTGCGTCATCAACTAGGAGTGGGTTCATGTACATTCTCCATCAATTAAATCATATATCGATTGTTCTAGTCACACCGGTCGACGTTATATCTTATATATTTTATAAAATGCATGTTCATAAATCATCGATTGTTCTAGTCATCGGTCGACGTTACATTCTATATTTTTAACACATCGACTTATCTCTACTACTATAAATCATACAAATGTCATAAATTCAAATCCAAAATACCACTTCAAGCTTCCTTTTATGATTGAGGTACTACAAAGCTAACCTCACCAATCAATTTTCAAAATTTGAAATTTTCCCATAACACATTTCTCATATGGCATTGTCTAACAAGTCTTTCTGAGGGTGTGTTTGGTAGAAGTGAATTGAAGCGAAGAGGTGGAAATGGTTCCATTTCTCTTGTTTGGTCTACGTAGAATTGAAAAGCGGAGAATTTGGAAGAGAAATGAAGAGAAATGGAGAGCTTGGGTAGTGTAATTTGGTACAATTTCCATTTCCTTTATTTTGGTGGAGAAATTAGAAATGAATTATTATTACTATTTTTTTTTTTTTTTTTTTTACAACTATAATTTTGTTAAATAATGGATTTTGTTTTAAAAAATATATATATGTAAACAAATTATTTTTTAAAATAATTTTTTAAAAATATTTTTAAAAAAATAATTTTTTTAAATAAATACATTTTTAAAAACATTTTTTTAAAAACAAGTTTTTTTAAATAAAACATTTTAAAAATATTTTTTTAAATAATTTTTAAAGAAAGTACATAAATTTTAAAAATAAATTAAAAAAAAGATATATTTTTTCAAATAATTTTTTAAAATATTTTTTTTTAAATAATTTTGTTAAATATTTTTAAAATTGTTATTTAGAAAAATAAAAATATTTTTTAAAAAATAAGTTTTTTTAAATAAATACATTTTAAAAATATATTTTTTAAAACAAGTTTTTTTTAAGTAAATACATTTTAAAAAATAAGTTTTTTTAATAATTTTTTAAAGAAAGTACATAAATTTTAAAAATAAATTAAAAAAAAAGATATATATATTTTTTTTTAAATAATTTTTTAAATATTTTTAAAATTTTCATTTAGACAAAATATTATTTAAATAAAAATTTTTCATTTTTTCGATTCAATCTGCATTGTTACCAAACATTAATTGAACAAAATTCTCATCGATTTCTAATGCAGATTCTATCTCAATTCATTTCTTTTCTCCTCGAATTTCTCTACCAAACGCACCCCAAGAAGGTATTGGATAAGACATTAATTGATATAAAATTTCTTTTTAAAGTGAAAACGATTCAATATACATTAATTAAAGTTATAAATTACCTTAATTAAATGTGATTTTGTATTTAATGAACGCAGACTTTCTTTGTTTAACAATTTAAACTAATGCACTATTTAGACAATCCCTTCACATATAACTAGATACGAATTTCTTCTATCAAAAAAAATTTAACGGTAAATCAACATATACCATAAAACCATAAAAATAACAAAAAGTTGACAGTGACCGCCGGTTTACAGAGATACTATGCTAGTCCTCTATATTATAATATAAATCATACATATCCTCGACCGAATCCTAAACCACGTTCCAAGCCTCATTTTAAAATTCATACACTACAAACCTAACCCAGCTAACATTTCAACTTACAAAATTTAAAATCCCTCTCAATACATTTTCCTTTTATTGACGCATACTAATAAGATACACCCTTTTTCTTAAAAATAAAATAAAATAAAATAAAAAATAAAATAAAATCAACCCCCATGGTAAAAGTAACAAAAAAATCTAATTTGCACGAGTATTATACTAGTGCTAAAGATAATGTATTACATTTTCTTTTTACTTATTTTCTTTCTATCTATCATGTCATCAAATAATTTTAGAAAGCACAAGTATATTGTTCTTTTTTTTTTCTTGCTTACTCGCTTCTTCATTATTGTCCACTTTTTAATCTTTTATGTTTTAAAATAATTGTTTTAAAAAACTTCATAGTTTTAAAAGTGTAATTGTTCTAGAGAAAAATTTAATATAGATCCAACATTTTTTTTAAAGATTTAATAATGACTATCTATTTTTTCATTAAAATAAATAAATAAATAAATAAATAAATAAACTTTAATCCTTTTTCTTAAAATTAAATATCTCGCAAACCGTTAATCGTGACGCAAAAGAAATCATACAATCGCAACGGTAATTAAATCATCTTTTTATAGAGAAGACTTATATATAATTTCGACGAACTTTTTTCGATTTCTTTCCGGTTATGTGCGAAAAAATCACATATGATTTATGAAATCACACGTGATTTATAAGATCACATGTGATTTGTGATACAAATTACACGTGATTTTTCGCACGTGGCGAAAAAAAATCGAAAAATTGTTAGTCAAAAATATATCAAGTCTTGCTCTATGAAAAGATATAAAAATACTTTTCGCGATAGTATATTTTTTCACGACGATTTCATCGTTTGCGCGATATTTTATTTTTAAAAAAGAGGTGGAGATGGCTTTATTTTACTTTGATGAAAAAATAAGTATCTAAAATTGATTCATTGGATATTTAAATAATTTTACATTGATCTCAACTCAATTGTTCTATTTTATCTAAACTTTGTGTTTTTTCATTAGAAGGACTTTAAAATTACATGAAAAAATGACATGTTCTCATTCTATTTCAATATGAAATTCCCGAGCATATATAAACACAAGAAAACGCACACGAACACAAAAAATACATACCAACAATCGAGTAACTAGCAATAACTATGAACTTAATCTACAGGGTAGGCTAATAACTTGGGTTTAACAACCAAAAGGAATGACTCAACAGGTTTTACTAAGGGTATCTTACTCTAATAATGAGAGTAACAAAGGGTTTTAAACGGGAGTTAACTAAACAATGTAGCTAGTTAATATCATAAAATATATGTAAACGATATAGGCCATTTGGGTGAATCCTAAAAATTTATCAAGTTAGATAAATTACTCCAATTGCACAATAATGCTCATTATGGTGGTCTTGAGTAATATGTTAAGCAAAGTTTTAAAGTCTACTACAAATTATCGCCATACTCATATATTTGTGAAATTTATGTAATATGGGAAAAAGCAGAATAAGCTCAAAATCTTACAATCTGAAAAACATGGCATAATTTTAAAATATAAGCATGATTTAAACATTTTTTTCGTTTAATCTAAGGAAAAATAGAGCTCTAATCCCCCACCCCACCCCACTTGAGATGTACAACGCTCATGTTGTACAACATGAACTGAAATATGTTAAGGGAAAGAATTAGAACAAAAAACTCCTCTTACATTGCTTGGAATAATCCTTCAAAGTAAGAATGCGCAAAACTTTATGTGAAAAGTGTAACACCGGCCTATATGCCATCATGACCACGCAGCTACGCAGAACATCAGAAAACATGTCAAAACAAACAGAAAAACACCATATACGAACCTCATAACAATCATTGGTTAGTTAAAATAAAAATCGGAAATTACAGGTCTGATGGTCGATACGCCTTATCCATGGTATATTGGATACGTCGTATCAATATCATGTATAAAGAAATTAAATACCTGACAAAAATCCAAACAAGAAATTCAAAGTACTGAAAAATAAACCAAAAAAATTCAATACCGATTGATAAGGTTTTAAAAGGTACCATTTTGAGGGTCGTTTAAGCCCTTATTTGATCACTTTTGTATCCGTTATTGC
>CM040246.1:147355786-147863644 GCA_022545495.1 Chrysanthemum lavandulifolium | reverse complement strand
ACTTCAACTATCAATTTCAAGGATGTGCCACAAAAAGTAATCAAGTTGATGCTATTTCCATTCTCACTTGAGGGACAACCCGGTTTGGTGGAAAAAGAACCCCTCGATCCATCGAAACTTGGGAGGATCTTGTTCAAAATTTGTCAATTATTTCTTTCCTCCATCAAAGACGACTAATCTTAAAAATGAAATTTCGGATTTCGTCAAAATTTCGATGAAAACTTTGGGAGGCATGGGAGAGATTCAAAGATCTCTCAGAAATGCCCCATCATGAATTCACTGAGCTTCAACAAGTTAATATCTTTTATAATGGGTTGAGCAGTAGCGATCAAGATTCTTTGAATGCGCACACGGTGGCAATATCTTGAATCGTAAGCCTAAAGATGTGATTGAGATTTGCGAGCAAAATCAAAAGTTCCTATTTCTGCAACAAAGTCAATACTCCAAACACTCGCTTCTTCATCCGGTAACTCTTACGAAGTTAGCGCCGATAGCCGCTCTAACGGACGTCATCCGTTGTATGAGGAAAGATGTAAAGGAAATCAAAAGCGAATTCATAAGCGGAACCAATCAAAGCCGTAAACAAGGCGTGTGAAACTTGTAGTGGTCCACATGCGTATTATGATTGTCAAGCAACCGATGCTTCCTTTTACCAAGCTCCGTAGCTTCCGTAAACCACAATCAATACCGACCATGGTGATCCTCACTACTGCACCTAGCGGTATGACACCACCGGTTTTCCTCCTATGCAAAACCATGGCAATCAAAATCGCTTTGTTCCGAATCAAGGACAAAACTTCAATAACTCTCAAAATTTCAATCAAAGCAGAACAATTTCAACCAACCATATCAAGCTCCAAATCGAGAAAGTTGTCAACAACCTTCTCAAGCTCCCCACCAAATGACTTCATGAAAATTATCGAGTCAAGCATTGCTCAATGCAAACTCGGATCAATAACATGAGGTTGAGCTAAAAAGGAAATTGATACCACAATGTCTCGGCAGACAAATGAGTTGAAGAATATGATGAGCGGTTTCATGAACATGAATATGAACCAAGCTTCATCATCTTACGGAGGACTCCAAGCAATACAATTCCTAATCCCAATGCCGAGTTGAAAGTCGTCACCACTCGTAGTGGTAAGGCGCACAATGGACCTTCGACTCCAATGCCTCCTCCACGGGAGCAATGAGTCAAGTTACCAAGGATACAACGGACAAGGTGCAATTCTCAAGCCCACGGCATCAAGACACGTCCCACCCGGTAGTCAAGCTTTAAGTCCGAACCCAAGTTCGAAGACAAATTCGAGTCCGAAATGACTTCCGTCCGGCTCAAAAGTCTAGTCGACTTCCTTACCCATCAAGAATGAATGATGAGAAGCTCAAAGACAAAACAAAGAGCAAATGGAAAATTTTTCCAAATCTTCAATGAACGCACTTTGACATAAGCTTCGTTGATGCTCGTTCTAATGCCTAAATTTGCATCCACGCTAAAGGCTTCTTGAACAACAAAGATAAGCTATCCGAGATGGCTAAACCCTCTAAATGAGCAATGCTCACGGTCCTTCTCAAGAAGCTTCCCAAAGCTTGAAGACCCGTGATTTTTAATCCGTGTGATTTCTTGGGATGGTTCAATGCTCGCCTTAGCCGATCTTGGCGCTAGCATTAACCTCATGCCACTCTCAGATGGAAGAACTGTCTCTTCCTAAACTTTCATCCACTTATATGACACTCGAGCTAGCGGACCGTTCCATAACGCGTCCACTGGGATAGCCGAGGATGTGGTGAAAGTGGGAAAGTTTCACTTTCCTCCGACTTTGTTGTAGTAGACTTTGATGCGAGATCCTAGAGTTCCCTCATCTTAGGAAGAGCTTTCGAGAGCAGTCGTGCTTTAATTGATGTATTTTTGAAGAGTTGACCATACGGGTTGACAACGAAGAACTCACGTTGAATATCAACCAAGACTCCAAACCTCTATCCAAAGCAGTGTTGCGGAATTGATCAAAATCTAAAAGAATCAATGCAACACTCTCAAATTTCACAGTTAAGAGGAGTCACCAAAAGCGTCTTGAGCTAAAAGCTTTGAAAATCAACCCCGGTTCAAACAAATGGTTTGAAAGTTGTACCGAGAAAGTCAAGAGTGTTCTTGATGATGATGATCTAGAATCGAGACTTTATCGGAAGTGGTGGAAATTGCTAGCTCTAAGAGCACACCACTTGTCCCACATCCGAATCGGTTTATCGTATCGAGTTTGTTAACTCGTGGATGAAACCAAACTCTCCTCAATTTCATCTGAATTGAATGATGATGTTTGTGATCTAATGGGAGACATTCTTCCCATTGAAGAATTGCTCAAAATGATCCATCATCTCCTAGTCTTATTATTCCCGACTCTTCCATCCCTTCTCTCACCCCGATGAGGAAGATGACAACTTTGGAATGAAGTCGATGCCTTTCTTAGTGATGAGTCAATTCCAGCGAGAATTGATAATACTTACTTTGATTCGGAGGGGACATCCTTTTCTAGAAAATCATTGATTGAAGAACCGTTTCCACCCTCCTCCCGCACATCTTATTAACAATCACCATATAAGCTTCAAGTTTAAGCTTAA
Organism: Chrysanthemum lavandulifolium; assembly: GCA_022545495.1. Classification (NCBI taxonomy): domain Eukaryota; kingdom Viridiplantae; phylum Streptophyta; class Magnoliopsida; order Asterales; family Asteraceae; genus Chrysanthemum; species Chrysanthemum lavandulifolium. The sequence continues at coordinate 147,861,031 of CM040246.1, read as the reverse complement.
AATGTCAAAAATAGTGATTTGCTTCTCATCGATGAGGAATGGACATGCATTCTCATGCACATCTTTATTCCATTCTTCACGATGGTGTGGTTGCTCTTTCCTTTCTCTTTCGGGAATGAGGACACCATCTTTGACCCTGTATCACCCCCTTATAGTTTCTACTATTAACAATACCGCGGTTGTATCTCGTCGGTGTGGAACTTTCGATGTTCATATGTTTGTTAACACCGTGAGCGAAAGTCCGATTGAGATTGGTTTTCACGTTACTTTCCCATGAACAAATGAATACGGGTCGAGTCAAGCTAGCGACTCGGGAATCAAAAATAGTAGCATGCTACATGGGTCTTCACCGTGTGTCCCTTTAGTGTGGGGAGATACCCCATTGTTGTATATAAGAGTTTCATGAAAAAAAAAAAAATCTTGCTAAATAATGGCGTAGTATTTCCTTTACGTTCTATGTTTCGGCATAATGGGTACTTTGAATATTGAGGAAATATTCATTTCTAGTGCGGGGGAATTCTCAGAATTTTATCATGTAATTATACCGCCTAATTCCCCATTTTGGCCAAAATTTTTTTGGAGTAAGTGTTTTGCACTTACTCAAAATTCAGTTATCATCGCCATGTCTAATAAACAAAATGATTGGCTAATCCAGAGCAAACGGCTCTTGGTAAAGATATCTCAAATCCGTTGACGGCTTGCAATTTGCCCAAAATTGTATGGTATTCACTCACCATATCTTTAAAAGTGAAGAGTTGGCTAGCCCGCAAGTTTATGGCTTGTTGTAAAGGCAAGTGGAAAAACCATAATTGGTAATCACTCACCAAAGATAATATTGATAATTTATCTAAGAGTTGGCTAGTCCGTAACAAAGCGGCACGGTAAAGACAAATCAAATCCGTTGAAAGTCGGTGATTTGCTCAAAATCATTTGGTTATCGGTGTACCAAGGTTCTTACTTGAATCGAAACATTTAGCTACTCCGAAGTAATGGCTTTTGGTAAAGAGATGAAATCCATTAATTTTTCTCAAAACATTGCTATGGACTAGCAATATCTTAGTGTGGGGATTGATGAGTGTCTAAATACTCATCATTTTTATCTAATTAAAGCTGCAAAACATCCGAAAACACTCGAAATACATCAAAATGATAAAAATATCACAAATAAGTGTTTTATGTGTTTTAAATGCAAAATATCAAAATCGGTGAAAAACGTATCAAGTTTGCATAATTGGCGCTTTAGTCCCCAAGTTTCAAAAGTTGTCAAAAAGCAGTCCTCGGTAAATCAAAATAAAGAAAAATATCATTTTAAGTCCTTAGGGATTCATGAGTTGTCAAAATTGGTTCTTAAAATCAAAAATTGCAAAATTACAACTTTAGTCCCTCAAGTTTTGAAATTGTCACAAATGGTCCTTTGAAAATTTGAAAATGTCAAAAATAGTCCTTGCACTATTGAAACTTGTCAAAAGTGACCCTTGTGAGAACTTTGGAATTTTGGCAGAAATGGTCCTTCAAGAATCAGAAAATTACAAATTGGTCCTTGTTATTTAAATACTAACCTTTGACCCCTTTTGTATTTTGATCCCCTGCCATTTACCATTGTGACCCCCTGTCTTTATCATATTTTGGACCTTTGGTCAAACCCCAGTCAAACCAAAACAGCTTTCCCTCCCACCTGTCTCTCCCACCACTTGACTGCAACAAGCTCTCTCCCATCACCTCATCCTCACCTTATCTCCTCAAACCTCCCCCCTCATCATCACAACCCACCACAATTAATGCCACCCCCCCTAGTTGCAAAAATCAGAGCCCACAGGTCAAAACTACTTTTCCCGCCAAAATGATCAAACGGCCAAAATGATTTCTAGACATCCAATGGCCAGGATTAAAGCTGGGATTTGCTCAGAGAGGTGAGAGAAAGTATTCTGGTGTATAAAAGATGAAGAAGAAGCAAGATACAAGAAGTACTTATTTTTTTAAATTCATGTATGTCGTTTTTTCTTTAAATGTCTTAATTAGTTTATAAATCTGTAAGCTCAAGCTTTATTGTACTAAGACTAAGCCATTTAGTCATTATAACTCATTTTCAAGTTCTAATTCAAAGTTCATTCAAGTTTCATGTTTTCAGTCACACTGTTAAAAATTTCAGTTTCAAAGCTCTACTACTTAAGCTCCAAGAAGCTTTATTTTAGTTCAAATATGCTTATTTAAGCTTAATATAGCTTTTAGTAAGCTTATGAAATAGATTCAATCAATATTGGTTCCTGGTCAACAAAAGTCAAACTTGGTGGAATTTTGGTTCAAGCAGTTTGGAAATGGAATGGGGTTGATGCAGTGCTTGATTTGGATTGGGTTTGGTAGATTAGCATAGTTTGGGTTTGGTTTAAGTCGCACAAATAAGTTGGGCTCTTGTAAGTTTTATCTCATTTTGATTTTAATACAGATGTGCATATTGTGCTTGGATTGGAATCAGTGGTCAATAACAGTTTAAACTTGTTCAAGAGTTATAATTAGGGTAACTAGAATCATCTCAGTGTTAGCATAAGCTAACTTAGTAATTAGTTAGCTTAAATTAGTAAACAGTTCTAAAAAGGTGTTTGGATCGGATGTGTATATTGAGCTTGAGCTCTTGTTTGCACTTGACATGTGCATACTCGGTCTCAAATAGGATCACTTGACTCATATCTCGTCTTAATTTTGTCACCGCATTAGCTCAAAAGTCAAAATCCCTTTTAAAATGTCTTAATCTCGTATCTGCTGAGATTTTGTGAAATCAAAACTTGTTCGGTGTTTAAAATACCTAGAGATAGCTTGCCTTTGGTTTCATTTTACCATTTAACATCAACATCAGTCCACCATTTTGAATCAAATCTCAAAATAGTCAACATCTCATAACTGTCAAAAAAAGGTCAAAAAGTGAAAAACCAGTTTTCAACCAACCTAAGATGATTTTTCATTGATTCATCTCTGGGACAAATCAAGTCAAACTTTGGGATTAATAACTTCAACTGGTCTAGTTTCTTATTAGGATTTTTGTAGAATTTTAGTAATTTTTCTTAAGCTCCAAATAAGCTTGTCAAAAAGGGCTTATATGCCCTGTTCACAAAACTCAGTGAATGCTGAGTTTTCTCAGCTTATTGCAGGGCTTGTCAAAAGCTCCTCAGAGCTTCTCTTGGTCTAGTTTTTGGTTTACAAGCACATAGCCAGGTCTACTTTAGATTCATGCTTTTGGTTTTGAGTTTGGACTTATTTGAGTGCTTATTTTCCAGCTACAAGTAGCCCATCAAAACTGTTTAAGCACTTGAGTGTTCAATTCATCAAATCTGTGTAATTGGTACTCCAGAGGTTAAAGCTTGTTGTAATAAGTTGTTTTAGAGTACTTTTAGCATAACTTAGCTTCTGTAACAGTTTGGTGCTCATTTGTACCCTTTGGCTTATTCAAAGTGCTTATTTATAAGCACTTGCAACTGCAGTTTCATATTCTACCACATAAGCCACTATTTTTCTATTTTTCTTAGATTCAGTATATTAAATTAGACTTTTCCTGAAATTTTCATAATTTTTCATCACTGCTTGCTATTTTTCTTTATTTAAAACAGTTTTTAGGCTTATTTAATTAGCTTTTAATACAATTAATTCAGAAAAGTTTCAAAAAAATAAGTTTTCATTTTCTTAGGTTAAGATAAATATAAAAGTCAAAAAATATTTTTCCAGATTTTTCTTAGTTAAATTTGTAATTTTTAGCAATTTAATTAGTTAAAAATAGTTTTTAATTCATAAAAAATAGAAAAATAATCAGAAAAATATAAAAATTAGTTTTGAAAATTCTCTTTAGTTATTTTAGATTTTTCCAAGTCATAATTTCATTTTTCTAGCTTTATTTCATAATTTCTTGTATTTTAGGGTATTATTAAATAGTTAAAAATAGTTTTTAATTAATAATAATTAGATAAATAGTTATAAAAATAATTTTATTTTTCTAAAAATTTTCTCTTATCGTTAGGATTTTAAAAATGTCATTTTCATATTTTTAGGATTAATATTGTTTCAGTTCACATTTTCTTTCGTACGTCACGTAGTTTTTAATTTAAGTTTTATAAAAGAAAAAATCAAAAACATCATTTTTAAAATAGTGATAGCATTTATTTAATATCGTTTATCTTTTTAATTTTCTTTAATTTGCATTTAAGCCCATGTAGTTTATATACTTTTTCTTTTAGTATAATCAATCAAAATTTTCCGCTTAAATCCTCTCGATCACTACTCGTTCGATTATTCTCGCACATTTCGTTGGGACTTAACGACCCTGGGAAACACTATACTCTCCGATCTTCATTGCATTCGTTTCCTGACTGTTTTAAGTTTATTCTTATTGGCCATTCATGAGTGGTCACCATGTGATAAAACTCGCGGTTGCGGGACCATCATACTCATGCCCGATTGAGGCATGGTATCTTAGGAGTGTATGAATGTATGTTTAGTTTTCATTTAGCATTGAAGGTTTAAAGTTACTTGATGATAAAAACTAAAAGATAGTTATCTTAAACTTGTAAGTTCTTTAAGCCATAAAATTTGTTTGGATATTAATGGAGTAAATTTATATTTGGAATTAAGAGTTTTCAGAGAAATTATACATGTAAATATGATATACCAATTGATATACTTAACTATATTTGAAATCTAGTTAATTTCCATGTTTATATTGCGTATGCAATAATGTTAATTGTTCTGGTGGCCAGTTTGAGGCATGGTACCTTAGGAGTGTATGAATGTGTGTTTAGTTTCCGTTTTGCATTGAAGGTTTAAAGTTACTTGATGATAAAAAACTAAAAGATGGTTATCTTAAACTTGTAAGTTCTTTAAGCCATAAAATTTGTTCGGATATTAGCGGAGTAAATTTATATTCGAATCTTAATTTCAGAGAAATTATACATGTAAATATGATATACCAATTGATATACTTAACTATATTGGAAATCTAGTTAATTTCCGTGTTTATATTGCGTATGCAATAATGTTAATTGTTCTGACGGCAGTTGCTTTGACGGAAAGAAATTTTTCAAAAGAAGTATTATACCATGTTGATTTTAAAAACTTAATCAAAGATTTCGCATAAAAAAGTTTAAAAGATACATTTTATATAAATGACTTTTTCGCAAATAACTTTTATACACTAGCACCGGTTTTGAAGCTTCACTTTAGGCCTCGCCTCGACGAAAGCTTCGCTTCAGGCCTCGACGAAACTCTCATAGACGGGACCTGTTTTGAAGCTTCACTTCAGGCCTCGAGGAGGGTTGAGCCGCCCCTATAAGTATACATCCAGTTGTTACTGATACAATGAGTTGCAACATGGGAACTACTAGTAATTGGTAAACATGTTTGAACATTAAAAAAAAAAAACAAACATGTTTAAGCTAGCTATACAATCATTCAAAACATGATGCTACATTTTGGCTGAACACTAAATGTACAAAACCAAAACATTGAGAACACTAAATGTACAAAACCAAAACATTTATAATGCATTCCCTTTATCATCAAATTACAAATCTAAAAAAAAGAAGTGAATATGTTCTACATTGGGCAAATCATGCCACTATCAAGAATTCTTAAATCTATGCAATTTGCCCCATGCTATACTACTCTATCCACCCCTCATATTAACCTTTGTGCATCCAACCACTTGCTCTTTTGCCCACACAAAATTATCCCCATTTTGCCCTTCAACTTGTGTTGTCCCATTTCAAGAATTGACCCATTGCAACTTGGTGTACAAATAGGACGCTTCAACTAGACTCGACTCGTGTCACCAAGGCGCGGTGCGTTTGCGCTTAAACGATTATACGGAAGTACTTCCATACACGAGACATTGCGCGACACCTCACATTTGAAAGGGCTTTGGCGTGTACATAAACATGTCCTGCAAAGGGGACAGTTGATAGTCATTATAGTATTGCGATTGAGGGGTAAAAGCATCATCCGGAAAAGGGTCTATGTAGTTAAACTGGAACTCATTTTTTTTCGGGTCGCTTTGCACCTCTCTTTCGTGTTCAGGGCTTGAATCCGTATGCAAAGTAGGAACCGACTCGGATGTATCGAAATGAAACACATCGTTCATGACATGATGTGGCACTGATGATGGCGGATGCAACGGTGGCGGTTTAGGGGTATATCCTGTTATCTTCGGTTTAGTTTCGACTTCCATTTCAGAAATTTGATTTTCTTGACTACTATTGTCCACATAGTGCTTCTCTAGTGTGCCTTTTTGTTGTATATTCGACATAGAACCCAATCATCTAACTGTAAAACAGAAACAAATACAAAAACACTTAGTACCAATCTTCATTTTAGAACCTCCATCATATTCCGTCTTAAAATAAATGTTCAGTTTAAAATGCACATTTAATTCAAGACGAAAAAGTATCTTTCTAGTGTAAAATCATACCCTAAGATTGTTGTTTCGCTTTCCGGCTGATCGATCGACATTAGCGAGGCGATATTCGTGCATAATCCAATTAGTTTTAACTCCTCTAGGGGCTTTGCCAGCATAAAACACCAAAGCCTTCTTAATTCCGACTGGTTTTGGTTTCCCAATTGGTTTATCGGCTCCTGTGGCCTTCCAGTAACCAGTTCCAGCAGCTCGATTAGGCCGTGATCCGTTCGGGTATTTTCGGTCTCTAGGCGAAAAGAAGTACCACTCTTTTTCTCCATACAAAGCCATATCTATAAAAAAAAACATTCCAATAAACAAATCAATACTCCATAGATGATAGATCCAAATTAGATAAAGCATCTAAAACAAGAATAATGTACACTAAAATCATTTAGCCATTGCACTTTTAGTATAGTAAAAAATTATCATCCATCAAAGATAAATAGTTGGATACCATCTTTTAAAAAGCAAAAAGCAAAGAATAATGAACATGAAATAAATAGATACCCTCAAAATCAATTACTTATATTTACTACGGAGTATTTTCTTTTATTGAAACTTATCTACACTTCACTAATATACTTTTGTGGACATATAATTAACAAACATAGTTAATGAACCTTAAATAATACTAAGCAAAAATAGATCAAACAAAAGATGAAAGAAATGAAAAAATTACCAGGAAGTTGCCATGGATCAAACTTATACAAATCAATCTCGGCAATAATGGGTACAGAAATGGTTTGAGAAGCACATTTCCTACACAAATAATGCATCACCAATTCTTCATCAGTTGGATGGAACCTAAACCCTGGTGGCAACTCCAGATTCTCACACGAACTCATCTTTTCCTTCCTTAAAAGTACTCCTTAATTATCTTTGTCTTGAAATGTCAAGTTGACTAGTTTTTTCCTCAGTAGTTTGGAACAAGAGGTTATGAAGCAAGATATATAAACACAAGAACCTATGTGTATGTGTTATATGTAAGTGAGCACGTGGATGATTGAATCTGGAACAAGTTGAAAACGTGGCTTCGTAGAAAGAGCAAGAGAGAGGTTATAAATGTTGCTTGGATAAGAAGGCAGTGATTTTTTGAGGTTATTGTTGACCGCAGCCTTGTATGTTATGCACTGTAAAATAATAATAAAATGTGTGGGCTAATGGCTATGTGACGCGTGTTATTTGATTGTGAGGGTAGATTGTGTCACTGCATGCGTCATGTGGTTTGGACATATTCAAAGGATAGGTTTTTGTTTTGACTCGTGTCTGGTTTTTTTGTTTTGCGTCATCAACTAGGAGTGGGTTCATGTACATTCTCCATCAGTTAAATCATATATCGATTGTTCTAGTCACACCGGTCGACGTTATATCTATATATTTTTATAAAAATGCATGTACATAAATCATCGATTGTTCTAGTCATCGGTCGACGTTATATTCTATATTTTTATCGCATCGACTTATCTCTACTATAAATCATACAAATGTGAAATGTCATAAATTCAAATCCAAAATACCACTTCAAGCTTCCTTTTTTGATTCAGGTACCCTAGTAACCTCACCAATCAATTTATCTCTACTAAATTGATTCTATATTTTTATCGCATCGACTTATCTCTACTAACCTCACCAATCAATTTTCAAAAATTTGAAATTTTCCCACAACACATTTCTCATATGGGATTGTTATAACAAGTCTTTCTGAGGGAGGGGTGATACAAGAATGTATTCTGCGATTTAGAGAGTGATCTTGCTAAGTCACAATTTTATTTATTTATTTATTTATTTATTTTTAATCGTAAAATCACATCTGATATTAAAATAAAAACATACCATTTCATTAAAAATAAAAACATTACATAATATTTTAAAAAGAAACATTACATAATACTTAAAAAAAACATAACATAATACTTAAAAAACTAGATTAAAATAAAAAACCCACTAATCATCGAGATGCGTGATATTGACGTCTTCGTCTTCCGTGAGATCATATCGAAGACGGTCATGGAGAGCTTCGATCAAGAACTCCGCTACCACACTGTTGTTGAACATTTGGTTAACCTACCATCCATTATATGAGCCAGGTGAGATTGCCTCTCCTTCACTTTTTATAACCATATGCGCAAAATAACACACGCATTGAACATGATTGGCAATCTTCGCTTTGGTCATAGCTCGGAGAGGTCGATCGAGAATTTTCCATTTTCCTTTCGAGCACCAAAAGCTCGCTCGACATCCTTTATCGCCTCTTGTAACTTCTTAAATCTCTTTTCGCTGGGTCGGTTGGATACGGTGTCTTTAACAAATGTGGACCACTTAGGATAGATTCCATCCATCGAATAGTAGTAGCGTTTGTAAAAGCGCCCATTCACGATGGAATGAACTGTTCATCGCCGTTCCATTTCGATATGTAAGATCAAGTCGAGTGATTGATGCGTTGATATCGTTGTTTGACCGGGGGACCATAAAAGCGTGCCAAATCCATATCTTGTGACGCGTGACTTCAAGCGTAATAGTGGGAACACCATAGTCACCTCTCGTATATTGCCTCTCAAATGTCTAGGACAATTTTTCCATTTGCGCGTGTACGATCGATGCTACCAAGCATCCAGGGATGTGATGCTTCGCCGTGGGCCCGGAAAATGCGTGCGAGGTCGTGTGTTGTCGGCCACGTAGGAGTACTCGACCGCACAACTCAATGATGGCCTCACAAAATAATCAAGACTTTCACGTGGCGTTCTTGCGAGACATGCATAAATATTCATCATACTCATCGGGGATTCTTGGGTTCTTTAGTTCTTTAACGGCCGATGTGATTTTTGTTTCACCGTGAAAGTTTTTTTTGTTTCGCGTCGTAGCCTTCTTGAAAATATGGGTATCCGCTTCAATGTCGTCCATTATTTGCAAAACATGCTTTTCTCCATTCGATTTTTTTTAAGTAATCTTCGTTGTCTTTGGTCTTTGTGAACCAATCATTCTCAGAGTTTGAAGACCTATTTCCGATGACGATTTATGCTACTACGGCTAGAGTTTGCCATGTCTTCAAGAACCGAGCAGCAAGCATAAATTGCGTCGAGCTACCCGTGGATTGATCGTCGGACGAAGGCGGAATAACGATTTGAATTCGGAATAATCGGAAGACATTTGATGATAAAAGGTTGGGATTTTATGATAAATTGAAAGGTGGGGTAATTTTTTTTTTATTATTTTTTATTTTTTTTTGGAGAGATTAGTGTGTTTTTTGTGAAAAAATAAGTGTTTGATATTAGGTTTTAAAGGGATTTTTTTTTTTTTTTTTTTTTTTTTTAACTAACAACTAGCCTTTGGCTAGTCCCCAACGTTCCAAAATTTGAATTGCCACACTCTTCACCGATCGGGCTTGGAAGCCGAAATCACTACCCGAGCCCCCACGGGGCGGTGTTGCCGATCGGGCACCACTACCCGAGCCCCACTCCCTCCCCCCTAGGGTATTGAATAAGTACATTAATCCAATATAAAATTTCTTTTTAAAGTGAAAAATGCATTCAATATACATTAATTAAAGTTATAAATTACCTTAATTAAATGTGATTTTGTATTTAATGAACGAAGACTTTCTTTGTTTAACAATTTAAACTAATGCCCTATAAGGGCACTGTTTAGACAATTCCTTCACATATAACTAGATACGACCATCTTCTATCAAAAAAAAATTTAACGGTAAATCAACATCTACCATAAAAATAACAAAAAGTTGATAGTGACCGCCGGTTTACAGAGATACTATGCTAGTCCTCTATATTGTAATATAAATCATACATATCCCCGACCAAATCCTAAACCACGTTCCAAGCCTCATTTTAAAATTCATACACTACAAACCTAACCCAGCTAACATTTCAACTTACAAAAATTTAAAATCCCTCTCAATACGTTTTCCTTTTTTTGACGCATACTAATCAGATACACCCTTTTTTTTTTTTTTTTAAATAATAATAATAAAAAATAAAAATAAAGATGAAAAATAAATCAACGTCCATCGTAAAAGTAACAAAAAAAATCTAATTTGCACGAGTATTATACTAGTGCTAAAGATAATGTATTACATTTTCTTTTTACTTATTTTCTTTCTATCTATCAAGTCATCAAATAATTTTAAAAGCACAAGTATATTGTTCTTTTTTTCTTGCTTACTCGCTTCTTCATTATTGTCCACTTTTAATCTTTTATGTTTTAAAATAATTGTTTTAAAAACTTCATTGTTTTAAAAGTGTAATTGTTCTAGAGAAAAATTTAATATAGATCCAAACCATTAATCGCGACGTAAAAGAAATCATCAATCGCAACGAAAGATTAAATCATTTTTATAGAGGCACTTATATAATTTCGACGAACTTTTTTCGATTTTTCCGGTTATATGCGAAAAAATCACGTGTGATTATGAAATCACACATGTGATTTGTGATCAAATTACATGTGATTTTTCGAGCGAATCGAAAAAAAAATCGAAAAAGTTCGTCGCTCTATCAGTCTTGCGTCTCATGAAAGATATAAAAAATACTTTTCGCGATAGTGTATTTTTTCACTGACGATTCTTGTTTGCAAAATATATTTTATTTTTAGAAAGAGGTGGAAATGGGTTAATTTTATTTTGATGAAAAAATAAGTGCCTAGAATTGATTCATTGGATATTTAAATAATTTTACATTGATCTCAACTCAATTGTTCTATTTTATCTAAACTTTGTGTTTTTTCAATAGAAGGACTTTAAAATTACATGAAAAAATGACATGTTCTCATTCTATTTCAATATGAAATTCCCGAGCATATATAAACACAAGAAAACACACACGAACACAAAAAATACATACCAACAATCGAGTAACTAGCAATAACTAGGAACTTAATCTACATGGTAGGCTAATAACTTGGGTTTAACAAACAAAATGAATGGCTCAACAGGTTTTTCTAAGGGTGTCTTACTCTAATAATGAGAGTAACAAGGGTTTTAAACGGGAGTTAACTAAACAATGTAGCTAGTTAATATCATAAAATATATGTAAACGATATAGGCCATTTGGGTGAATCCTAAAAATTTATCAAGTTAGATAAGTTACTCCAATTGCACAATAATGCTCATTATGGTGGTCTTGAGTAATATGTTAAGCAAAGTTTTAAAGTATACTATAAATCATCGCCACACTCATATATTTGTGAAATTTATGTAATATGGGAAAAACATAATAAGCTCAAATCTACAACACGAAAAACATGGCATAATTTTAAAATATAAGCATGATTTAAACATTTTTTCGTTTAATCTAAGGAAAATAGAGCTCTAATCCCCCAACTTGAGATGTACAACGCTCATGTTGTACAACATGAATTGAAATATGTTAAGGAAAGAATTAGAACAAAAACTCCTCGACATTGCTTGGAATAATCCTTCAAAGTAAGAATCGCAAAACTTTGTGTGAAAAGTGTAACACCGCCTATATGCCATCATGACCACGCAGCTACGAGAATATCGAAAATAACCACACTAGCGATTTCTTCAAAACATGTCAAAACAAGCAGAAAAACACCATATACGAACCTCATAACAATCCTTGGTTATTACAGTCCGATGGTCGATCGCCTTATCCATGGTATATTGGATACGTCGATCAATATCATGTATAAAGAAATTAAATACGACAAAAATCCAAACAAGAAATTCAAAGTCTTGAAAATAAATCAAAAAATTCAATCGATCCGGTGTCAAATACCGTATCCCGGGTTGGGAATACGCCATATTGAGGCACCTAGACAAATAGTTCAAAAATATATATGAAAACTAAATGACATTCCGAGTTGTCTCCGAGAAGCACTTATCTTTATTTATGAGTCTTTAAAGGTAGACTCTTCCATCTACATTGCCCTGGACAAGATCTCCTTGTCCATAACATCCATAATTCATTCCTTAAGTAAGCAAATGTTCTTCTCAACGAATGGAAACTCTTGGTCTTTCACATACTTTACTCTTACATAGCTCTCGCCATCTCCTATGTTATATCTTTTAGCCTCAAAAGTTTCAAACTTTATACGTGGAGGATCGTATGGAAATTGTTTTCTCACATTGAATACGCTCCTCGATTTCATGTTCTTCGTTGTACCAAGTTTCATTCTTGGAGGTTGAGTCATATCCTTCCTTTTCTTCTACATGTCTCTAGAGACTTCTCTTCCTCGCTTGCCTTTCTCGGCAATTAAGCCTACACATTTGTTCCGATTTTTGCATTTTCTTACGGAATTGGTCATTAAATCTCTCTTCATCGGAATCACTAAATCCCAACTCTCGAATTTCGTCACTTGAGTTAGTCTTTCATCCTTAAGTTCCTGAATTTGTTTTAGGAGCAATTTCATATATCCCCTTATTTTAGTTGGAAATTTCATATATACCTAAACAAGCATTAAAAACATTGTACATTATGCATTTAATACTTGCATTTTAGGTATATATAAAATTGATCATGAAAATAGGGTGATATATGAAATTAATTCTTTCTTTTAAGTCTACATGTTTCTCCTGGGTATCAAAAATATCGCAAAGATCAATAGTTTCAAGCATATAAACATAAGCCTTAGAGAATCTCTTAATTACCGTTTTATTTGTTTTATACAAACTTTTCAAATTAACAATATCGTAACATACTTATCTTATTCTCAACATATGTAATATACTTTCAATACTTACCAATATCGTAATATTGATAGGTTACAGTTTTAAAGTTCTGAATGGTCCTCATCGTTTCGTTCACTTTCATCGTTAGTCCTTTGATATTGTTTCACTTAAAAAGTATAGTATGGTCCCGTGGTTTGCTTTGACTTTCTTGTTAGTCCTTTGTATTTGATCTTTTTATATACGTTTTACGTTTTATATACATTTTTACGCTTTTATATCGTTTTTACATTTTTACATGTTTTTAAACACATTTTATATACATTTTTTACGATTTTATGTACTTTTTTTATTCACGGTTTATATCGTTTTACATTTTGTATCGTTTAGAAAATGTTTTAAAACGTGTATAAAACCGTGCATAAATCATGAAGAAAGCGTATATACAAACGTGTGTAAAAATGTGTAAAAACATGTATAAAAACTTGTATAAAACGTGTGTAAAAGACGTGCATAAAAATATGTAAAAATGTGTCTAAAGCGTGTAAAAATGTATATAAAGCGTATATATAAAGCGTGCATAAAATTGTGTAAAAATGTGTAAAAAGCGTGTATAAAACATGTAAAAACATATATGAAAAGATGAAAGTCAAAGGACTAACGGTGAAAGTCAAAGCAAACCACGAGGACCATTATCAGTAACTTTTTAGTGAAAAAATGTCAAAGGACTAACGGTGAAAGTCAACTCAAACGACAAGGACCATTACTGTAACTTTTTAAAGTGGTAACCTGTCAATATTACGTATATTGGTAAATATTTGAAAGTATATTACGTATGTTGAGAATAAAATAAGTATATTACATATATTGGTTAATTTGAGAAAGTTTGTTACGTATATTCAGATTTCACCTTATTTTTTACTTTCTCATTTATATAGTTAAAACCTTTTTCCTTATCCGTTTCACTAGGAACTTAGATTGATTTAATCTTCTCTTTTTGAAGGTCAGACACAAGTTGAAGCTCTTTAATCTTATGAGGCATAATATATTTAATTTCTTGATCCCATTCTTTAAACTTTTCGTATTTATTCGAATCGATCATGTTAGTTTAGTTGTTTTAATGAAGGGTTCGCCATATATCACATCAGACATATTATCATGTATAGTTGTTTTTAAGTCTAAAAAAATTCACAAAGTCACAAACATAAGTGAAATTCCCCACAAAAACATATATTCCTCTAGCTATCGCATCAAACTCGCTAACCCTTCCTCGTTTACCTAGGTTTAGCACAAAATCTAGCGGCTTATTAGTGATAAAATTGTAAAATGGTAGGGACATAACGTTTTTAGGCACTTTAAAGTTAATGTAAGCTTGTTTTATCTCTAAATACCCAATCATGCATGGGATCTTAAAGTTCTCGGGGTCCCTTTTCCAAATTTTAGGTCGACCTTGGCTAAGATAGAAGCATATTTTTGTAATGTTTCATTATTATTTCCACGCTTAGTTGATCATTATCTTTGTTTTTTTGAAAAATTACCTTATTATTTCCTATGCCAACAGAGATTCTTTTGTTAAATACATCTATTCTAGCATGAGTAGTAGATAAGAATGGGCGCCCTAGGGTTAAGGGTATCTTACTAGCATTAGGCCTTTCTAAGACTATCAAGTCGACGGGGAATAAAAATTTATTAACTTTAACCAACACATTTTCTATTATTCCCTTAGGTTTTTTCACAGAATTATCAGCCAACTCGACAACCAAACTGTTGGTTGCAAGACCTTTTAACCCTAGACAATTCAAAGTAGAATAAGGCATAAAGTTAATACTTGCTCCTAAATCAACCAAAGCATTATTAAAGGAAATTTACCCAATAGTACAAGGTATAGTAAAACTTCCTGGGTCTTTTTTCTTTGGTAGAATCTTGTCCTTTAGCTCAGCTAAGCAATGTTCGTTCAATGTTACCTTGAAACCTTCGTTTTCTTCATCTTCCTTTTCGATAATAACCTGTTCACCCTGCACAATCATAGAAATAGTTCTAGCAGGAATGTTAGTATTAGTAATAGGAAAATAATCATATTGAGGTTCCTCAAAAGTAGTGATAGCCTTGACTTGCTCCCGAGGGTTAGTCTCGGTTGCATTGAGTAACGTTCCAGGAAACCTTTCTTGTAAAACTTTTGCAATTTGTGATACTTGATTTTCTATTGCTTTGATTGAAGTTCTTTAATTTCTTAGTGTGGTTTCCGTGGATGCACTGATTTATTTGACCAAAGTGGCGTTCTCTTCGTGTCTTTTTGCCTATTCAGCCATAAATTTGTTCAAGGTATCCTCTATTGTCTGCCTTCTTTCATGGTATGAGTGATTGCCATTATCTCTTTGGTAAAATCACGGTGCACTTGCTCTATACCTACGAGCCGAAAAAGGTACACCAAATTGAGTGTAGTATGCCTCTTCCAATGTCTTATATATGGAAAACTAGAAGGGGTTGAATAGTTTTACCAATTTAAAACTTCCTTTTAAATATTTAGATCGACTTATGTCAATCTATTTGGTTGTTTATGTTGGACGTTGATAGATAGATATATAAACGTGTAATGAAAGATAAAGATTAAGAAGCACATCACCACGACACAAGTATTTATAGTGGTTCGGCTACAAGGACACCTTCCTTGCCCTACTCCACTCCCCGAGTCACCTACTCGAGAGTTCGTAAACACTACACCAATCTCCTTATGGTGGAGAAGCCTTCACAACGTCGCTTACACCTTTTTCCGGTACAAAGCTAAATACCGAGTTCTTTCACACCAAGGCGAACCACACCTAACACAACGTCGCCTACCCTTTATACGGTGCTAGGCTAACCACCGAGTTCCTTCACACCAAGGAGAACTAATCCTATCACAACGTCGCCTACCCTTTATTAGGTACTAGGCTAAGCACCTAGTTCCATTACTATGGAGGAACTACTACCCATCACAACACAACACCTAATCTCAAGGAGATCCACTCCTTATTACAACACCATCAAGGATATCACCATCCTTGAAAATAAACAAATACTTATATGTATAACGATGCACCTCATCGATTATACGACCTAGACATTCTTTCCTAATGCCACTTGATTTGATTCTTAGGCATCCTTCACTAATGCCTTTGACACAACGCTTGGCGCCCTTCACTAATGCCTTTGTCTTGACACCTTTAGCATTCTTCACTAATGCTTTTGACACGGACGATAAGCACCTTTCACTAATGCTTTCGTCTTGATACTTTCGGCATCCTTCACTAATGCCTTCAAAACAACATCTACGGAGGAAGAAAGAACTATAAACAAGAGAACCTCAGTTGTCTTGATGATGACGAAGCATGGCAACTCATGGACTTGAGCTTGCTCGACTTCAAGAAGTGGTGATCTCGCCTTTAAGAGGAACCTAGAGAATCACACAAAACAAAAGACAAACTACATAGATCTCTTGGATCTGAGGTTAGAGAGATATAATACTTGGAGAAAGTATGTGTGAAAGTGGTAAGTAGAAAAGAAGAAATGGCTCTCTATTTATAGAGGAAATTTTCTACTGTTCCCCGGATCCCGCGGATCCCTCCCACAAGGGATCCGGCTAGCGTAAAGCTAGGGATCCGTGGGACGCTCCTCTTTGCCCATGGGTATTTTTGGTTATGGGTCATGGGTCATGGGTTATGGGTTGATCCATGGGTTTCTTTCTAGATACAATGTATCTCTAGAATACATTGAACTTGGCTAAGTGGTTTGGACAAAACCATGGGTTATGGGTCAATACCATTTGCTAGTTTTTACCCATTTAGTATATACTTGTTTTTACCCATTTTAGTATAAACTTGTTTTACCCATTTTAGTATATACTTAGTTAAGTATATGTTAGCCCAATATGTAAACACTAGTTGTTGTACATATGTATCTAAATCATAAAACACTTATACTTGTTTTAGTGTTTTATGTGAAAACGTTAGTGTGTTAGAAAACTATTGAATCAAACTATTTACGTATTTTATTTGTTTCGTTAAAATGATTTTACGTTTGTTATCGACAAAACATTAGAAGATCGTAAAATATAAATAAACGTTTTACGACTTATTTGTATTAACAATCTCCCATTTTGTTGATGACAAAACATAAAATTATTTTAAGGAAAAACTAAAATTGTAGAAAATTTGAATTGATAGTTTTACTTTCTTCTCCCTTTTGTCGAAACAAAAGTGTTAAAAAAACTAACACAATTTTTATAAGAAAAATATGTAAAAGAAAATGTAAAGAGAGCAAGTGGCGGAATGATACTCGTCTTAACTCCCCTTGACGAGTCCATCGCTTTGAGAGGGCGTCAAGTACATAACGTAAAATAAACTAATGTGTTTGCAAATATGTTTGCAAATGGTTCGTCTAAGTGATGAAAATGTGGTCCCCCTTGAAGATTGCAAAGTTGCAAATGGGGTGTCATGAAGTATAATCCAAAAGCGGATTAAGTAGCAAATGATTTTGCAATATCGTTTGACACAAAGCTCCCCCTAGCTTTATGGTGTCAAAATCTTCATGTGTATTTTGAAAATCTACAAAGTAAAGGTTAGAAAACAAGAGTATAGTGCATAATTTCCTGCAAATAAAACTCAAGTTAGTAGAAATTTGTGCTACGTACCACGGATCCCGGTTCCCTTTATGGAGGATCCGTCTAGGCCATTTGGAGGATCCTACCGTTCGGTGACAGTTTCTTCAGCAATGAGGATATACCAAACAATGCTAATGAAGAGGTGAAAAATGTATATGATATAACAAGCACAACACATAAAATAATCATGGCATGTAAGTATTCATTCAATAAAAACAAGAGATAATCAAGCAAATCTCTAAAACTAAGAGAATGAACTTAGCCATACAAGTACTACTAATGCTAATGAGTTACCCAAACTCAAGATTCAACTAAAAGCTTAATGATGATCAAGGATGAGATAGGGTTCCTAAACGTTCTAAGTTTGAGCTTGTAACTAAGATGCTCATTGTTGTTTAGGCTTGTTGACCTCTTCGAAACGTTCGAGGAGGTGATAAAACATGAAACGTTGCTCTTCACGTAGTTCATGTATCAACCTTTCAACATGTTGACAATGATAGCAATCCTTGTCATGGTTTTGAACTTCTTGAAGTGGAGGTTCAAGTGAAGTGGGTTGAGGATCTTCAAATGAAGGAGGAATTGGTGGAGGCTCATTAAGTGATGGCTCTACAATGTTTGAGGGTGGAGGTAAAGAAGCATCAACTTCCATGTGGTCGGGTGGTTGACTTTGATGTCTTCTCATAATCCAAAATGGACTATTGGGGAATAAGAGGTTGATATTGGAGCAAGTGTTGATTCAACACTTTGATTTTGTTGCCCAACCTTTTCAAGTGAATTTGTTGGTAGTGGTGGAAGGTGAGATGGCCAAGGAGGTAAGTCTTCTAAATTGTGAGAATGTGGAGATGATTGTGAGGTGGCTCTAGGCACCAATGATGTTGGTTGAGTTGTGGAGGGTATGTTTGGTTTAGTAGAGTTTGGTGATGATATCCTTGTGGGAACAATCCTCTTTAGTTTGATTGGTTTCTTTGGTGTAGGGGAAATCCTAGCATTTGTGGACTTAACCGAGATGATTCGGTTGAGGAAACTTCGTGTATGACCCTAGCAAGTTTCTTGGGTGGTTCTTGGGTGGATGAGTTAGCACTAGGAGCATTTCTCATGATGAAATGACTAAGGAAGATGGTTGTAATTGCGATAATTGTGTTTGTGTTTGATGACTAAAGTGTTCTAGCAATATGGCTTATAAAGGGAAGAATTTGGCAAGTGCATTTAAGACTTAAGCCACTAAGATTCTTAGAGATGTGATGATTAACATGCACAAGGTTGAAGTTCGAGTTTCACCGATCTAGGAACTCATTTAAGATGAGATGGAGTGTTTGAGTGAGCAAGATGAGCTTGAAATGATTGTTTTGGCTAGATTTGACATAATCATCACCCGGATCCGCGGTTCCCTCCTCGAGGATCCGCTAGGCTAATCCTAGGGATCCGGCTCTCAGCAGTTATGACAGGTTAGAAATCAAGTTTCTAAAAGCTAAAACCTATATTATTTTGAGTGTTTCAGTCCTCCTAAGTTCCTAAGATGAGGGTACACTTGAATGATCAAGAGTAATGAGTGTTATAGCAAATGATTGCTTTTTATGGAAGGAAAATGGGACTAGATGACTACCAATGGATGTTCAAGGATAACACTAAGAGTTTTGGTGGTGTCAAGTCATAATAAATGATCCTAGAGATCAGATTTTAGCTTGAGGTGAAATTTGAAAAATCCTTAAAAATCACAAGAATTGAAAAACTAATTTTTGACCCACTTTGAGATAAAGATGACTAGAAACAATTTCCTAAAATTGTTCAATAAGTCCACCTAAGTGTTTTGAAAGATGAAAAATAATTTGTGAGTATTGAAGCGGAAATATGGTGAGTTTTGATGTGTTGATAAATCAAGATACATTTTGACTACGATCTTATGTAAGCTATAAGTGAGTCTAAGCCTTTCTCATCCTTGAAGTGGACTTAGTTGGGTTCTAATATCTTATGTTTAGCTAATGTGATGTTATCTAGTAAGCTATCTTGATGTAAGGGATGTTGTATTCTCGATCGATGTCACGGATCCCACGGTTCCCTCGAGGAGGGATCCGGCTAGGCTAATCCTAGGGATCCGGCACATGCAGAACAGAATCCTCACAGAATAATGTGCAGATTTTGCACACTAATAAACCGTTAAACTAAACAACAAGAACAAGCATGTCATCACAAAGTAACACTCATTAATAATGAAAGAAGTAACAATATTCAAATTACCACAAACCAAAGTGCTAAAACATAATCATTCACACATAAGTTAAGTTAAAAATAAGCATATTCCTATTGTCTCTTTCGTCAATTCTTTCTTTTCCTTTTTGACGACTTTGTGAGGTTGTAAGCAAGATTTTGAATCATGCCCCTCAATTGTTTGAATTCCGCGGTTTCGTTTGGAATGGTTGGAAGTTGTTCGTAGTAATCGAAGGGTTCCAATTCAATGTTGGCTATGGGGTCGACATCTTCTTCTTCCTCATTTTCTTCTTCTTCTCCTTCCGAGGAGTCCGAGAGAGCTTTAGGTTTCTTCCCATTGACCATGAAGCGTTTAGAGGGTATTTTGGTAAGAGGTACCATTACATGATCGGCAAAGAAATGATCATTGTTGATAGGAGATGGTTGCAATGCACTAACATACTTACAAAGTCGTGTTAGGAGCATACCATACGGAAGTACCATGTTGGAAGCTTTGAATACCCCGACCATTCTCCTTACCATGTAATAGGCGAGGTTAAATGGCTTTTGGTGGATAAGACAATAGATCATTTGCACAAGGCATGCATTTGGATGATCTTTGTTACCAACTAGGCTAATGACGTTTTCCCTAAGGATTTCTTCCCATTTTCTAAACATGGGATGGATTTCGAAAAGTTCCATTTGAAAAGGATTACGGTGAATGAGCTTCTTGTTTCGGTTGAAGCGGGATTGGTCGGCTCTTATTTTGAAAATGGTGTCTCGGATGATTTCGGGTTCATCAAGAGGAGTATGGTACATTGGTTTAGAGTCAAGTGCAAGATTTTGAGTGTTAATTGCCCGATCTTGAGAGTACATACAAATTCCTTCACAAAGAATGTGGAGAATTTGAGCAAAGGTGTTGAGGGTGAGAGTGAAGTTTTGTTTATTGATGATGAAAGCGATTGAAATGCTATCATCGGCGTTTCGAATGATCCTAATGCTTTTATAAAACTCAAAGATGAAAACCGGACAAATTTGTTCATCAATGTCAAGAAGACAATCAAAATTGATTGCCGAGAAGACTTGACGAATGTCGGTATCCTCAAGGAAACATTCCTTGATTACACGACCTTCGTGGATAAGTCGTTTTCCGAGCTTTTTGAAGACCTTGCGGTCGGTTTTTGAGAGTTCCTCATTTCGATAGTAATGAGTAAGGTAATGGACGGTATCATGATGATCTTGTTGAGTGGCTTTAGGCATGGTTGGTCCTAGAAACACAAATTTTCCAATTAGGTAAAATTAGTTGAGATGGGTTTATGGTTTTGATTTGTATTAACAATGTTGTGAACACGATGTGATCTTAATTATGTTAAAAGCTCCTTTTCATGATTAATTTTGAAAACCCTAATTAAAGTAATTGATTAGAGATTTGTGAAACCATAAACCCTAGGATGAGGATGATGAGAATTAGAACAAGTTAGTGTAATTACTTACAATGATGTTCTAGAGAGGAATACTGAGAGTATGGAATCCAATGAAGATGAAATCGGTGGTTTAGTCGTTTTGTGTTATGTGAGTAGAGGAAAAGATCGGTGGTGTTTTTGAAAGCGTATATCGAGTTACATTCCACGGTTCCCCGGATCCATTGTATTTGGGATCCGGCTAGTACAACTAGGGGATCCGCCTATTGTGGACGAAAAAGGGTTGTTTGGCATTATTTTTGTAGTAGGCTTATAAACTAGCTTACTAAAAATAGTTTGGAGGTATCGGATGAAGATTGTTTTTTGGACGACGGGTTTTGATGAATAACATATCGAGGGTTCATATGTGATGACGAGCGTTAGTTTGATGAATCAAAGGAATACTATTCCGATGATGAATAAGACGGAAAAGTGACGAAAGAGACTTTTAAAGATGCTAGCAATTATTAAACAAAGAGAACTATGAAATAAATAAACTCATGTAACCTATCTAATGAAAAGTAAAACATACCTCTATGCTTCTTGGTTTGGTATAATACCAAAAATACTTCATGAGCTTTTAAAGTAATCCTTTGTACTTGGTGTACGTAAGTTGTGATTACTTTTAGATCATTCCTTGAATGTTGACTTCATTATTATTTGAATAGAAATGAAGGTTTTGGAGAGATCCTAGCATGAAGATTTCTTGAAACAAAAATTGTTAGAATGATCTATCAATGTCCAACAAAATGATTTAAAAGAAAATATGACTTTGAGAAAAATCCTTCTTTGTAGTTTTCAAACATACACGGATCGTATCAAGTCTTTAAAGTACAACATACTTTTAGAAACTTGGTAACGAAGCTCTGATGCCAATTGCGGAAAACTAGAAGGGGGGGTTGAATAGTTTTACCAATTTAAAACTTCCTTTTAAATATTTAGATCGACTTATGTCAATCTATTTGGTTGTTTATGTTGGACGTTGATAGATAGATAAACGTGTAATGAAAGATAAAGAGTAAGAAGCACATCACCACGACACAAGTATTTA
Source organism: Chrysanthemum lavandulifolium (assembly GCA_022545495.1). Classification (NCBI taxonomy): domain Eukaryota; kingdom Viridiplantae; phylum Streptophyta; class Magnoliopsida; order Asterales; family Asteraceae; genus Chrysanthemum; species Chrysanthemum lavandulifolium. The sequence goes on along the minus strand of CM040246.1, from coordinate 147,838,624 downwards.
TAGTGGTTCGGCTACAAGGACACCTTCCTTGCCCTACTCCACTCCCCGAGTCACCTACTCGAGAGTTCGTAAACACTACACCAATCTCCTTATGGCGGAGAAGCCTACACAACATCGCTTACACCTTTTTCCGGTACAAAGCTAAATATCGAGTTCTTTCACACCAGGGCGAACCACACCTAACACAACGTCGCCTACCCTTTATACGGTGCTAGGCTAACCACCGAGTTCTTTCACACCAAGGAGAACTAATCATATCATAACAACGCCTACCCTTTATTAGGTACTAGGTTAAGCACCTAGTTCCATTACTATGGAGGAACTACTACCCATCACAACACAACACCTAATCTCAAGGAGATCCACTCCTTGTTACAACACCATCAAGGATATCACCATCCTTGGAAATAAACAAATACTTATATGTATAACGATGCACCTCATCGATTATACGACCTAGACATTCTTCCCTAATGCCACTTGATTTGATTCTTATGCATCCTTCACTAATGCCTTTGACACAACGCTTGGCACCCTTCACTAATGCCTTCTTCTTGACACCTTTAACATTCTTCACTAATGCTTTTGACACGGACGATAAGCACCTTTCACTAATGCTTTCGTCTTGATACTTTCGGCATCCTTCACTAATGCCTTCAACACAACATCTACGGAGGAAGAAAGAACTATCAACAAGAGAACCTCAGTTGTCTTGATGATGACGAAGCATGGCAACTCATGGACTTGAGCTTGCTCGACTTCAAGAAGTGGTGATCTCGCCTTTAAGAGGAACCTAGAGAATCATAAAAAAACAAAAGACAAACTACATAGATCTCTTGGATCTGAGGTTAGAGAGATATAATACTTTGGAGAAAGTATGTGTGAAAGTGGTAAGTAGAAAAGAAGAAATGGCTATTTATTTATAGAGGAAATTTTCTCTTGTTCCCCGGATCCGCGGATCCTCCCCAAGAGGATCCGCTAGCGTAAGGCTAGGGATCCGTGAGGACGCCTCTTTGCCCATGGGTATTTTTGGTTATGGGTCATGGGTTATGGGTTGATCCATGGGTTTCTTTCTAGATACAATGTATCTCTAGAATACATTGAACTTGGCTAAGTGGTTTGGACAAAACCATGGGTTATGGGTCAATACCATTTGCTAGTTTTTACCCATTTAGTATATACTTGTTTTTACCTATTTTAGTATAAACTTGTTTTTACCAATTTTAGTATATACTTAGTTAAGTATATGTTAGCCCAATATGTAAATACTAGTTGTTGTACATATGTATCTAAATCATAAAAACATTATACTTGTTTTAGTGTTTTATGTGAAAACATTAGTGTGTTAGAAAACTATTGAATCAAACTATTTACGTATTTTATTTGTTTCGTTAAAATGATTTTACGTTTGTTATCGACAAAACATTACAAGATCGTAAAATATAAATAAACGTTTTTACGGCTTATTTGTATTAACACAATCACTTCTTGCATGCTAGTTAGATAATATTGAGGAAATTTCAATAATAAATCCTTGAATCGTTCCTAGGCCTTATAGAGAGCTCATCGGTTTCTGTTTAAAGTTATTGATTTCTCTATTTTTCTCGTAGTTCATGAAGGTGGACAATATTTGTTCAGAAATTTGGGCTTAAGAATATCCTAAGAAGTAATAGTCCCAGCAGGTTCATTTATCAACCACCTATGTGCATTTCCAGTAAGGGTCTTGGGAAAGATGTGTAACATGAGTTGATCTTCCCTAACTATAAGAGTGTGTAAAAGGTCAACAGTCTCAAGAACTCGTTTAATATGTTCATTTGCATATTCATTTTATGCTCAGCTGAAAGTGTTGCTCGGAGCTCCTTAAGGATTTGTCCTTTTAGTTAAAAAACAGTGGTATCTCTGATTTTTGGCCGAACAATTCCTGGCCCATAATAAACTCAGGTTTGAGCCATATGCTTTTCCATAGTCTGATTAGCCATCTCTTCTTCTGGTTTTCAACTACCTCATTAATAATTTGATTCTCGGGATTGGTAGGTAATTCGGATTCTGATGAACCCGATTGATTAGGTGCATTCGTGTTGAAAAGCTTTCTTAGAATGAAAAATTTGCTCAGGTTCGTTAAAAGGTTCACAAAGATTCTGATTAGTACTTCTGGTCATGCACTACCCGAAAATAAGCGAGAATCGTTCAAAGAGATTAAGCCGAGCAAGGGAAAATACGAAAAACTAGTTATAAAAATGGAAGACAAAAAATCTGCAGAAATAAACAATCTATACGCCATATACACTAATCAGTATACGCCATATACACTAATGAGTATACGCCGTATGCCAAAGTTCAGAATGATACGCCGTATTCCACAGAAGAATACGCCGTATGCTGTTAAAAAAAGCTCAATACGTCGTATCCACAGATAAGGATATGCCGTATTAGACACTTGATACAGAATATGCTGAAACAAACAAAAATTAAATTGCAAACAAAAAAAATAAAAATAATAAAATAATATAAGCTAATGTTGGAATCACTCCTAAACTAGAATTCAAGTGTTAGTAATTAATATGTAATAGTTAGCTTAATTATGGCTTTTATGTTAGTTATCTTGCCAAGGCTTATGTAGAAAGCCCATGAGCCTTGGTCCAAGCCCATAAAGGAAAGGAAGGGAACTTGCAGGTTGCCCTAGTTCCTTCCTATAAATAATCCTTGTAAACCCTCACTTGAGGGTTGGTTGTTCAATTCATTCACTTGCACTCTACACATAACTCTTCTAATATTCATACGTGTGTGTGTGTGTGTGTTTGTTCATCCGATCACTTCTTTTCTATTTCTTCTATTGATGCTTGTGTTACAATATGGGAACCTAACAGTGGTATCAATCGCCAAATAGTTGGGTGAAAAGGTTTTGTTTTGAAGTTTTAGTGTTACGCGTAAAGTTACGGTTTACAAATTTGGTCACGCTTAAAACTCATTTTTACACTTTCCAATCCAAGATTCTTGTACTTTCAAGGTTTTAGGTGTTAAAATTTCGTTTTAGCAAAAAGTTTCAAACTTTACGTGTATTTCATTGGTTTTAAGCTTGATTTCAAACGTGTGTTCATTTCTACGCGTAACATGTGTATAAGTTTTGGATCATCAAGTTTCACACTTTTGTGTTATTTTGGTGATATTGAAGCTGTTTTATCACAAAACCCTACGCGTAACAAAACCCTAAAGTTACACGTAAGAAATCCGTGGCTTGATCTTCAGTTTTCTTGGTTTACTCAGTGTTTTCTTGCTTGGATAAGCCTGAAAACACTTCGACTTTGGATATCGTTTACCTTCGTGATAGTGTAAAGGATTTTTAGCAAACCCTAATTTTACGCATAAGCTCAAACTTATGCGTAGAACTATTTACGCCTAAGATTTTTCTTACGCCTAAGCTTTGTCTTACGCATAAGCTAATCCTACGCATAAGTTTTCTACGTCTAACTTTCAGTTTACGCTTAATTTTAGTGTTTCTCAATTCTTACGCGTAAGCTAATCCTACGCGTAACTATTGCTTTTATGCGTAAGTTTGGTGTTTTTACGTCTAGGCATTACTTTTCCTAAACTTGGTTTCTACGCCTAAGGACACTTCATCAACAACGTTTCATTCGACTACAAAGATCCATTTTACAACACATGCTTTCAACATGTCTCAACCTCCATACTCTAACTACTTTCCTTACACGTATAATCAACAACAACAACAACAACAACAACAACTTAGTCCACAACATCAAAAATTTAATCAACAACAACAAATTTATCAACGACAATTTAATCAACAACATTATCCACAATAAGGAGCAATTCAACCACAAATGGTTCAACCACCACCTAGTCTTCAAGTACAACCTTACACAAACGTTTACAATCAACATCCATCCAGGAATACTATGAAGGAACCGTCTTGGTTTGCAAAGATGTGTGAAGCTTTAAGTAGCCGACAATCCATTCATGAGGCGGGATCACTTGATAGACCTCCAATGCTCACTCCGGAAACTATGATCGAGGGTAATTAGGTTCTTTAGGTTTTGTGATCTAAAGAATCCACATGGAAAGTTCTTAAAGAAGGTTATCTTGAAGGTCCATTTCGGATGCCTATTGTCGTTACACCGGAGATCCTAATGCTATTCCACCAAGAGATGATCTCACAAACATTGCAATATTCATCGACCTTTCTCGGTGATGAACTTCTACACTACGAAACCGATGAGCTAGCAATGCAATATATCCTTTTAGGATTACCCAATCCAATCCTTGAAGTGTTGATGCTCAAAAGGCGCAAAAGCAATGTAAGAACATATTCATCTTCTCATGGAAGGCGAACTCAATCCGAAGACATGGAATCCAAAATCTACTTGGCTTATGAACACTTCATGATTGAACCAGAGAGACATTAGAGTCATATCATCATCGATTCTCGAGACATCATCAATGACTTGGACAAACATAACATCATTATGCCAAGAATTGCGGTCAACACTAAGTTCCTAAGTATTCTTGGTCTTGATTGGGAGAAGTATGTCATTTTCATCCGTCAAGCTAAGAATCTTCATCATGCTACATACGGATTGTTGTACGACTACTTGAAGCCTCACCAAAAAGAAGTTGACAAAGAAAGGGCTATCCGTGGACTCCCGGCTCCACCGTCACTTCCGGACAATCAACAACTTGCTTTGTGGGCTCAAACTAGTTATCCTCCTCAACCCGCTCCTCAACCAACTGCAACAATTACACCATATGATCCGTCACAGCAACAATCTCAACAAACTCAATTGGTTCCATACAACAACAACAATGATCAAGCAATTTACAGTGAAGCTAATGAGGACTCTGATGCTTTCGATGCATTGCAACAAGGATTTGTTATGATTGCTAAAGCCTTCGGCCGGTATACAAACAAATCCAACAATCGCATTCGTTCCTCTTTAAACACAAGGAATTAGGTTGTTGTGAACAATGGACATGTTGAAGTTCGTAATCGTGGTTATGGTCGTCCGATGGGAGGTGGTCGAGGTTTAATGCTAAGGAAGGAATAACATGGGTGCTCCGCAACAACAGAGAGCTCAAGTGATTGAACAAGGGAATGCTCGAATGGGATAAATGGTCTTCGTTGCTACAATTTGTAATGAGAAGGGTCACTGGCTAATGCATGCCCAAAGCCGAGGACTAGAGGCAATGCTTATCACAAGGAGGCTTTGCTTTTGGCTCTTAAGGATGAAGGTGGTGGAACCTCACAACCAAAGAACGAGCTTTTTGGCGATGCGAGACTCGAGATGATGATATGGAGGACTTGCGAGGCTAATGCAAGCAGTGATGTTGATGGCACAAATGCAAGCTCTCCACATGAGTGACACAGCCCGGTGTATGACACGATGGCTTGTCTCGGTACCGAACAAACCATATTCATCATCGATCTTATATCTCACCCAACATCGAATCCGGACGAGGCTCGAGAATGTTCAACATGAGCAGTCCCATCTCATTTCGACGATTCTCAACTAGACCCCGTAGTTACATTTGATGATTAAGATGACCTTATGGTTACCTTTGATACTCAAATTGACTCGTGGTCATACTTCGAGATCCGAATAGTGATCATGTTGTGACTCACGTTGAACACACGAACACGTGCCTAATCCGGATGTTGATCTCTTACTTAAAGACCAACAATCACGAATGGAAGAATGTTGTGCACTAAATCGGCAATTACACAAGAAAATGCATCGTTAACTGTGGATATTGAATGCTTAAAACTAAGAACTCAATTTTTCAAAACTCAAGAAAACGTGAACAAGGTTTTGAAGTCGCTTTTGCTAAATCAAACCAAAACGAAAAATCGTTAGAACGACATATCGTGATCTAGCCGCATCGAAGAATGCTTTGTTGTCTCAAATAGAACAATCGAAACATGATCATAAAAACAACTTAACGCCTTACTTTGGAAAATCAAAAGCCAAGGATGAGTTGTTAACTTGTCAAACAGTTCTCTGCGTACAAAAAGCATTCAACGAAACGAATAGATGACTATCTTGAAGAAATTGTCGACACAAAACAAACTCAAAGAGTTTCAAATGTTGTTTATAAACATGGTGAGTCAATCACAACTATTCAAAGTTTACTTTAAAACCCAATCCAAATGGATGTGGACCGAATCTTGCGATTACAAACCAAAGCTTTCAAACAAAGCATTCAAACCAAATCACGAAGTTTCGGTCACGAGAATACAAAATTGATGATTACATTATGAGTGTTGTTGAATATCATCGTCAAGAGGAATTAGATGCGTAAGACGAGAGTCGATCAAAATTAGAAAATGTTGTTTATAACAAACCATTTAACTATTCAAAAGCTGTCACTTTCGTCACACAAAAGGATTCTTCTAACACACCTAGGATTATCACACCTATGTCTGAGTCTTCTACTGTTGCTCTCCAACCAAATTATGCTCAAATTTATGGTCCTTTACCCTCACTCAGTGAAGTAAATTCAAAACCCGAAAATCATCAAATTCTTAGATATTTTGACATTTTCACTTCTGACCTCAAACTTTTAGAACGTGAGATTGAATTTCATTCTGAAATAAAAGTTGAACATTTTCAATCGCCTTAGGCGCGAGAACAAAGAGATATTTTTCAGAAAAGAATTTTACCCCATGTTAAAATTTTGAAAAATTGTGCATTGTATTGGGAAAGGGAATTTCATAAGGAACTTGGACTGATGAAAATAGTTTTCGAGAAAATAGAAACATCGATTTCAAATACAAAACGCAAAAAGAAAATGTTACGAAAAGATGTTGATCGACTATTGGAAGATGTTATCTGTGCTGATATCCATAATGTTGTGTTATTGCATTCTTTGCCATATGCATTTGATTATATCTCTGCTGATTCTGTTGAAATTGTTGAGAATACTGCTAATGTGCTTCAAATTGAGTCTTTAAAAGTTGAAAATGAACGATTGTTAAACGAACTTTCAAATGCAAAACGTCGTCTTCAATGGTGTAAAAAAGATTGTCAAAATCGTGAACTTGCTTTGCAAAACAAAATCAACCAGTTGCAATCCAAAATTTTTAATCCAAAATTTGAGCAACTGGATGATCAAAACGCGTCTTTGAAATGTCAAGTCTCAAAATATGAACAAGAACTTGCAAAAGTTAAAAAGGAATATGGTGTCATATTTGATTTACTCAAATAGACTCGTGATAAAGCATCAAACGAACTTGATCATTATCTTGCACACACTAAAGAAGTAATGAATTTTTCTGGAAATCTTCGTTCTGAAAATCAAGATTTGTTGCACACTATCATTGAGTTAAAGGAGAAGTTAGGAAAGTATGAACAAGTTCAGCTTAGCAACATTAAGAAACTTGCACCTGTAACACTTAGAAAAAGTGAAACTAGAATGCCTACTGACAAAACACAAGATACTAACGTGCTTCCCTCTACTGAAACAAGATGTTAGGAATTGGATATTCCATGTTAAAGTGTCGGTCACCCCAATTAAGGTCTAGCATATGTTAGCTCGTAGACGTGTCGTTATTTACGTTATGTAGTAGTTAATTAGTTAGTTTGTAGCGTAGCTTAGTCTAGTGTAACACCGTGGAGGAAGAACGGGTCTTTACCCACTGTATACCTGATCCCCAGGCCGATAGGAGGTCGTGTATTCTGTAACTATAAATACCCCTTCCATCCATGGAAGGGGTGGTGCTTCTCATAATCTAACCTTTTACAATTTGTGAACCAAGTCTCTAGCAAGAACACCATCTCTATCTTTCTCTCTCTAAATATGGCAATCATGTATTTTGATCATCCAAGACCACCCGAATCATCAACACAATAAATAGATCGATCCTACAAATGGTATTAGAGCCAAGGTTGTTGTGTTTTGATGATTTATTGTGGTGTTTGATTCTCGTGTTAACTGTTTTTACATCATTTTTTTTGGTTCGGTAAATGTTTACATTATTTTTGGTAAAACAGTTTTACATGTTTTGGTATATCTGGTTTTGGTCAAATAAAAAGTCTTGGTCCTTACTTATGATCAATATCTGTCTTTGTGTCATCTTAATGTCCAAAAACTGATACTTGTATGTTCACTCTTTTTAGACTTTTTGGTGGTCATTTGTTCAGTTTTTTTTATCAGTCAAACTGGGTCAATAATGGGTCAAAGATGCATATTTTCTGCATGTTCTGGGTTTACTATGAATATGGTTGGAAGATGAGCGGAAAACTCATCGAAAAATTTCAAAATCAAGTTAGCGACTTGTCTTAGTGTCTGGTTCATTGTACCTTATATATAGCGACTTGGTGTAGCGAGTTGAGTCGAATATGCCTAGCGACTTGTATTTACAAGTCGAGCGACTTGTCATGAGTGCTAGCGACTTGGCATGACCTAGCGACTTGTCATATACATGTAGCGACTTGGTCTAGCGACTTGACTCTAAAACTTTGCTAGCGATTTGCTTTGAAAAAGAACAAGACCTAGCAACTTATCTGATAAGTGACAGAAATGAAGATGAAGAAGAATGAAATAAACCACTCGACCAAAACAAACCATTTACCAAATACCAAACATGACTTCAATTGACCTCAGCTTATAAACATCATCAGTCCACAACATTTTTAACTGATCCGAAATCCATCTCCAACATCAACCCTCAATCTATTCTAACTCATCACCATCTCCAAACAATCTCAAGACTCAAAAAGATTAAGTACAAGGGATCTCAGTTGTTCAACTCTATACTAATCTTTCAAAGATGTTTTTTTTGTGAACACATCATCATCGATCCATGTGGAAATAATATTCCCGTTTTATATCCAAACCAGTTAAAGGAAAGAACAAAACTTTACAAGTTTTATCCTACCTTTCGTTCGTACCAGTTACAACATAATACAAAGAATACCTACCTGGTTCTAATTAATCATGAGGAGATGTCATCAAAGCACCATGCCATCCATGTGGCTGAGATTTCACGCACCTCATGCCATCCCTGTGGCGAGGTCATCTTGTTCTCTTAAGAGACAACTTGGTCCAAGTCATTGTTTAATGGAGTGAAACTGTCTTAACTTGATTCGATGAGGTGTGGTGTTAAGGTGTGGAGTGATTGTATTGTTATACATGTCATAATCTGCGGTGTGTATGAATTGGAAAGGGACAGATTATGCTTGATTGTATGTGATTTGGTAGAGTGTTTATATGAGGGGGGCGGACATATCTGGGTGTGATGCTTAGGTTTAGGTCAAATGGGGTGTGAGAAGGTTTTATAACCGGATATCACAATGTTAAGTTTGGATCAGGTTCTTTGAAGTGGTGGGCCTTAAAGTTTGATTCGTTTTGGGCTGCAATATTATTGATCAAGATTTGGAACCTTTTAGTGGAATTTCGTTTGTGGATGCAATATAAACGGATGGATGTATCGGGAATATAATCGGATGAGTCTAGTACCATGAACACATTAAACAGTTATCCGAGTATTTTTTATATATATAGAAAATATTTTGGACACAATTTATTAATTGCATTTGGTCAAGTGTTGGTATTTTGGTCTACAATATTTCACGGAAGGATACAAAATTCAAGGCTTGAACGAACATTTGATCATAAAATGACTACGGGATATATGTATCAAAAGAGTATTGCTTACGGTGAACCAATTGGTCAATATTGCTCACGGAGTTCTTGTGTTGATTATATGGGCCTTGCAGTATATGTTTCACAAGATGGACTTCTCAAGATTTGGAATTGATGAGCTTTAATTATGAGATTTGTGATGTGATTTGAAAGTGAGTTTTGATTGGTTATGTGTGTTGATCTTTGATAAGTGTTGTTGTGTTATGTGGATGGGTACCTTGGTTTACACATTCTCACGAATGACATTATGTCGGAAGCTTGAATTGACATTTGAACAAGGTCGACTACGGGGTTGTTTGGACGGTATCTCTTATTTGGATTTGAAGTGAGGTTTTCGGGCACATTCACTTATTTCGTCTTCCTTCTTTCTACCATTCCGTGAAGATGACTTGTTTGGGATTTTAAAGAGTGTGATAAAGACTTGGCTATTTAGTTACTTTGTGATTCTTTCTCAAGCCAAATTGTAACTATCACTTCGGTGTCTCACGATTGAGGATACGTCAAGAGGATTTGTACATTGGGTACACAGTTTCTTTTTCACGAGGATGAGTACAAGTTTAAGTAACAAACCTGGGGAATTCTACTTCATGATCAAGTTTGGTATATCGGGTTTACTTCTCCATGTGGTCACATCAACAACCGACAGAATGCAGGAATGATGTGTTTACCAATGTTGTTGATGTTGGATAATGAACCGCTGCATGTTCCCCTAAAAACAGATATTCACCGAAACCAAAGTTGTCATAACTTATTCAAACTGACACTGTTTACGGTTTAGTCTTGGTTTTGTAAAATCCCGCGAAGGAAACTATTTCTCGGTTTAAATCATAGACATGTAAAATCCGTGACAATGGAAACATCACCGTAATTGTAAAGTGCATTTCGGATCTATCTCACGGTTTATTCTTGGTTTTGTAAATTCTCATGAAAGAAATCATTTCTGTTTAAACCATAGAGTTGTAAAATCCCGTAATGATGGAACCATCTTGGAGAAGAGAAATTGTAATTCTGGATCTCACTTGATGATGGTGCTACGGTTTCTGCTTCGAAGAAGGGATAAAAGGATGTACTTCATGAATTGGGTGTGTGTTTGGGTTGTCATCATGGCAGTTTGGTTATTACTAGGTTTTACGAGGTTATGTGCTTATACCTTGGTCGGGATGAAACCATTATCAAAGTTCACTTTTAAGATCAAAGGAGGCTAGATTTGAGCTTTTAACAAGATGTAACAACGGAGTTAATTCACTATTATTTATTTGAGGTTGAAGTGAAATATCACGAGCAAGTGTACTTAGTATCTGAAGGTATCGGGGATGGATGGATGAAGATTCTTCATGATCCTTGTTCGAGCTTATTATCAAAAACGAAGACTTGGAAATCTAGTTATTCTTGGGAGTCTTTTTTCTTTTACCACGAAGGGAAATTGGGCTCTTTTTGCCACAAAAATAACTATCACTTTAAGGAGTTACGTTGTAGTGCTCGGTGTCACATTCAATTGTGGATTTTCAAGAGGTAATGTCGTCTTATACTTGATGGTTGGTTGGTTGAAAAGTATAGAGTACATAGAGAGTACTTAGAGATGCTAATGGAAATCGGCACCGCTCTTTGTTACATATGTGCAAGTTTAAGTCACGAGTTCGGGTTAGTTTACTTCACGGTGAAATTCATCATATTGGGTTTTCTCCATCACCGTCACGACAAAGAGCCCTCTTGAATGATAATGGGTTGATTACATGTTTTGCCAAAGAGATGATGAAAAGAGAGATTATGACGATGCATTCACTTCATGCTCGGGCCTCGTACTCCAAAGAAAAGAAATGTGTACGTTTGGTGCATTATCTTCCAAGAAGAGAAATCTTCTTATGACGTCTGCTCACATCGATTCAGCCTCGTACTCCAAAGAAAAGAAATGTATGCGTTTGATGTGCATTATCTTCGAGAAGAGAAATCTTCTCATTAATGACCATTCTCATCAACATGCTTCATACTTTTTCCATGCGCTTGATCATCAAGTGAACCGGGCTACCACCGATTGTTTTCTCATTCCACTTGCTCGATTATAATGAAGATGGCGACATCATGTGTCGATTTTGCGGGGAGAAGTGTGAATAGAACATTCGGATGATTTTCACTTATTTAATCAAGAATGGCAATTCGTATGCAATTCTTGAGGGAGAAGAGTGTGTAATTCTCGCATGGTTGATCGATTTACGAGAATATATGGTCATCTGACTCCTAACTCATGTAAGAACCGAGCTTCTTCTTATCGGGTCATCTTCACATGGAGTTGTTCTTTAAGAGCCGTTGGTTGACATCTTCATACGGACTAATGAGTTTAATGACAAAGTGCTTCTAGTTGCTGGGCTGATTTCTTTGATGAACATCTTTCTGTTCTTGTTTGATTGGGAGGGATTTTAGTTAAGGAGATTTGCTACATATAAGGTAATTGGGATGCTTTTTGGTGTGTTGAAGATGTTAACTATTGATGCATGCTAAGCAATCAAGTCAAACAGACTTAAACCGCCGACACAAATGCAATTAAGATCGAGAATCTGATGGATTCCTGTGTCGTTAAGTCCCAAGGAGACTCAATGGTGTGCAAACACTTGATCGACGGTAGAATGATCACCGATGATAGCGATCGAAAGGATTTGAATGGATAATTACACTCATCGAAAAGGTTTTATAAAATAAAGCGACTTAAATGCAAATTAAGAAAATTAAAAAGATAAAGATATTAGATAAACGCTATCACTATATTTAAAGTGATGAACGTTTAAAACTTAAAACTAAAACTTACGTTTAAATGAAAATTACGTGAAGCGTCAAATAAAACGTGAAACTTATACAATATAAATCCTAAAAATATGAAAAATACATTTTACAAACCTAATGATAAAAGAAAATTTATAGAAAAGAAAATTATTTTTATGACTAATTATGTAATTATTATTAATTAAAACTATTTATTAAGTATTTAAAATGCACTAAAATATAAGAAAATACAAAATTAACCTAGAAAATGAAATTATAACTTAGAAAAATCTAAAATATGATAAAACTAATTTTAAAACAGAAAATATATTTTTAGACTTTTATATATTTATTATAAATTTAAAACTATTTAAAACTAATTAAAATTATTAAAATACCAAATAAAAGGAGAAAAATAGGAAAAATACTTTTTAAGCTTTTTACATTTATCTAAACTTAAGAAAATGAAAATTATTTTTAGAACCTTTTCTTAATTATTTGTATTAAATACTATTTAAAAGTGCTTAAAAACTAATTAAAATCAAGAAAATACCAAACAAGCTAGGAAAATCTGAAAAATTCAGGAAAAGCTTAAAATAAAGTTAGGAAGCTAGGAAAAATAGAAAACATAGGGTTACTTGGAGGAATATGCAACGATGTGGAAAGTGCTCAAAATAAGCACTTTGATAAGCTAAAACTACACCAAAAGGTACCAAACTGATAGGGAAGTTCTAATAAGCTAAAATAACTCAAAAGAAACAAGAAACCACAAGCCTAGACCTCTGATTAGCAAGATGCAAAGATTTGGAGATTTGAGCTATAAGCTAGAAAACAGTTAAGAGGGTGCCTAGTTTGAGCTAATGCACAAGCTCCAATATAAGCTAAAACTGAAAAATACCAATTGGAACCTCAAGACAACCTGGCTAAGAACATTTAGACCAAAATCGGACCAAGAGGAGCTCAGTGAGCCTGTGCAAGGTCTCAAAACTCAGATAAAACTCATGCAGCCTTGTGCTCGCATGAGATTTGACCCCATCTTCACAAGCTTTTTAAGGCTTCTAGAAATTTGATAAAATTTGGAAAATTGCTAATAAGAAACAAGATCATTGACTTTATAAAACAACAAGTATCACTTGATTTGACCAAGAAATGAGTCCATTAAAATCTTTCTTTTGACCCAAACCGAGTTTTACCAAAATCGACTTTTGAAGAAACCGAAAAGTTGACTATTTCAATTTTGATCTGGTTTTATGGATTGCTTATGAACTTAATAAGTGCAATAAGCCTAATGCTAGCTTAATCTATGTATTTAGAACACAAAACAAGAATTTGATGTTGCAAAACTCCAACGATTGGTCGCTAAGGCAAGTTAAGTTGGATTTTGACTTTTTAAGGTTTAAAGATGCAATATAAAGACAGATATTAGCATATTAGAGATAAACAAACATGAAACAACAGATCACACCTACTGAGAAGACCTTAAGGACAGATTAACATGGAATCCAAACACCCCTTTAAAACCTGATTTGCAAGTTTTTATGAGGCAACTACTGATTTAGCTGAGACTTTAGATTAAACTGATCTTAAGTAACATAAATAAACCTAAATTAACAGACACAACTAATTATAACTACAAATGAAAGTTATGCATAAGGAACTTGAAAATCACTTACACATGGTCCAAGGCCACAATGGTCGCCACCTATTGAAACTAGAACCACGAAGAACACTACCCTATTCAAACCAACCCAAGTACACAAAATCAACCCATTTCAAGCTCGAACCAACCCAAATCCTTCGCATCAATTTTGCTCCATCTTTGACTTTTGTTGACCATGTACCATTTTTGTTTGAACTCGGTTTCCAAGCTTTCCAAAGCTTAAATAAGCTTAAATAAGCTTAATAGAACTTACAAATAAGTGTTAAAGATTGCATATAAGATTTTGCAAATTGAATTTCCAACAGTGAAATATGAAATTTGACCAAACTTGTATATTGATACTTAAAAGTACAATGCAAAGCTATTTTAACTTAAAAGAGATATAATTAAACTAAAATTACAACACTTTTCATTAAACTAAGATATTTATAAAAAATTCGACATTAAGAAAAATTAAGAAAACTAGCTACTCCCTTAAACCGCTTCTCTTCTCCTTTTATACTTCCAAAAGCTTTTCTCACATCCTTGATTGAATCCCACCACAAATCTCGCCCTTGGATGAGTTGAATGAATCATGGCCATAGATTGTATTTTGGCGCCAAAATTGACTTTAACCCGTTGGAGAGATTGAGTGTGGGGAGGAATACAATTAATGTTTCTTGGATTGTGGTGTTTGGAGGGGGACAAAGTGTGGAAATGAGAGAGGGGGGATATGGGAGGTTGAGGAATTTCGTGCTCAGTGGGAGGGATAAGGTGTTGGCGCTAATCTGTAAGTCAAACCAATTGGTTGATCAATGGGTTGGTATGTATTAGTAACAAAGGGGTTCAAAAGGCTTTTTGTGGGGTCACAAAGGTTATGAAAGGGTCAAAAAGGTAGAAGGCTTTAATAAAACAAGGACTTGTTTGTAATTCTTCCAAACTTGAGGGCCACTCGCCAACTCATCAAAGATGTTCCAAGGACTAAAATGACAAGCTTCAAAAGTACAGGACCAAATCATCATTATCCAATTTTCCAGGGCCAATTTCGCCAAATTTGAAACTTGAAGGACTAATTTGTAATTTTCTCAAAACTTTTACATTTTTCACCAAAGGACTAAATTTGACAACTTATGATTTTAAAAGGACCTTTGGTGACTTTTCTTTGAAATTATGTGCTCGGGGACTGCTTTTTGACAACTTTTGAAACTTGGGGACTAAAAGCGCAATTTTGCAAATTTGATATGTTTTTCATCGATTTTGATATTTTTGCATTTAAAACACATAAAACACCGATTTGTGATATTTTGATCATTTTGATGTGTTTCGAGTGTTTTCGAGATGATTTTGCGTTTATTTTGTACAAAAATGATGAGTATTTAGACACTCATCAATCCCCACATCGAGATATTGCTAGTCCCTAGCAATGATTTGAGAAAACATAATGGATTTTAATCTCTTTACCAAAAGCCATTACTCGGAGTAGCCAAATGTTTCGAGTTCAAGTAAGAACCATGGTACACCGATAACCATGTGATTTTGAGCAAACCACCGACTTTCAACGGATTTGATTTTGTCTTTACCGAGCCGTACCCTTACGGACTAGCCAACTCTTAGATAAATTATCAATATTATCTTTGGTGAGTGATTACCAATTATGGATTTTCCATCGCCTTTACCACAAGCCATAAACTTGCGGGCTAGCCAACTCTTCACTTTTTAGGATATGGTGAAATAATACCATACAATTTTGGGCAAATTGCAAGCCATATAAGCGGTTTGAGAAATCTTTACCAAGAGCCGTTTGCTCTGGATTAGCTAATCCTTTTGTCTTCTGAGACAAGGCGGATCGATAACTCGATGAGAAAGTGTAGAACACTTACTCCAAAAAATTTTGGCCAAAAACGGGGATTGGTATATTTATATGATAAAATTCGTGAGAATCCCCCACACTAGAGATGAATATTGCCCTCAATATTCAAAGTACCGCGGTTATGCCGAAACAAAGAACGTAAAAGGGAAATACTACGGCCATTATTTAGAAAGATTTTTTTTTTTTTTTTTTTTTTTTTTTAGAATATATATATAACATGGGGTAACCCCACACTTAGGTGGTAGAAAGGGGTAAGAAGACGAAATATGGGTGAAAACCCATATGGTGCGTGCTCTTGTTTTTGATTTCCAGTCGCTAGCTTGACTCGACCCCGAATTCATTGGTTCATGGGAAGCAAAGTGGAAGAAACAATCTCCATCGGACTTTCATTCAAAATGTTTGGACAAACATTGAAGTGTGAAAGTTCCACACCGATGAGATATAGAGAGAAAGACCCGCTCACAAATGAGAAATGAAAATGCCGGGTCAAAGATAGTGTCTTCACTCCGAAGGAGTGAAGAGAGAAGAAGACACATCATATGTGAGGAATGGAAGAAAGATGTTGATAACAATCAAGATCCATTCTTCATCCTCAAATGTAGACATGTCGGGAGGAAGGGTGAAGGTAGTATCATCGATAAGCAAACTCTTATGATAGAGTACACCTTCCTCCGAGCTAATATCATCCTCAAGATCAAAATGGAAATGATCATATTCCGGAGGAGATATGTCATGAGAGAGTTCACCGGAGAACTCTTCATGAAGAGAATCATTGGAAAAAGCCTCAAGCTCGGGCTTGTCCAATGTAGAGTCACTATCCACAACGGGATAGGAGATGAAGTCGACTTAGCACAAAATGATTCGATCTTAGAAACGAGGAGATTTATATTGAACAATTGTTCACGAAGTATCTCGTCCTCAATTTCGGATCATCGAATTTCTCACTTCTTCTAAGCTAACTAGCTCGAAGGTAAGTCCTCGACATAATCAATGTCTCCATAAGATAAAGAATCGTCAAACGAAGTACAATCGTTATCGAATCGGAGAACATATCAACATGATCATTTGGAATGTCAAGAGGAGGAGAAGAATTATCATCAAGAGGCTCATCATACATATTACGGAGATAACCTTGGACTCACTGGGGTTGGAACAAGGCTCTCAACACTAGACGATTCCATTTTCGGAATAGTGCTAGAAGGCTCGTCCCCATTATGAGAGAGTCTTTGGAAGCAATAAAAGGTAAGATAGGTGTGTAGATTTCGAGGAGTTGAGAAATAAGATCGCTCAATTGAGTAACACTCTCCTCCGTAATCATATTATTCCCTCATTTGAATACTATCCTCATCATCATCGTCATCATATCGGATTCTTATGTTCATCTCGTGAAGCTTACACACCATTCTTTTCATTTGTAGTTTTTTCAATGCGTATTTCTTGTAACTTTGAGGAAGATTACACTCCTCGTGATCGGTGAAGTCTTGTGAAGGCTCGAAGTCGATGACCGATGGAATATGTGGGGTTGGAAATTGTCAAACCGGAGAATTGGAATTTTGAAAATTTTGATTCATCGGTTGACATTCAAAAGTCTCATGAGGACCCCACAATTCTCACAACAGAGATAATTGGGAGAATAACTTTCACCAAAATTCGATCGTAACATGGTTCGGCTCATAGACAAGCGGGACCCGTGGTGGACAATCAAAACCGTAATGAGAATCATTCCACAAAACTCGCATGAGTAGGATTCGATTGGGGTTGTGGAGGTAGGTAGGAAAAATCGGTGTTTCATTTGAAATGGGATCGGGATTACCGACAAACTTGTCTCGAAACCCACATTGGTACATCACGACAATTTCCACCATTAAATGGACCTCCACACTGTGAACATGT
Source organism: Chrysanthemum lavandulifolium (assembly GCA_022545495.1). Taxonomy (NCBI): domain Eukaryota; kingdom Viridiplantae; phylum Streptophyta; class Magnoliopsida; order Asterales; family Asteraceae; genus Chrysanthemum; species Chrysanthemum lavandulifolium. The sequence continues at coordinate 147,820,808 of CM040246.1, read as the reverse complement.
CAAATACCATGACATCAAGAATTAAACGGATAAGAGGATAAGAGATGAAGAATTAAGCGGTTATAGAGGATAAGGAGTGAAGAATTAAACGGTTTGAGGATAGAGAAATGTAGAATTAAGCAGATTGGAGGATAAAGGATGGATATTTTGGATTTTGAAAAACATGCTATAAAAACAAATAATGAAAATATTTTGGTGTTGAAAACACTTCGGAAAAGTGTTAATGAACTTTTGGATTTTTGAAAACTTTACAAAAACTTTTTACAAAAGATGGGGTATGTGCAAGAATGGGTGCGAAAATGGCTAAACACACGCTAAAGCCTCCCCAATGGCGCCTAAAATTTTGATCTGTAAAACATCAAGTCAAACAGACTTAAAACCGCTCGGACACAAATGCAATTAAGATCGAGAATATAGGTGGATTCCTGTGTCGTTAATTCCCAAGGAGACTCAATGGTGTGCAAACACTTGATCAGACGGTAGAATGATCACTAATGATAGCGATCAGAAAGGATTTGAATGGATAATTACACTACTGAAAAAGGTTTTATAAAATAAAGCGACTTAAATGCAAATTAAGAAAATTAAAAAGATAAAAGATATTAAATAAACGCTATCACTATATTTAAAGTGATGAACGTTTAAAACTTAAAACTAAAAACTTACGTTTAAATGAAAATTACGTGAACGTACAAATAAAAACGTGAAACTTATACAATATAAATCCTAAAAATATGAAAAATACATTTTTACAAACCTAATGATAAAAGAAAATTTATAGAAAAAGAAAATTATTTTTATGACTAATTATGTAATTATTATTAATTAAAAACTATTTATTAAGTATTTAAAATGCACTAAAATATAAGAAAATACAAAATTAACCTAGAAAAATGAAATTATAACTTAGAAAAATCTAAAATATGATAAAACTAATTTTAAAACAGAAAATATATTTTTAGACTTTTATATATTTATTATAAATTTAAAACTATTTAAAACTAATTAAAATTATTAAAATACCAAATAAAAGGAGAAAAATAGGAAAAATACTTTTAAGCTTTTACATTTATCTAAACTTAAGAAAATGAAAATTATTTTTAGAACCTTTTCTTAATTATTTGTATTAAATACTATTTAAAAGTGCTTAAAACTAATTAAAATCAAGAAAAATACCAAACAAGCTAGGAAAAATCTGAAAAATTCAGGAAAAGCTTAAAATAAAGTTAGGAAGCTAGGAAAATAGAAAAACATAGGGTTACTTGGAGGAATATGCAATCGATGTGGAAAGTGCTCAAAAATAAGCACTTTGATAAGCTAAAACTACACCAAAAGGTACCAAAGCGATAGGGAAGTTCTAATAAGCTAAAATAACTCAAAAGAAACAAGAAACCACAAGCCTAGACCTCTGATTAGCAAGATGCAAAGATTTGGAGATTTGAGCTATAAGCTAGAAAAGCAGCTAAGAGGGTGCCTAGTTTGAGCTAATGCACAAGCTCCAATATAAGCTAAAACCGAAAAATACCAATTGGAACCTCAAGACAACCTGGCTAAGAACATTTAGACCAAAATCGAGACCAAGAGGAGCTCAGTGAGCCCCTGCAAGGTCTGCAAAACTCAAGATAAAACACATGCGGGGCCTCATGCTCGCATGTGGATTTGACCCCATCTTCACAAGCTTTTTAAGGCTTCTAGAAATTTGATAAAATTTGGAAAATTGCTAATAAGAAACAAGATCATTGACTTTATAAAACAACAAGTATCACTTGATTTGACCAAGAAATGAGTCCATTAAAAATCTTTCTTTTTGACCCAAAACTGAGTTTTACCAAAATTGACTTTTTGAAGAAACTGAAAAGTTGACTATTTCCAATTTTGATCTGGTTTTATGGATTGCTTATGAACTTAATAAGTGCAATAAGCCTAATGCTAGCTTAATCTATGTATTTAGAACACAAAACAAGAATTTGATGTTGCAAAAACTCCAACAATGGGTCGCTAAGGCAAGTTAAGTTGGATTTTGACTTTTAAGGTTTAAAGATGCAATATAAAGACAGATATTAGCATATTAGAGATAAACAAACATGAAACAACAGATCACACCCACTTGAGAAGACCTTATGATGATTAACATGGAATCCAAACACCCTTTAAAACCCGATTTGCAAGTTTTTATGAGGCAACCATCGACGAATGAGACTTTAGATTAAACCGATCTTAAGTAACATAAATAAACCTTAATTAACAGATTACAACTAATTATAACTACAAATGAAAGTTATGCGGTGGAACTTGAAAATCACTTACACATGGTCCAAGGCCACAATGGCTCGCCACCTATTGAAACTAGAACCACAAGAACACTACCCTATTCAAACCAACCCAAGTACACAAAATCAACCCATTTCAAGCTCGAACCAACCCAAATCCTTCCGCATCAATTTTGCTCCATCTTTGACTTTTGTTGACCATGTACCATTTTTGTTTGGGCTCGGTTTCCAAGCTTTCCAAAGCTTAAATAAGCTTAAATAAGCTTAATAGAACTTACAAATAAGTCGTTAAAGATTGCATATAAGATTTTGCAAATTGAATTTCCAACGATGAAATATGAAATTTGACCAAACTTGTATATTGATACTTAAAAGTACAATGCAAAGCTATTTTAACTTAAAAGAGATATAATTAAACTAAAATTACAACACTTTTCATTAAACTAAGATATTTATAAAAATTCGACATTAAGAAAAATTAAGAAAACTAGCTACTCCTTAAACCGCCTCTCTTCTCCTTTTATACTTCCAAAAGCTTCTCTCACATCCTTGATTGAATCCCACCACAAATCACGCCCTTGGATGAGTTGAATGAATCATGGCCATAGATTGTATTTTGGCGCCAAATTGACTTTAACCCGTTGGAGAGATTGAGTGTGGGGAGGAATACAATTAATGTTTCTTGGATTGTGGTGTTTGGTGGGGGACAAAGGTGTGGAAAAGAGAGGGGGATATGGGAGGTTGAGGAATTTCGGGCTCAGTGGGAGGGATAAGGTGTTGGCTTAAGGGTAAGTCAAACCAATTGGTTGATGGGCGGTGTATTAGTAACAAAGGGGTTCAAAAGGCTTTTTGAAGGGGTCACAAAGGTTATGAAAGGGTCAAAAGGGTAGAAGGCTTTAATAAAACAAGGACTTGTTTGTAATTCTTCCAAACTTGAGGGCCACTCTCGCCAACTCATCAAAGATGTTCCAAGGACTAAAATGACAAGCTTCAAAAGTACAAGGACCAAAGTTGTCATTATCCAATTTTCCAGGGCCATTTCGCCAAATTTGAAACTTGAAGGACTAATTTGTAATTTTCTCAAAACTTTTACATTTTTCACCAAAGGACTAAATTTGACAACTTATGATTTTAAAAGGACCTTTGGTGACTTTTCTTTTGAAATTATGTGCTGTGGACCTGATTTTTGACAACTTTTGAAACTTGGGGACTAAAGCGCAATTTTGCAAATTTGATATGTTTTCATCCGATTTTGATATTTTTGCATTTAAAACACATAAAACACCGATTTGTGATATTTTGATCATTTTGATGTGTTTCGAGTGTGTTCGAGATGATTTTGCGTTTATTTTGTACAAAATGATGAGTATTTAGACACTCATCAACTATCTATTCCCAAGCGGACAATCTTGAAGGAAGGTCGTGTCTGATCGGTTCTACATTTTACGCTACATGTTAGAAGATTAAAGGCGAGTTGCATTTAACGATTTAAAGACTTCTTCTTAATTCGGGCATTTATCAAGCAGATTATCGGTTTAGGAAGAGCACTAATTTGGGGAGGGTGAAAAGTCGATTTAATCCCCAATTAGACTTGCTCATTCGTTTCTTGACAAGTTGATTCTCACAAAGACTTCAAGCGATCTTCTCAACAGATTTCAAGTATTTGGACGATAATATGTTCTTGATTCAAGTGTCAAAACCGTGAGGGGAAGGAGTCGAGCATCTAAGCGAGTAAACTTGATGAACTTAATACTTCTAAGTAATTGAAGATATCCCGGAAGACAAATGTTATTACCGCAGAGAAACTCAAGGTTTGACTCATGGCGAGTAAACTTGATGAACTTAATTCTTCTAAGTGATTGAAGATATCCGGGAAGACAAATGTCATGACCATGAAAGAAACTCAAGGTTTTACTCATCAAGGCGTTTAGTGTTCTTATTCCAACTATGAGGAAGAGATGGAAGAGTTAGTTTCGAAGATGAAAGAGGTACACAAGTGTGTTATGATTTCAATGTTATCGCAATCATCGAGGAGAGATTGTGTACATTGGGGATGCTCTTTGTTTTACTTAAGGGCTTAATCATGATTCGTAGATATAATCACTTATTAGGTGTTGACATCCGAAGATTGTCACCCGAGAGATAACCGATGATTCGCCTGCTTCTTCAATGTTATCGGTTATTCTCTCTTTGGGCATCCGGTACTTGGGTTCTTGAGCTTCATACACTTTATCGGGGGAGAGAAAAGTATACATCGGGGTTATTCTTTGGCTATTGGACTTAATCGCTACTTGATGGTATAAGTTTCTTTGTCTTCGGTATATGTATTCGGGTTCGTGAGCTCTAGTCTAATAGGTACCGCATCAATTCAACTACTGGGGAAGTGGTCTCTTGACACCTTTTGGAATGGATTACGTCGAGACTTGATGGAATGAAATTTGAGAAGAGTTATTTATGTGTGGGATGATCGTTCTTGTTCTTGTTGATGATATAACCTCGAACGAAGAATCACGGTGATTATTCTTGAAAGGAGCGGTGGATTTATGATAATGGTGTGCTTCTACGTGCACTGGCTAAGGCAAGCTTGAAATAGAGCTTGAATCTTTCGACTAAAGGATTTTCGGTTTGGGGAAGGCGCCAAAGTCTCTTTTCTCATAGGCTCATGTTCTATCTTCTATTCAAGAGCCTCGGAAGCTTTGGTGGTGAAAGTTTTAGGGATGATGACTTTTATCTTCTACAATGGGGCTGATCGATATCCTTATCTCGGTACTCGTATCATCATCTTCTTAAATTATATCATCTATTCTATCTTTGTATATATTTATTAAAAACAAAATACAAAAGTAGAAAACCTCAAAAAGAAAATAGAAAAATATAAAACCAACAAAAATCCATAAAAATCAGAAAATCTGAAAAAGACCAAAAATATGTTTTCAAAGACATGTCTTCCGCTATCGATAACATCTACGGTCTTAGAAATGTCATTCAATAATGGCACAGGGACCATAGATGAAGTTCGGCGGGAGGTGTAAATATTCTTTTCAAAACATGTCTCAAAATATGGCTTGCGATTATTTGGGATCGTAACCGTGCTTAAAACTATGGCTTGCTATTATTTCAGATAGCAACCCGCTCTTCAAGAAAGGAAAGTGCTACGCTAAACAAATTTTGAAAATATTTCGTGCACTTATCCTAAACAAAATGAGGAAAGTATGTCGAAGGACTGCTGTTCCTACACAAATGTTTTTCCGTCTAAAAAACAATCAATTCAATATTTGTTGTATTTCAAAATGGTGGTAAATGAGTTGCTTTAAAAACAATCAGTTTCAGAGTTTTTATTAAAATTGAAAACTCAATCGATGACTTCAACGCTTTTAAAATTTCCAGAAAAATAAGTCATTGATTGAGGGGGAGAATGTTTTCAAATCTATATCATCTAACGAGATTATCTAATTATCCTGTATGCTTAATTGAAAATGAAGATAACCTACGTTGAAGGACTAGGTGCCTAGGATATGATTATTAGGATTAGATGATTAGAGTTTGATAAACACATTATTCCCATGCCATATATGATCTGATTGATATGTTGAATTGACTTTTATTAGTCGATTCTTTGTTTGGGTGATGTCGACCACCATATATCGTATGTGTGTTCACTAACGTATGTAGGTATATTGGTATATAAGAATGTTCCGATCCGGATCCCACAATTGAATATGATTGGATGCAGAAGGAAAGGGTAACTATATCTTGGGTTGACAAATGAAGAAGCGGAGCTTAATTGGACTTCAATGGAGAGTTGGCATAAATGCAACGTAAGAGGTGTCCTTGCATCGGCAGATGGTTTTCTTCTAAGTGATTGAAGAAGCGGAGCTTAATTTGACCTCGATTGGCATTAAAATGCAACGTAAGAAGTCTCATTGCATCTGCAGACGGTTTTTCTTCCAACCCTCGGCAACAACAACAAAAGCTTCTCAACCACCTAACGTATCCTTGTGCAGGATAATTGTGATTATACCATTTTATTTAAACAATTTTTAACTAATATTGTTTTGAAAATGGAAAATATTGGTTTTGAAAATAAATTGGACTTAATTTTGAAAATCACGGACTTCATTTATCTAAACTTAAGTCACTCAATCATCGACTACGGTCATCGATTGAGGGAGAGTGATTTAAAATAAAATATTTTCAATCGATATTTCTTCATAAAAGATCCGGTTGTACAATAATTAAGTGGTGATCTAAAGATTTAATGTTATGTTATGGTATGATTTTCTTTGAATCAAGATCTTTCAAAATAAATTTTTTACATTCTTGTTTGATTGTGAAATTGTTTTATTTTACTTAAAGGTCTCTTAAAACAATCATACACGACACTAACAATCTTTAATGTCTTAAATTGGTCCTTATCTATCATTTTCAAAATTAAATTTTGCAACGTCTTTCCCTAAAACTTTTCTAAATGATTTAAATCGGATGGGATCACAAATCTCAAATGGTTTGATATTTTTATCGGGAGAGATCGTGATTTAAATCTCAAATCATTTTAATGGAATCGGTTTTAGTCCTTTATAGGCACTCCGCCTCCATGTGCCAAACGATTTCAAATACATAATGCACATGTTGAGGAGGAGGATTTATCCAAAACTAGATGAGTATTTAAACACGGCCACATATTCTCCCATGTTTTCCAAACTGATTAAATCACTTGAGATCCAAAATCTCAAAGGGTTTGATATTTTGATCGGGGAGAATTTGTGATTTAATAATGAAATTTGATATAAGATGATCGTTTTGATTCAAAGTGCAAGTTCTCTCTTATATGTGCCAAACTCTTTCGTATATCGATGTACATATTGAGGAGGGGGCGAATAGTTTATATTGGCAATCGTGAAATGTACTTCAAAAGAACTCTTTCCTCTATGTGATAAAATGATTTCAAATATCCTAAGCACATATTGAGGGGGAGAATTTACCAAGAAAATTAAATGGCTTTTTCTATGAAAATTATGATCAAAGAAAATATCTCAAAGTCCTCTTGCCTCCATGTGCTAAACAATTTCTAAATCATATGCACATGTTGAGGGGGAGGTTTTCTAAATGATCAAAACTATTAAGGTAAAAAATGCTTTGATCTCGTATCACAAGTACCTTGATTGTTTTTCCAAATGATTTTTCAATTGGTTTTGAGAAGGAATGAACTGTACCAAAAGACCGACCAATTTACTTTATGCATGGAGTTATAAGGATGGTTAGGTTAGGTATTCGTTCCACGATCCCTTGAGCCGGAGGGATCTACCAAGGACAATCCACTAGATAGTGTAGAGTCCTTAGGTATGATGAAAAAAAGGAGAAAAGTGAGATATGGGAAGAGTGCTTGATGAGACGAGCTAGTCTTCGAACAAACCCAACAAGGTTCTAGTAATGAAGTCTCGCTAAGCAATGAAGGGGTTGAAGTATGAAAAGAATTGAATGTGAAAAGGGTGAAAAGAAATAGCCCTCAATAATTCAACCTTAGAGGCGTGAAGGGTTCAATACATATGCTCTTGGTGGTTACCAAGGTAACACTAGTATTGAAGACAAGGCGTCATGGACCCGGTGGCCTTTGCACTAAACTTTCCAAACCACTCAAGTTCCTCTTAAAAGGACTTGTTTCATTCTCACGGGAACCGACATAATCTATCGACTTTCTCTTAGAGATAGTTGATATTGAAGAAGGAGACCCTCTCCTAGTCTCCAAGCATAGGAACCAAATGTGCACTATTGAGTCTAGATCCAAGAGATCATCACAATATCTCATTAGGACACTAAATTAATGAAGACTTGTTGTTTCACACAATGTGGAGAGTAAGAATATATTAAGAGTCCCACATTATCCTTGTGGTATTGCGAACATCCGAGTGGTATGGTAACATATTCACAAGGAAGATGGAAAGCCGGAGCCAACATCAAACAAGCTCTGGTATGTGGCATGTGAGATCTTTTCTAAAGATCAAGCTTGTGACAACTGGATAGAAACGATGGGGCGATTAATTCGTGAATCAACCTTGGTCCAGAAATGAATTGGCGAATGCTTTTGGAAAAACCGTTCGATGTGCAAATCTTCTTTTCTAGCACATCGAATGTGTATTCATTTTCAAACTCAAAAGTATCTACGATTGAAAAAGTACTTTTGGAAAAATCGTTCGATGTGCGAATCTCTTCTTTCTCTAGCACATCGAATGTGTACTCTTTTCAAATACAAAAGTATTTTGATTGAAAATTGATCTTTCTCATAAAACCTTCGTCGTGTTGCAAAACTCTTTCTTCTAAGCAATACGCGATTGTTTTCAAATCAATTTTCATTAATCGGTGAATCTCAATTATTTGGTTCACTCACTCCGTGTTGTCTTCTTTGAGGCGTTCGGTTTGAGAACACTAGAACATTGCGAAACCTGTCAAGGAGCTTCTTGAATTATACACGATCACAAGCGGTACTTATGCGGATCAACGGGAGGCGTGGGCGTATACCTCAATTCAACGAAGTGATCAAAGACACTTTTGTGTGTTTTATTGCTAATCGTTGTTTGCGGTACATTTGGACGGTTGCAACTTATCGAATTGAGGAGTCAATCCAAAGCCGCATGCTCACAACATCCATACTTAATTGAAGAAATCATGGTGGTGCATATCTACGGAACGGCGGCTCGATATTTTATACTATGTTTACGCACGCCATCGCAAATATCATGAGCCGAGAAAGCTTCCGCTACTCGATGAAAAGATGTCATGATCCAAAAGTGTGAGCATGTCGGTCCGAAAGTCACAACTTCACATGATGGCAACACAATAAAGGGTGATCCAGAGATTTCTTGTGGTCGATGATCTCTGAAAGCTCGAAGATCATCAAAGATGTGGATCGGTTCAAAGACCTCCACTTAAAGTACAAATCTATGCGGACTTTGAAGAATCGCTACACAAGCACAAAGAATGCGGAATTTGAAGAATTTAAGTCTATGAGCTTGGAACTAAAGAAAAAGATAGAATGCTAGGATGCAAAATATATTTCATGGGGTGACCTCCCTTAGGGGGAGATTGTTAGGAATTGGATATTCCATGTTAAAGTGTCGGTCACCCCAATTAAGGTCTAGCATATGTTAACTCGTAGACGTGTCGTTATTTACGTTATGTAGTAGTTAATTAGTTAGTTTGTAGCATAGCTTAGTCTAGTGTAACACCGTGGAGGAAGGACGGTCTTTACCAGCTGTATACACGATCCAGGGCCGATAGGAGGTCGTGTGATTCAGTAACTATAAATACCCCTTCCATTCATGGAAGGGTGGTGCTCTCATAATCTAACCTTTTTCAATTTGTGAACCAAGTCTCTAGCAAGAACACCTCTATCTTTTCTCTCTAAATATGGCAATCATGTATTTTGATCATCCAAGACCACCCGAATCATCAACACAATAAATATATCGATCCTACACAGGAATAGTTGCCTCTTTTCCCAACGTCCGCACTTCAGAACCTAGGAGCAATACAAGGAAGAATAGGAAGTTGCGACCTAAGAAAAGAACAATAAAGAATGTTGAAGTAGAAGAACACCCTAGGACTTTGAATAAGACCCAAGTTGCACCCACTTTAGATATTGCGTCGACAAATGTAATGGAAAAAGTGATGTAACGAATCTTTGAACCTTTAAGTACTTTTGATATTAAGTCTCAAGCTTCTTGTGTTATATGTCGTAAAAGTATGCTTCGATTGTCATGATAAATGTGTTGCTAAAGCTATCTTGACTCGCTTACGGAATCCTAAGAAACGGAATACCTCTAGGCCCACTAATGCTTCTAAGTCGCAGCTTGGTAAACCGCCTATTTAGATTCTAAGAAACGCATTGATGTCCCTGTCAGCTCCATTATCACCTCCAAGGAGCGTAGTACCACCTAGTGCATTCACTAAGACTAAAGCAAAGACTAGTTGCGGATGGCATAAATGGATACATAATATACTAGGATTTAAATGGATACCTAAAATCATTGATGTGTGTATTTCTACTATAATCGCTTGAACCCTCTAACTCATGGGTTCCACATCTACTTCTATTCCATCCGTGTCGCCTCGCATGTGTAATGCGGTGATACAAATCATCCTTTGGATTGTTGATAGCGGATGTTCCCGACACATGACGAGCAATCTCAAATCGTTATCAAACTTTGTTGCAAAGTTCATTGGCATTGTCGATTCGGGAATGATCACCAGCGACTATCATGGGCTACGGAGATTATATCAATGGCAACATTGAAATTAGCGGGGTTTATTATGTGGAAGGTCTTGGTCACAATCTCTTTTTACATTGGTCAATTACGTGATGGAGATTTGGAAGTTGCTTTCAGGAGAAAACTTGTTTCATTCGTGATCTACAAGGAAACGATCTTATGTCCGGCACTTTCATGATTCAAGTCGTACACAATCTCAATGCAATACATGATTGCCTCATCTCCCATTTGTCTACTTTCAAAGGCAACATCAACAAAATCTTGGCTATGGCACCGACGTCTCTCCATTTAAACTTTCAAACCATAACCAACCTTGCTCGATACAAAGCGGTTGAAGGTCTCCGAGATTCGGTATTCTAAAGATCACCTTTGCTCGACTTGTGAACAAGGGAAAAGCACTCGTGCTCATTTTCCTTCAAAGGTGGCACCTGCTCTCGACATGTGCTTCATCTTCTTCACATGGATTTGTGTGGCACGATGCGTGTGCAAATGATTAATGGCAAACGCTACATCCGGTAATTGTAAATGACTACTCAAGATGGACTTGGGTCTACTTTCTTGAAGCAAAGATCAAGCTCACAGACGATCATCACCTTTCTCACGAAAATTCAAGTTCGGATCAAAAAACACAATCCGACAAATCGAGCAGACAAAGGAACCGAATTTGTGAATCAAACTCTTGAATTTTATGAGAAAGTGGGAATTGAGCATCAAACATCTATTGCACGCACACGGAACAAAGCGAAGTTGTTGAAACACGGAACCGTCGTTAGTGGAAGCTGCAAGAACAATGTTAATCAATGCTAAACTTCCGGATTACTTGTGAAGTCAGTATCAGCTGCATGCTACACTCAAAATCGTTCAATGATTACTAAACGCCACAACAAAACACCTTTTGAGCTTATCTACAACAGAAAACCAAATCTCAAACACTTTCATGTCTTTGGATCCCTTTGCTATCCGAATAATGATCGTGATGACTTTGGAAAGCTCAAAGCCAAAGCGACATTGGAGTCTTTATTGGATCTTGTGATAATTCTAAAGGTTCTAGGATGCGGAATAAATCGTACAAAGCGGGTTATGGAAGCGATTCATGTAAATTTCGATGATCTTCTGAAATGGCTTACGAGCATATGACTTGGAACCCGGTCACAACCGTTTAAACTTCCTCAAACCCATCATCGGTGAACCAAGCCCCGACTTACTCGTCAACAAATGGAAAAGCTCTTTGCTCCTACTGCTTTGTGATGACATTGATGAGCGTGCTCGGTGTATCCAATGTTTCCTCTGCTCAACGATCATATTCCAATACGATACACTGCTACAACAACCATCATGAAGAAGCACCACGATTGACTCTACAACAACAGTTGAACAAACTGCTTCCAACGACATCGAACCGGTGATGATGTTACGAACAATGTAGTACCCCACCGTAGATTTTGATCCAAATGCGTTCTTTAACCCGTTTGCTAATGAAGCTGCGCCGCACGGATGTTGCGGAATCATCTACAAGCCATTTGAATCCTCGATCTGCGGAATGTATATCAACATCAACCTTCCGCATCGTTGGACAAAAGACCATCCTCTAGAGAACATTATTGGTAACCCGAATCAACCGGTCGTAGCGAGACAACGTCTTCACACAGATGGTGAACATTGCATTTATGCACTCACTTTGTGCTTAATCGAACCTAAAAACATTAAAGGCCTTGATGACCAAAGACAATCTGGATTGAATCCATGCAGGAAGAACTCAATCGAGTTTAAGCGTCTTGAAGTATGGGAGCGGTTGAAAGACCAACAGGGTCTCGTCATTGGTCTCAAATGGATTTGGAAAAACAAATTGGATCTTTGAAGGGAACGTAATCGAGAAATAAGTCACGTCGGTGGCTAAAGTTTATAGGCAGGAAGAGGGTATTGACTTTGAAGAATCATTCGCTCGGTTGCTCGTCTTGAGGTCGTCCGAATATTTACGGCGTTCATGCTCATATGAATATAACGGTCTTTCAAATGGACGTCAAAGCGCTTTCGAATGGTCAATGAAAAGCAGTCTCGTCGACCACCGGAAGGATTCGTTGATCCCGAGTTCCCGAATCACGTTTCAAACCGAATAAAGCTCTCTACGGACTCAAACAAGCTCCTCGGGCGTGGTACGATAAGTTATCATCCTTCCTCATAGCCAATAATTTCACGAAAGGTTCGGTCGACCCTACACTTTTCATACAATATCACGGGGATCACATCTTAATCGTTCAAATCTATGTGGATGACATCATTTTTGGGTCAACACATTTAAAATACTCAAATGCTTTTGCAAAACTAATGACAAAACATTTTGAAATGTCAATGATTAGTGAACTCACATTCTTTCTCGGAATGCAAGTTCATCAATCCCCCCGTGGTATTTTCTTAAGTGGGTCCAAATATGCCCTTGAACTTCTAAACAAATTTGGAATGCAACACTATGACACCTATGCCACACCAATGGCTCATACCAAGAAACTAGATCTTTGATTTATATGGGAAATTGGTGGACCTACCAAATACCTTAGTATCATTGGGTCTCTCATGTATCTAATAGCTAGCGGGCACGATATTGTGTTTCAGTATATCTTTGCTCCCGTTATGAGTCGAGACCAACTAAAACCCGCCTCTCGAGGCTAAAGAATCCTTAGATACATTAAGGAACCATTAACTTGGGGATCCGTATCAGAAGGATTCTTGTTTTGAACTAATATCTTTTTAGACGACGATGATCATATTGGATGCTTAGATTCACGGAAAAGTACTTGAGGGCATTATAATTTCTTGGTGATAAGCGGTGTCATGGAAATCGAAGAAGCGAGGATTGTACATCGTTTTCCTCAATCAAGCGAGAATATGTAGCCATGTCGGCGTGTTGTGCTCAAGTCATTTGGATGAGAACACAACTCAAAGACTATGGTTACATATTTAATGTAATCCCGATGTCTTTGCGACAATTGAAGTGCTATTGCGATCTCGTGCAACTCATTCAACATTCGAAATCAAAGCACATCGATCTTGATATCATTTCATCAAGGAGAGCGATGGAGCAGTAATTGTTGAATTATACTTTGTGGTCTTGAATACCAGCTGGAAGATCTCCTCACCAAAGCCTTAGCTCTGCTAGGTTTAATGAGTTGGTCCACCGGATTGGTATCGATGTTTGACTCGGAGGCTGGATGAACTAGAGGTTCGAAACCTCTTTTGTAAATATTTTCAAAACAAAATACAAAATATAAAATCTGATAAAACAACAAAAATATTCTTCTATCTATATTTCTTTTAACATGGCAAGTACAAATCTTCTGTCAACACTCTAATCTTTCAAAATTCAATATTTGTATCGGTCAAGTGTTGATGGGGAGAAAGCAAATATTTTTCGGTTTCATAAAACCTTGTACTTGCATGTTACCTTATTTCAATTGTTACTTTGTTTAATGGTGGTCACATTTCTGGTTTTCTGACACTCCTCGGACTAAAATTTATAAAATTTCATTATTTCTTAAGTCGAGGGGGAGTGTCGTCAAGTTTCTTTCCAAATATCTTTCGATTGGTAACCAAAATGGAAGTTATGGACGTTGGATGTAAATGTTTAAGGTGGAGGGACTGAATGTGCCAAAAGTTCAAAGTATTTTTTAACTAAAAACACTCCACCTAACTTTACTAAACACATTTACTCACAACATTTATTACACAACCACCCATATCTTACACCTAACATTCAACCATCAAATCCGTGTTTCTGATCATCAATTTGTAAGTGTTAAAGCGTTCTTTTAATCATCTAAACATGGGTTTTGAATCGTTTTTAAAACCAACGGTTAGATTTTTATCTAGGTGTGATTTTGTGTTCTACATAGCGTATGAACACATAATCAAATGTGAGTGTTTTTGGTTAAGATGGTAGTGTCAAAGCGTTTGTCTAATCTCTATGATACCATTTTTATCATTAAAACTCACCCGAAACATGAATTGATTGATTTTGAAAATTAGGGTTTATCGTAATTTTGGGTATTTTCAAATGTGGTGTTTACGGTTAAAAGATAGTTGTTTGATGTTGTTTACATATTGAATTGATCATATCCGAGGGCTTAGAACTTACCCGACCAATTGCGTTAAAATTGAAAATTAGGGTTTATGTTCATAGAATTTGGGTATTTTTGATCCGCTTAGGTTTTGATGTTAAAACTTGGATAAAACAACTCAATAAGCTTTCTAGACATCCCAGAAAAACTTTGGTGCATATCCTATGGCTAGAATCCTTACTCGTAATTCTTGAAACTAGGGTTTAAGTTTTACGCATAAGTCATTTTACGCATAACTACTTTAATGAGTATTCATGTTTAGAACTGAAAAGGAATGAATGCATATGTTAATATTGGTGATATTATGAATTTATTTCAGGTTTCTACGCGTGAATAATTCAGAATCAAGGTTACTTGAACATCTACGCATAAGGATCACCTGTGAAGGTTCTACAATGGGGACTACGCGTATCTCGTGAAGGATATGCGTGTGAAGAACCTCTCGCATAAGGTTCACTCTTCACAGTAAGCCTTACGCGTAAGGTTCCATATACGCTTCTGGCGTAAGCTTTACGCCTAAGGCCCTCTTTTCCTCTGCATTAATATTTCTTACGCGTAAGTCAAGATCTTACGCATAAGCTTATGTTTACGCGTATAACCACTCCTGTTTACGCATAAGCTTACAAAACCTACGCCTAAGCCTAGTTTTAACCTAAATTATGAATTGTTACGCGTGCAAACTTGTATATAAATAAATCATATCGCCACAAAACCAAAATGTCACTAATAAGCTTAAATGTTTAATAAGTTGTAAAAAATAAGTGAAAACTTGGACTTTAATACTCAAAGTTAATCAACTCACGAAACTTATCACGACATCTTTGGACTATTGGACTAACAAGTGACATTGGACTCGTAACAATCATCGACATATCACATTCAATAAATAGACAATAAAATCAGCTGTTGACTAACGTAATGTCTTTCGATATGTTGGTTCTTTTGGCTAAATATCTTCGAGATCACGACATGGGCGCTCGAATGCAAAATGTGGAAGCACCAAATGTTCTCCTTTGTTGAAGATATCTTCCTCATGGTTACCCAATGAAGATCGGAAAGAACAACCTTAGAGTTGCCACACCTGTTGAAGAGGCCGTTCGCAATTCATGATCGACATTAGTTATAGCGAAGCTGGGAGTAATCACAAAGCATTCATCCGTGGATCTTAAGAATATTCCCGACCATGGAGAACCTCAAATTATCATTACCAAATCCGTTTACGGGCGTGATAGTGGTTATGAGCATCCCAAGCTCATGGAACTACGAGATCTTTTGGGCTTTGGTCAACATGAAACACATTGAAGTTGAAGCTATGATATGGGACAACATGATGTCTTTCCTCAAAAGCTTGGCACCAAGATCCCATATATCGGATATACCAAACTGTTGATCAAAAGAGCTCTAGGGTATAATCACGATATTCCTCGAGACTCAATGACCCCAACAATCACTCCGCGTTGTATGAACCTACACTCGCGGTCGATTTAAGGAATCAACAACAAAGAAACAAGGTGCGGTGTTGCGGATCACCTTCTTGATGCGGTCAAACACCTTTATTCATACAATAGGTATCGGTAGCGGTTGATGAAGGCAAAGTAGGTTTTCTTGATGAAAAGTCCTCGGTACACCTACTAGGAAAACCGGAGAGGCGGTCGGGGAAGCATTACGAGCGCGAGTCGGAGAAAGTTTCCTAAGAGGACACATGTTCTCAAAAGGAAAATTCCCTAAAGAAGCCATTCCAATTCCCAAGCACGAACCTCAACAAAAGCTAATGGATGAAAGCTACGAGGATCTTGAATCGGAAGAAGAGGTCATCTACTCTGGCGCAATCGATGACACTCAGCGTAGCAAAACCTCCCGGTCAAAAGGCGATAAAGGTAAAGGGAAAACTCCGGTGCTTGAGCATGAAAAGGAAAGCTCGGATGAAGAGCCATTTGATGAGGAAAGAGACTATCGGAAGAAGTTGAAGAACCTCGGACTCAAGCATCTTGCCACAGAATTGACGACAACAAATGCGTGGCCCCGAGGGTCAGTGGTGGAGTCAATCTACACCAATTTCGATGCGGTTAATCAACCCGATAAGGAGCTGGTGCCACCACTCTTGAGCAACAACAAAGGCGACTTGAGGACTCTATCAATTATGACTTTGAGGAACCGAGAAAAGGAGAAGTGCGAGAAGAAAGGCGATGAAGAGGTTGCGGCTCAAGCTAAAGCGAGATGAAGAAGCCATGCTTAAGAAGGTGAAGAAAAGGCAAAATCTGGACAAGATGACGAAGTTAATTATGATGATTTTCTTCTCGATAGCCCAATACATTCCAAGGAAGAAACTTCTGAACCGCCAAAGGACCCTGTGCCACCTCATGTCTCCTCCTCATCAGACTCTTCCTCTCACTCTTCACCTCCACCATCCAAAGGCACAACCAGATCCACATCTAAATCCGTGAAGAAACTGTTAGGTCACTAGTTTTACAAACACAAGCTTAAGAGAAAGAGATAGAGGCGATTGAACAAGCTAACCACCCACGCACACACTAGTAATAATACGGTTAAGGCAAAGAGAGTGAATGAGAGAAAAACTTGAACAACCAACCCTCGAATGAGGGTTTACAAAATGTTATAGGAGGAAGCTAGGCAACACTCCTAGTTCCTTCCTTTCTTATATGGGCTTGGGCCTAAACATGGGCCTTCTACATAAGCTAGACCTTAAACAAACATAAAGGCCATAATAAGCTACCTATTACATATGAAATATAAATACTTGAAATCTGGTTTAGGAGTGATTCCAACAATCTCCCTCAAGTATATATGAATGTAAGCGGTGAAGGCGTTGATGTAATAGTAGCTACGGCGTCTTCGACATTCTTCTTTCTTATGAGAGGAACTCGCCTTGATTGAACAATCTCCCTAGTGTAGAGATAGTTTTCTTTGGCGGTTTAACTTTGGCGTCATCATTAACTTTGTTCTTTGATTATTGTTCTTTGTGGTGAAAGTGATAGTATGTTGTTATGCGCATCGATGCGCCTCAGTGCCTTTTGCTCAATGTCTCACGTCATTCTTCAACATGCTCATCGCTCTTTGGCGTTGGAATTCATTCTTGATGAAGTTCTCTAAGTCTTTAACTTTGTAGATTCTTTGGTTTGGCGAAGAATCATTAAAGATTGTGTTGCTTTTGAATAGAACTTCCATTAGTGATGATGTTGGCGTGAGCATGAGAAGAATCAAGACGATCATCACTGCTCCGAGCTTCCATAAGAAGAAGACATTTAAAGCGGTTAGTAATAAGCGGTTAAGCACTTACAAGTTTGAACTTGAGAGTGTTAATGACATAGTGTGAAAACACAACTCTAATTCTTACAAAGGCCGTTCTGACTGGAGTCCCTGAGTGAGATAACACGATGTACCAAAGTACATCTCTGATTCAGATGAGTCATTTGAGGTACACCGTAGCATCACCTCACGATCAGACCGTTTGAGACACACTCCGCGTAATCCACGGGAGTTACCGAAGTGACTTCTTTGTCGGTCATTTGATGTTGACCACGGCGGAGTTTCCATTCAATCACCGAGGATCACGGTTGTGAACCTCTCATAAATGTTCTCGACAGTTGCTAAGATGCATGAAGGACTCGATATGAACCTTTGAATCTTGAAGATCTTGTTGTTGATCAACAAGTGATGAAATGTCAAATGTTCCTAAGAGATCTTTTGATGAATCTCGTGGCTCTAGACTCAATAGTGCGTTTTCATTTTCTGGCGGAGACTAGGGAGGGTCTCCTTCTTCAATACCGTGATCTCTAAGAGAAAGCCAATAGTTTACGTGGGGTTCCTGTGAGAATGAAACAAGCTTACATTGAGAGAAACTTGAGTGGCTAAGAAGGTTTAGTGCATGCGTCCTTTGGGTCCATGACGACTTTTAATCTTCAATACCGGTGTCACTAAGTGACAATCGGTAGTATATGAATTGAACCACATATACGCCTAAGTTGAATAATCACGGAGGCTATTTCTTTTCACCCTTTACTTTACATTTCTTTTGATTCTTCAACTCCTTCTTTATCCGATTCTCATTTCTCCTTTTACAATCATTCTAAGGACTTCTAACACTAACTAGTGGTAGTGTCCTTGGGTAGATCCCTCAAACTCTGGCGGATCATAGACAGTTATTCTAACCTTAGTCGCTTAGTCAAATGGTTTGTATGTTTGAACCTTGAGAGATGATGTTTTGCATAATACTCCCCTCCACATGTGCTTAAGAGTATTAAGGGTTTAAATGCGGTGAGGAAGAAGCGCACTTTTGAATTGATCCGCGAAGATAGACAATCCCCATGAGACACGGTTACGTTGCATAGTTAAAGAGTTACATTGTCGACTTTTAGGTGACAACTAGCTCTAATAACTACCTTGAAGGTGTAGACAAACCTCGAAAGGTTGTCATACCCGTCGAGTTCATGTCTATCAAGAGTTTCTCGAATGGTACTTTCTACTTGGACAAGTCCTTTGCGAGACACGTTTACATTACTAGCGAACTAGCTTGAAATTATTACCCGTCAAGGGACAAGTCTTTTCGAGTTACAAAGCAGTTTAGTACCCGTCAATTAGTTGGTTAAGTCGAGGTACATGATTCATTTGTATTTTGCACAACATATTTCTTATCACACAAATTTTCTCCCCTCAAAATGGCATATGAAAGTGTTATTTTGAAGCGTTTGAGAATAAATATGACCATTTCGAGTGTTGCGGGAAGAGTGACCACTTGTGAACAATTTGTGAACAAAGTTTTCATCAAATACTCCCCTCGACTAGTGATATAAGCGGTTGAGGTTTTGAAAAATCATATGGGAAGTACTTGTCTTTTGAGCAAAACCTTGAAAAATGAAAGGTTTGATAGGTTTTACTCAAAAATAAAGCTTTCGCTCCTTTTATAAGGATTGTGGCACCGAGGCGTACCACGGGGTCCTTTCTTGACAATTACGGGTTGTACATGCATTATGCGTGCACAAGCCATTGACATATATAATCACATCCAAATTTGTAATGAAAGAACCAATTCAAGGGGTGCCGGGAAGTGCGGTGATGTTCCGAGTGCATGCAGGCGTTGAAAGCGGTTATGTTAATCTGGGTGGACCACCAACATAGCTCTCAATCGTGCAATCGATCCGTCGAACAACCGTTCGTCAATCATGGTGATGATCCTTCTCACATTCCTCCGATCACGAGAATTCCATCGCTTAGGGTTCCCGATGTTTTCACGTATGTCCTTCAATCGATAAGCTAATCCGTCCTAACCATCTTGAGTATGATCTCCAAATTTGCGAAGCTCATTACGCCATCAAGCAAGCTGCGATGAAGTTCACTGCGATAAGCGACACCAAACGGTTTCTTGATGGCGTTAATTGTGATAGCTGGTTGATATCGGGAAGATCAGGCGTGGTGGAGTGAAGTTGACACGTTTACGATATGATTCAACGGCAGTGAAGATCTTCAACACGTTCTTTGATGACTATCGTCGATTAAGATGAGCGATGACTTGATGAATTCACGTTGTACTTGATTGGAAATTGTCTCATGCGACCTTGAACTTTGGCAAGGTACATGTCTTCAATATCGTTGATGTTCAACTTCTCAAAGTCGACTTGAGAGAATGCATAGTCCGCTTTCGTCTTGTCTTTTGACCACAATCTTCTTGAGAAAAGTGTAGTCCCATTTAGGCGATAGACCAACATGTTGGATGGCCGCGATACTTTTAATCTTGAACTTTGCATGTTGAGACTTACGGACCAAGCGACACGTAGTAGATTCTTGGCGTTCCGCCAATGGTGAATCCCATACATTGCATCTTGGTCATCTGTACCACTTTTCGAGAACATGTGGGTATACGTTCCTCGATGGCTATACAATCGAGTATATGGCGTGAGGAATGGAAGTGTCGAGATATAGCGTATTTCCTTGAACTATCGCCACCGTGTTGAAGAAAATCTAAGTCTTTGTTGAAGAAATGTCGAAAGGAATCCTAGGCGATCGGGTTGGCCAATGGTAGGTAGAGGTCGAGACCGATCGGTGTAATATGGAGGATTGTCCGTTTGGTGAAGTCGATGTTTATACAGGTTGAGCCAATCCATGTTATTAGACATGGCGAGCAATGTTTTCAAGGTGATATTCAACCTCGATTGCACTTTCCGGTGTCTTTCAAAAGTAGGAATGCTTCATTCTTGATGCGCTTCAATTGATTCGTCATCTTCTTCACACGGAACCTTTCTTGCAAAATCTTTGCATGCTCCAAGTACTACCGTCTACCAATTCTTGACCATCTTGAGGTAGGGAGTCTTGTTTACAAGTGTAGCAAACCATTCAAATTCTTGATTTTATCGTCATCTAGCCATGATCGACGTCGATGATGAGGCGTCTTCTTCTTCTTTTTGAAGGCTTGGATGATGATTACGGTTTCTGTCCTTTTTGGGAGAGGTGGGTTGTTGTTGGGGCTCGAGGACCTCTTCATCGTCACCACCCGTATACTCAAGTAATCACCTATTTTTGAGTCGGAGGTGGTAACTCGGAATCGTCGAGGTTTATCGGTAGAAGGCAGGGTGGAGGAGACTTCTGTTGAGAAGAAGTCCGTTGTGGAGGAGGTGTCATCGAAGAAGATTCACGGTTGCTTCGGCGTTTAGATCGAGTCCTTGTCCTTATCATCGTCATCTCTTGGCGTTTGGGTTGATCGGTGACTCCTTGCATGATGATCCGAGTTGAAAAGCAAGTAGACCCTCGAAAAATTTAGCTTCATCCAGTAAGCGTTCGAGATCGCTTTGACATTTGCATCACTAGTTTAGCGATTAACTTTCGATTCGAGAGAGATCGGCTTCTTTGGCCATTGTATGTTTAACCAATGCGGCGATGTTAGGGTGAGTTATGCGGAAAATACTTCTCTAGTCACACCGGGGCGATGTCGAGAAGAAACTTGTGGGTATGATCTCTTTTTTCTTCTCCGGTTCCTTTTGGACTTTAGGAGCGATATCACGAAGGTACTTATTAGTGTAACTTCGATCATTTCGTTCGGTTCCTCTTTCGATGACTCTTCATGAACTTCGAACAAATTCCTTTCTTTACGCATCTTGTCTTTCTCATCATTTAAATCTTGTATTTGGTCGACAAACCAATTCGGTTTTACGTAAAGTATGTCCTTCTTTCGACTTGTTGGATGACTTTCACAATTCTTTCATGAGTCGAAATCCAAGATTTAGGTGGTTTCTTCACGGTTTGGATGATGATTTGGTTGACTTCTTAGATGGTGGTTGTGATGAATGAGGCGAAGAATCCGATGATGATGAGATGTGAGGAGATTAGGGTCCTTTGGTGGTTGAAGTTTCCTTACGTGAGCGTGTAGGACTATCGAGCACATCGTCGAAGCGAGCATCTTTATTTTCTCGATTTCGGTTTCTCAAAATCATATACAATAGTATCCTCTGCGAGGCTTTTGTTGTTGCACAAGAGTGGTGGCACCTCCACTTATCGGGTTGATTAACGCATCGAGTTGGTGAAGATTGAGCCGCACCACTTGACCCACCGGGCCACCCATTTGGTCTTTAGCAAATTCTTTAGCCTTTTGAAGATGTCGGCGATTTTAAACTTCTTCCCGTATGATTTATCAGTTTTCTTCTTCTTCTTGAGCTCTCATCATAGGGTACAATTCTTGGAGTCTTCCTTTTCCTTGGACGGTGGAGGACTTGGAGGTTTTACTCTTGAGGCGGGTGCTTGGTTGCGATTCTGAGTAATGAACCTCTTCATCTCATGTCGATATCTTGAGCTCTAGTCCACAAGCTTTCTTTGCGGTTCAAGTGTGGGGTGGTTCGGCTTCCTTTACGGGAACAATCCTTTTAGAAGGAGGATTCCTTTAGGAAACTTCCTTTGACTCACGATACTTGTTGCGCTTCTGCACTTCCTCTTACGGTTCTCCTTACAGGTGTTCAGAAGATTTTTCGTCGAGATGACCAACTTTGCCTTGTCTAAGCGCTTCCGAGATACCTTTTATGCGTTTGAGCTTTCGACATCTTGATTAGAAGGAAATCGCAACACAAGACCTTGTTTCTTTGTAGGCGAGTCCTTGATTAGAAAGATAGAATAGGCTCCGTCGACATATCGTGATTATCGGGGTCATTGAGCCTCTTGGGAATATCGGGATGAAGTCCAAGTGCTCTCTGGATCAACAGTTTAGTATATCGATGTAGGGAATCTTTGAGCCAAGCTTGTTGAGAAATGACATCATGTCATCCCAAATCGAGCTTCGATAGCGATGTGTTTCATGTTGACCAATGCCCAAAATATTTGCGTTCCATGAGCTTAGGATGCTCATAGCCCTTATCGCGACCGTAAGCAGACTTGGTGATGATCATGTAGAGAGTTCTCCATGGTTGAGGAATACTCTTAAGCTCACATGAGAATGCTTGGTGATTAATCCTGTAGCTTCGTCATAACCGATGTCGATTAAGAATTGGAGAGTGAGTTCTTGAACAGTGAGGCATAAAGTTTGGTTGGTTCGACTTGAGAATTAGGAGAATAGCCCTTAAGTCGGCGGGTGTAATGGTGACTTGTTTGTGATTCGAGTCACCGTCGCGTGATCCAGTCCTTTGACCACTTTCCATAGTGTTCGAGGCTGTTGGATATAGATATCGGGAGCGGTTGCGGTGAGTGAGCATATTACGATACGGATGAGTCCTCGGAATATCAATAGCAATTAAACACGAAGATTACGAGCAAGTGAGGGTGTCAAAGTCAACACGGAGATTATTCTTTCCTATCTTCATTGGATAGCCATAAGGATAGATATCGACAATGGAGAACTTACGATGCATCCACATTCATTTGTTCGACCATGTCGTGATGCGAAATAACATTAGCCAAAGAACCAACATATCGAAAGACATAATGTTAGTCAACGGAAGGTCTTATTGTCTAGTTATTGGTACAATGTCAATGATTATTCTGAGTCCTAAGTCACTTGTATGTCCAATAGTCCAATGGCGTCGTGAAATGTTTTGTGAGTTAGTTAACTTTAAGTTTTAAAGTTTATGTTATCACTTATGGTTCACAACATCTCAAGCGTTTAGATTTATTAGTGACATTATTGGATTCGTGACGATATAATTAGTTTATTTACAAGTTTGTACGTAACAATTCATAGCGAAGGTATGATCCGGGCTTATCGTGAGGATTGGTAAAGTTATGCGTGACGAAATGATATATGCGTGGCGTAAACTTACGCGTAGGATCTAACTACAGCGTAAGAAATGTTGCAGCGTGGGAAAGGGACCTTACGTGGAGAGCTTCTGGCGTGAGCATATATTAACCTTACGCGTAAGACTACTCGTGAGTTGACCTTATGCGTGAGGTCCTTTGTTTACGCATATCCTTCACAGGATCGGCGTAGTCCCATATGTAGAACCTTATGCGTAGAAGCTACGCGTAAGACTAATCTTCACGCATAACATGCTACGCGTGTGGTGATCCTTATCGTAGAGTTACAACAACCTTGATTACGAATTTTAAGTGTAGCAAGCACGAAACAAAGCATCATATCATCAATTTTGACACATAACATTCATTTTGTGCGAGATCAAAACACAATTGGACGGTTTAACGATTCGCGTAGAAAAACTTACGCGTAGTCTAAACCCTAAATCTACAGCGTATGAAATCTAGCCATGGAATATGCACAACACTTATTACGGTAGTTTAAGAATGTTGAGGAATCTTTATACCAAGTTATAACACTTAGCAGCGTTGTGAATCAAAAGTTACCAAATATTATGAACTTTAAACCCTATATCGAAAATGTTAACCAATTCGTGTTTACGGGTGGTTAATAACCATGAAATCATTAATTCAACAACTTAAGACTATAACCCAACAATCTTTTATACCAAAACACTTCACATTTGGAAAACCCAAATCGACACATAAACCCTAATTTAGTAAATCATTTAATTCGTGATTACGGGCGAGTTTTGATGATTAAAAGCGGTATCATTGATGTGTTAGAAGCGTTTTGACACTATTCTTTTAACCATAAACACCCAATCTTGATCATGTGTTCATACATATCGTAGACCACAAAAGCGAGATTATACAAAGTTTTAACGTTGGATTTTGAAAAATTCAAAACCATTGCTTAAAACATGTTGTAAACACGAAATCACTTACAAAATGATGATGCGAAGCACGGTTCTTGAGTGAATTCTGTCGTGGGATGGTTTTAAGTTTTGAGTAATAAATGAGAAGTGAAAGTTAGGTGGGTGTGTTATATTAAAAATAATTTTAAGGTTTTGTGAGTTTGGTCCCTCACCTTTTCCTTTTCAAACAAAGCCTTTTAACTTCCATTTTGGTTACCAAACAAGATTTTAGGAAAGAAACATGACACTCCCCTCGACTTACGAAATAATGAAGGTTATAAATTTAGTCCGAGGGTGTCATTTAACGAAATACTCACCACCATTGTAAAATGAAACAAGCGAGATATGAAAACATGCAAGTACTGTGATGTTTTGAAACAATTAAGTGAAAATTTTCTCCCCTCGACACTTGATCGTAAAAATTACTAAATTTTGAAAGATTATAGTGTTGAAGGAAACATGTACTTGCCATGTTGAAAGATTATAGATTAGAAGAATATTTTTGTTGTTTTATAAGATTTTATATTTTGTATTTTGTTTTGAAAAAATTATTTACAAAAGATGTTTTGGTGTTTGAAAGGTTTTTAAAGGCAGTTTAAAGGTCATCCAATTCCTCTTGAGTCAAAAACCTCATACCAATCCGGTGGATCACTCATTAAACCTAGCGGGAGGCAAGGCTTTGGTGAGAAGATGCGCCAATTGGTATTCGTTACCCATAAGTATAATTCAGCGGTACCTGATCCACGTGGTCCTTGATGAAATGATAGCGTAGATCGATGTGCTTTGATTTCGAGTCTTTGAACCGAGTTGCACGAGATCGCAATAACACTCCGATTGTCGCGATACATCGAGGATTACATCAAACACGTAACCATAGTCTTTGAGTTGTGTTCTCATCCGATGACTTGAGCACAACACGCGGACATGGCTACATATTCTCGCCGGTTGATGACAACGATGTACAATCCCGCTTCTTTGATTGCCAAGACACCGGTTTATCACCAAGAAATTGTAGAGCTCACAAGTACTTTTCCTTGAGTCTAAGCATCCTGCGCGGTGCGTCGAAAAGCGATTAGTTCAAAACCGAGAATCGCCGGATACGGATCCCCAAATTAATGGTTCCCTTGATGTATCGGAGGATTCTTTTAGCCTCGTAGAGGTGGGTTTCGGTTGGTCGCGATCGATAGCGGGAGCATAGATAAGCGGCAAAGACAATGTCGATGCGCTTGTTGTTAGATACAAGAGGGACCCAATAATACTTGACATTTGGTAGGGTCGACTAATTTCCCATGTAAATCAAATCTAGCTTCTTGGTATGAGTCATTGGTGTGGCATAAGTATCACGGTTTTCATTCCAAATTTGTTTAACAATTCAAGGGCATATTTGGGTGACTCGAGAAAATACCGGGGTGATTGATGAACTTGCAATCCTAGAAAGAGCGTAAGTTCACCCATCATGGACATTTCAAAATTTTCCTTCATTAGTTTTGCAAAAGCGATAGAAAACTTTTATGTGTAGACCCAAAATGATGTCATCACGTAAATTTGAACAATTAAGATATGTGCCCGTGATATTGTATAAAAGAGTTGGGTCAACCGAGCCTTTGGTGAAATTATTGGCAATGAGGAAAGATGATAGCTTATCGTACCATGCAGAGGGCTTGTTTGAGACCATAAAGAGCTTTGTTCGGTTTGTAGACATGGTTCGGGAACTCGGGATCAACGAATCCATCGGTTGGTGGCATAGACCGTTTCTTTAAGTTGTCCATTGAAAGCGCCGTTTTGACATCCATCGATGAACCGTCATATTCATATGATTGCAGACGCGAGAAATATCGAACGACCTCAAGGCGAACAGCAAGAGCAAAAGATTCTTCAAAGTCTATTCCTCTTCACGGCGATAACCCTTGATTATCCAATTTGTTTTTCCAAATCCATTTTAGACCAATAGCGTAGACCCTGTTGGTCTTTCAACCAGTTCCCATACTTCAAGACGTTTGAATTGGTTGAGTTCTTCTGCATGGATTCAATCCGGTTGTCTTTTGTCATTGCGTCTTTAATGTTTTAGGCTCAGTTGGCATACGGTGAGTGCATAAATGCAATGTTCACCATCGTGTGAAGGCGTTGTCTCGTAACGACTGGTTAATTCGGGTTGCCAATAATATTAGCGGAGGATGGTATTTTGTCCATCTATGTGTAGAGGTTGATGTTGGTATACATTGTGCGGATTACGAGGATTCAAATGGTTTGTTGAAAATTCCGCGACATCCGGTGCGGCAGATTTCATTAGCAAAGCGGGTTGAAGAAGCATTTGGATCAAATTCTGCGGTGGGGTACTTCATTGAGAATATCATCGGTTGGTTCATCATTGTTGAAGCGGTGTGTTCAAGCTGTTGTGTTGGAGTCAAGCTGGTGTAGGTGCATCTTCAACGATAGTTGTTGTAGCAGTGTATCGGTATAGGAATATTATCGGGTTGTGCGGCGGAGCAAATGGATACACACGAGCATCGTTCATCAATGTCGTCACGAGCGGAGGAGCAAATAACCTTTCCATTTGTTGACGAGTTAGGCGGGGGCTTTCTTCGGTGATGATGGGGTTGAGGAAGTTTAAGCGGTTGTGACGGGTTCTAAGTGTTATACTCGAAGCCATTTCCAGTGAGTTCATCAAAATGAGCATGAATCGTTTCCATTACCTCCTTGGTTCGATGATTCCGCATTCGAAACCTTTAGAATTGTCACGGTATCAATAAAGACTCCAATATCGGCTTTGGCTTTGAGCTTTCCAAAATCATCACGATCATTATTCGGATAGCAAAGGGATCCAAATACATGAAAGTGTTTGAGGTTCGGTTTATAGTTGTGGACAAGCTCGAAAGGGGTTTTGTTGTGGCGTTTTGTGATCATAGAACGGTTTGAGTATAGCATGCGATAGATCTGACACGCCCATAAGTAATCTGGAAGTTTAGCATTGATTAACATTGTTCTTGCAGCTTCCACTAACGTTTGGTTTAGTCTTTCAACAACTCCGTTTTGTTCGTGTGTACGTGCAATAGATGTTTGATCTTTCAATTCCCACTTTCTCATAGAATTCACGAAGGTTTTGTTAACAAATTCGGTTCCTTTATGCATTACGATTATCGGCGGTGTCATGGAGCTGAACCTCAGTATTTTGTGAGAAAGGTGATGATCATTTGTGGAGCTTGGTCTTTGCTTCAAGAAAGTAGACCCAAGTCCATCGTGAGTAGTCATCAACAATTACTAAGATGTAGCGTTTTCCATTGATCGTTTGCCAGCGCATCGGGCCACAAATCCATGTGAAGAAGATGAAGCACATCTTTGAGGTCTGTGTTCCACCTTTGAAGGAAAATGAGCACGAGTGCTTTTCCCTTGTTCACGGTGAGCAAAGGTGATCTTTTGAATACCGAATCGCGGGAGTCCTTCAACTAGTTTGTGTCGAGCAAGGTTGGTGATGGTTTGAAAGTTTAGATGTGAGAGACGACTTTGCCATAGCGAGTGATTTGTAGATGTTGCCTTTGAAAGTAAGCGGATGGGAGAGGAAGCAACCATGTCTTGCATAGAGATAGTGTAGAGACTAGAATTACGCGAGCGGATAAAAGGTCATTTCCTTGTAGATCACGAATGAAACAAGTTTTCTCCCGAAGCAACCTCCAAATCTCCATCACAAAATTGACCTCGAAATGTTGTGGCCGAGGCCTTCCACATAGTAAACCCTGCCGATTTCGATGTTCCCATTGACATAATCTCCGTAGCCCATGATAGTTGCGGTGATCGTTCCCGAACCTCGACGGTGCCAATGAACTTTGAAATAAAGTTTGATAGCAGTTTAAGGTTGCTGTCATGTATCCGGAACATCCATATCAACAATCAGAGAATGATATGTATCACCCATTACACATGGCGACACGGATGGAATAGAAGTAGATGTGGAACCCGAAATGTTAGAGGGTTAGAGGCGTAATATATTAGATATACACATTAATAATTTTAGGCATCCATTTAAATCCTAGTGTGTTATATATCCATTTACGCCATCTATAACTACTCTTTGCTTTAGTCTTAGTGAATGCACTAGGTGGTACTATATTCTTAGGAGGTGAAGTGGAGCTATAGTGACAAAGAACGTTGCCTTAGAATCTAAAGAAGGCGGTCTACCAAGCACAGACTTAGAATGATTAGTGGGCCTAGAGATATTCGATTCTTAGGATTCCGTAATCGAGATTATAGCTTTAGCAACACATTTGTCATGACAATCGAATTCATACTCTTCGACAAATAACACAAGTGCATCGATGAATATCAAAAGTACTTAACGGTTTAGCATTCGTTACATCACTATTTCTATTACATTTGCGGACGTAACATCTATAGTGGAAGCAACATGAGTTTTATTCGAGTCCTAGGTGTTCTTCACTTTAGCATTCCTTATTGATCTTTCTTAGGTCGCAACTTCCTATTCTTGATTGAGTGCTCTTAGGTTGTGAAGCGCGGACGTTTGGAAAGATGCAACTATTCTGTTCAAGAGAGGAAACACATTAGAAACTTGTGATTTGGCGGTAGGGATTCTAGGTTCACGATTACTAAGTGTGATGGTGCTAATCTCTTAATCACGGTGAGGCGGAAGTTGTTCATACTTTCCTAACATTTCTCTTAACTTAGAGATAGTGTGAATCAAATCTTGATTTTCGAGCGAATATTACCGGCAAAATTCATGACTTCTCTAGTGTGAGCAAGATAGTGATCAAGTTCGTTTGATGCTTCATGACGAGTCTTATTGAGCAAATCAAATATGACACCATATTCGGTTTAACTTTTAAAGTTCTTGTTCATATTTTGAGATTTGACTTTTCAAAGACACGCTTTGATCATCCAGTTGCTCAATTTTAGGATCGAGAATATTTTGCACTCAATTGAGCGATTTTCTTTTGAAAACTAAGTTGATGATTGTGAATATCTTTTTCACACCAATGAAGACGACGTTTTGCATTGTAAATTTCATTGAGTGTCGTTTATTTTCGACTTTTAAAGACTCGATCTGAAGCACATTATCGGTGTTCTCCATGAGTTATAACATTTTCAACAATATCGCAGAGATATAATCGGATGCATGTGGCAAAGAATAGAATAACACAACATTATGGACATCGGCCTGAGATAAGGTCTTCCAAGAGTCGATCAACATCTTTTCTCGAGAGTTTCTTTTACGTTTAGTGTTAGAAATAGATGTTTACATTTTCTCAGCGTTTTCATTACCCCAGTTCCTTATGAAAATCCTTTTCCCGAGCTAATGCACAACTTTTCAAGTTTTTAACATTAGGTAAAAGATTTTTAGAAAAATGTCTCTTTGTTCTCGCGCCAGAGGCGATTGAAAGTGTTCAATTTTGATTTCGAGCGATATTCTATCTCATGTTGTAAAATTTTGAGGTCGACCATGAAAATGTCAAAATATCTAAGAATATTTCGATTTTCGGGTTTTGAGTTTACTTCATCGATTGAAGGTAAAGGACCATAAGTTTGTGCATAATACATTTTCGGATTAACATTAGAAGACTGTGTGTTTTGATGATAACCCTTGGTGTGTTAGAAGAATCCGTTGGTGACGAAAGTGACCGCTTTTATAATTAAAAGGTTTGTTGTAAACAACGCTTTTAATTTTGATCGACTCTCGTCTTACGCATCTAATTCCTCTTGACGATGATATTCAACAACACTCATAACAAAGATTATCAATTTTGTATTACCTTTGGAAACCTCGTGAGTTGGTTTGAATGTTTTAGTGAAAGCTTTGGTTTGTAATCACTAGATTTTTCCATATCCTTTTGGATTGGGTTTTAAGGTAAACTTTTCAATAGTCAATATCGATTCACCATGTTTGTAAACACGCTTTAAACTCTTTAAGTTTGTTTTGCAAGCCGATAATTTCTTCAAGAAGGTCATCTACCCGATTCGTTGAATGCTTTTGTATCGGAGAACTGCTTTTGACAATTTAACAACTCGACTTTAGCTTTTGATTTTCCAAGGTGAGAGCGTTAATTTGCTTTTTATGTTCATGTTTCGCTTGTTCTAATTCGCATAACAAAGCATTCTTCGAGGCGTGCTAGATCACGATCTGCTCTCTAAATATTTTTCGTTTTGATGAGATTTTGCAAAAGCGGCTTCAAAACCTTTTCACTGGTTTTCTTGAGTTTTGAAAAAGTTGAGTTGCATTTGTAAGCATTCAAAGTCCTTGGTTATAAAGTGTATTTTTACTTTTAAGGTTTGATTTAATGCAACACATTTAGCAATTTGGGATTGTTGGTCTTTAAATGTGAGAACAAGATCCTGGATGAGGCAAAGGTTCATCTTGTTCAGCGTGAGTCACAACATGATCATTATTTAGATCCTCAAGTATAACCACGAGTCAATTTGATTATCAAGGAAACCATAAGGTCATCCGGATCGTCAAATGTAACCACGGGTTTATTTGAAAATCGTCGTAATGAGATGTAGATGACTCATTTTGAACATTCCGAGCCGTACGGATTCGAGATATTGATGGAGATATTAGTTCGGATATGATGATGGTTTGTTCCGGCACCGAGACAAGCCATCGGTGTCACATCTATTGCCTGTTTCACTCATGTGTAACTCTTGCATATTAGCCATCAACATATCTTGTTTGCATTGGCCCCAAGTCCTCCATATCATCATCTCGAGTGCAGATACGCCATAAAGCTACATTCTTTGTGTGTGAGAGATCCACCGCCTTCATCCTTAAGAGCCAAAAGTAAAGCCTCTTTGAAATAAGCACCGCCCCTAGTCCTCGGCTTTGGGCATGCATTAGCTGTGTGTCCTTCTCATTGCGGTTGTAGCATCTAAGACCATTTAACCGATTCGAGCATTTCCTGTTCCACCACTGAGCTCTGTTGTTATTCCTACCCACATTAAACCCTTGACCACCGCTATGTCGGCGACCATAATCACGATTCTCGAACTTCAACCGTCCATTGTTTACAACACTTGAGTCCGTGTGTTAGATGAGGAACGAATACGATTGTTGGATTTGTTGGTGTAACTTGCCAAAAGCATTAGCAATCATCACAAATCCTTGTTGCAATGCTTGAGCGGATCGATTTCCTCGATCGCTTCAACGACATATGCTCGAGCATTGTTGTTGTTGTATGGAACCGATTGATTTTGTTGAGGTTGTTCTTTGTGAAGGTGTGTTTGAAGCAGATTGGTTGAGTTGTTGGTTGAGAGGATAATTTTGTTGAGCATACAAGGCAAGTTGTTGATTATCAGGATGCGATTGTTTAGCAATTTGAGCACGGAGAATCCTTTCCCGATCAACTTCCTTTTCATGAGGCTTCAAGTAATCATACAACAATCCATAAGTAGAATGATGCATATTCTTCGCCGACGGAGAAAGATGACATACTTCTCCCATTGAGGACCAAGACTACTCCAGAACTTAGTATTCATCGCAATTCTTGGCATGATGATGTTGTGTTTATCCAAATCATTGATGATGTCTCGAAAATCGATGATGATAGGACTCTAGTGTCTCTCGTGTTCAATCATGAAGTGTTCATAAGCCAAGTAAATTTTGGATTCCAAATCCTCGATCGAAAGCATGGATCCTTCCATAAGAAGACCTAATATGATCCCGCATTTTTGTGCGATCTTTTGAGCATCAACACTACGAAGAATTGGGTTTGGTAATCCTAAAAGGATGTATTCCATTGCAAGTTCATCGACTTCATAGTGTAGAAGTTCTCAGCATTTAGATGCTGCTTGAGCAATGTTGGTTTGTTCATCTCTTGGTGGAACAACAGTTGGATCTCCTGATACAATGACGGTAGGCATCTCAAATGGACCTTCCAAGATAACCTTCTTTAAGAACTTTCCATGTGGCTTCTTCGGATCACAAAACCTAAAGAACCTTATCACCCATTGATCGTAGTTTCTGGAGTGAGCATTGGAGGTCTATCAAGTGATCCAAACTTCATGAATTGATTGTTGGTCGCTTAAAGCTTCACACATCTTTGCAAACCAAGTGGGTTCCTTCATAGTGTTCCTTGATGGATGTTGATTGAAATCATTTGTGTAGGGTTGAACTTGAAGGCTTGGTGGTGTTTGAACCATTTGTGGTGGTGGAATTGCACCAATTTGTGGAGTATGTTCTTCGATTAAATTGTTGTTGATAAATAGCTTGTTGTTGATTCCATTGTTGATGTTGTGGAGTTAATTGTTGTTGTTGTTGATGATTATAAGTGTGAGGAAATAGTTAGAGTATGGTGGTTGAGACATGTTGATAAACTTGTGTAGTAAAATGGATCTTTGTAGTCGAATGAACCTTTGTTGATGAAGTGTCCTTAGGCGAGAAAAGCAAGAACCAAGTAGCACTTATGCGTAAAACACCAAAAGTTACGCGTAACAATAAGGAGTTACGCTGGCGAGGTTTTAGCTTCACGCGTAAGTAGGAAAAACACTAAAGTTATCGTAGACAAAAGTTAGGCGAGAAAGTTGGGCGTAGGATTACCCATGCGTAGAACTAAGTTTACGTAAAGTGAATCTTATCGTAGGATTTCTCTGGCGTAAGCTTATGCTTATGCGTAAGTTTAGGTTTTTTCCCAAATGATCTTTTACACTATCACAAAGGCAAAAGATATCCAAAGTCCACGATTTCGAGACTTATCCAAGTAAGAAAACACGGAATAAACCGTGATAATGAAGATCGAACCAAGGAAAATCTTACGCGTAATTTTAGGGTTTCAATACGGCGTAGGATTACTCGTAATTTTGATTTTTCCCAAATGTGTTTCTAAACCCGATTTTTGTTATGGAATAGCTTCAATAGTACCAAAAGAACACAAAAGTGTTAAACTTGATGTACCAAAAGCTAAACGGTTACGCTGTGAGCGGCCACACCCAAGAACAAAAACACGTTCAAAAACAACTAACCACGCATAAAGTTTGAAACTTTTGCCAAAACACGTATTTTAACACCTTAAAACATTGAAAGTACAAGAATCTTGGATTAAAAAGTGAAAAAAAACAAGTTTTTAAGCGAACCAAAGTATCAAGGTGCGTTTTAGGCGTAGGACCGAAACCCACTTCAAAAACAAACACGATTCACCCAACTAGTAGGCGATTGATACCACTGTTAGGTCACTAGTTTTACAAACACAAGCTTAAGAGAAAGAGATAGAGGCGATTGAACAAGCTAACCACCCACGCACACACTAGTAATAATACGGTTAAGGCAAAGAGAGTGAATGAGAAAAACTTGAACAACCAACCTCAAACGAGGGTTTACAAGATATTTATAGGAGGGAAGCTGTGGCAACACTCCTAGTTCCCTTCCTTTCTTATATGGGCTTGGGCCTAAGCTTATGGGCCTTCTACATAAGCTAGACCTTAAACAAACATAAAGGCCATAATAAGCTACCTATTACATATGAAATATAAATACTTGAAATACAGTTTAGGAGTGATTCCAACAGAAACCAACTGACTCTTGGATATCCCGGGCTAAAACCAATATTTTCAAAGCTGTCAAGCAGGTCAGGAAGAAAGACGTGA
Source organism: Chrysanthemum lavandulifolium (assembly GCA_022545495.1). Taxonomy (NCBI): domain Eukaryota; kingdom Viridiplantae; phylum Streptophyta; class Magnoliopsida; order Asterales; family Asteraceae; genus Chrysanthemum; species Chrysanthemum lavandulifolium. The sequence continues at coordinate 147,786,420 of CM040246.1, read as the reverse complement.
CCAACAAAAAGTTGAATCAACTAGCTGACAGCATCAATCTTCTACATGACGAGATGGACAAGATGTCAAGTGAAAAGGAGTATGTCCAGAAGATGATGCAACGTGATGTCCAAGGGGAAATGAACGAAATGATTAGGGGCTATACTCACAAGTTCCTACTCAAAATTGTTCCCGGAGTGACAAAAGAGATGTTCAAGGACAACTATATCCGAATCTCATGGAGATAGCCAAGGCATAATAAGGTCAACGCCTTATGACAGCTATAATTAATCCAACTCGACCCTATACTTTTCTCCGATGTTGAATTGGTTTCCAAGTCGGTAACACAAATGTCAAAACGATCTCAACATTTACTTCGACGAAGGTAGATTGTTTGACGATTGATGGAATACCAACTCAAAACAAGACATGCGAGCGGTCGAAAGGCCTAAGCGTCCAAGAGACGATGATGATAAGGATAAAGATAAAGATAAAGAGCCTAAACGCCCAAAGAAAACTGGTGAATCATCCTCCATGCCACCACCACCTCAAAGGACTCCAACCGAAGAAGATCTCCACCAAGTTCTGGCGACAAACCTCGGGACTCGAGTCACCACCCTGCACGAGAAAACCGGTGATCGGTTCAATACTGGTGGTGACGATGAGGAAGTACCGAACCCAACAACAACCCACCTTTCCCGCTTCAAAGAAAGAAACCAAAGATCCTCATCTAGGCCAAAGAAGAAGAAGAAGACGCCTAAGGCTAATGTCGTATCATGGCTAGCGAAGATGACCGGTTTCTACACTTGTTGATGCTCTCCTCCCTACCTTAAGGTCAAGATATGGTGAAGGTCGAACATGGAGCATGCTAAATTACTTCAAGAAAATTTCGGTGAAGAAGATGACCAAGTCGAGCTAAAACGCATCAAGAATGAAGCTTTTCAACCGCCAAAGATAGCTCGAAAGTGCTATTGAGTTGAATATCATCTTGAAAACATAGCACGAGTCATGTCTAACAACATCGATTGGCTCAACCTCAGGCGAACATTGACTTCACCGTAAAAGACAAGGCTCCATACTACACATTTGGACCGAGACCTCTACCTACCATTGGCCAACCGATCAACCTAAGATTCCATTCCGCTACTTCTTCAACAAAGACTGAATTTCTTCTACATGGTAGCGATGTGTCAAAGAAATACGCTACATCACTTACACTTCCGTTCGGCACCATATACTCCAACCGCATAGCCATCGAGGAAAAGGCTACTCACATGTTTGCCAATAAGCGTGAAAAGTATGACCTTGACGCGATGTATGGATTCACCATTGGCCCGAACGCCAAGAATTTTCTACAAAAGCCGCCGGGTTCAAAAGTCTTCACATGAAGTGTATAGTGATAAAGGGATCGTTGTTGTTAAGCATGTAACTCTCGCGTCTAAATGGGACTACACATTTCTCAAGACAATCGTGGTCAAAAGACAAGACGAAGAGGACTATGTTTTCGGTGAAGCGGACTTTCTAATTTGTCTCTCAACGACATTGAAGATCTCAGATTCTTGCCAAGGTACATGGAAGAATGAGACAATTTCGCTGTAAATCCAACGTGAATACATCAAGTCCTTGCTCATCTTCATCGAATCATAGTGATCCAGAACGTGTAGAGACTTGCAACTTGCCGTGAAATCGTACGACACGTGTCAACCTCACCGCACCTCGCCTAGACCTTCTTGACATCAACCACCTTCCTCAATACACTCTCATCAAGAAACCATTTGGCGTACTCTACCATAGTAAACTACACCGCAACCCGCTTGATGGCGTAAAGAGCTTCATAAGTTCGTAATCACACATCAAGAAAGTCATGGATGGCTTAGCTTATAGGTCAAGGAGATACATCAAGGCATTGGGTCATCAAAGCGATGGAATTCGAGGAGAGACGGATGTAAAGACAATCATCACCGTGATCGATGTTGATCCCACTTTGAGCAAACGATCTAATATAGAAACCGACTTGTAACAAAAGCTTATCAAGTATTACGCGGAATTTAACACTTGATCTTAAGAAGAAGAACAATTAACATTCAACACCTCAATATTATTTATTAATAATACTCTTACAAGATTAGGGTTTTGCAACCTTGAAGTGTATCGACCTTAGATATAAAACATACGATATCTAACCCAGCCTAGGACCTCCTTTTATAGGCTAAGGAGTCCTATACAATATACAATACGTAACCTACAAGATAAATATCTTTCCATATTTATCCGATACAATAAACTAACCGACTATAGAAAACTAGCAAGGTTTACAATATACTATCAAGTTACTCAATACTACTAGTCATGGTTATCTTCATCCGTGGTTACACTTCTTCATCCGTGGTTATCTTCAAGCTTGTCCGTGGTTCCATTACTTAAAGTAATTCATCATCCAAGGAACCTAAACCCAACAATCCTCCCTAAACTTGATAAATTCTAATGAATTCTCAAGTTTCTTTTAAGCTCAAAACATCCGATGTGGAGGATGTAACCAAACACTTACTTTTAAGTATCTTCTCATACTTCTTCAACAAGTCATAAGCTTGACTATCATAGGACAATAACATCTTGAAACAACCCGCTTCAACATCTCGAGCAATGATTCCGGATGATTATTCAATTTAGGATAATCACCTTCTACAAGCATATGAATAATCTGTCCGTAAATGCTTAAAACATGAACTCCATGTGTTTGATATAAAACCAACGAGTAACTCGACCATTGTAGAGTCCTTGCCATTCGTGTTCAAAGATGAGTAGGCTCAAATAGAATCTTCAAATTATGATACATCGCCTCTCATGATAATCATCCGGATGTACTTCACCAAAATTATTCTTATAAAGTACCCAAAGATTCATCAAATCATCTCTATCAAAATATCAAGCATTTGTGAAAATTTATTATACTCGTAAACTTCATTATTGAGTCTTTGAATTTTCCACACTCCTTCACTTCCATCTAAAAGATTAAACTCATAAGAAATGATTTGATTCACATCCGCAACAACTTTCAACTTCTTAGAATCGATGTCTCCCGATCCTCGATGTTCTTTTTCGCTTACTTTGCATCCATGCATCATGCTCTTTAATCCACTCTTTCTCCTTTTGAGAATCCATCGACGTAAATCATCATTATTAATTCTCATACATGTCTCATAGATTTCAAAATTCTTTTAAATGAACAGTACTAAGATTTTCGTAAACATATATACCGTAATTCTTGATAATCCTCATCAAAACATTCCTCAACCGAGCAATAGAAGGAGGTTTCTTTCTTACAATTTTCTTCTTTTCTTTACTAACCTTCTTTGCCAACATTCCTTAAGTCTAGCCTTTTCTTTATCATCGAACAAAGCCCATTCTTGTAATCAGATATTCATCATTGATCAATTTCAAGCTTTAAGATAGTTTTGAGATTCATACCATGTAGCTAATATCTTTCGACTAGCTTCTTCTTCATCTTTCTTTCTCTTCTCCAAAACCGCTTCTATCCTCCTCTTCTAAACTTCTAGCAAACTCTTTATCATAAGCCTCTTGTTCTGCTTTTATTTTGAACTTCAAGACTACTTCTTTGCCTTTTCCAACATTAGATTTGACCATTTTCTTCTTCAAAGGTTCACCAATAACCAAACTTTTACCTTTTGGTTTACCTTTTGATTTAGTAGCAAGAGACCTAATAGATAAAGTGTGCAATTATTGATGTAGGTATAGATGATGTTTTGCTCAGATTAATCAATGTGCTTGCAGCTCTTTCTCTACTTCTTTAGGCTTAGATGGTAATTCGTAAAGAGTTGTAACAACAGTAGAAGTAGTTGTGATAGCAGCTGGTATGACAAGAGTAGAAACAATAGCCAAATCAAAAACATCGTGGTTACAAAAGTACTAACTGTGGTTTCAGATATACTATCGCTTGTTGTGTTCTCGCACTATGTCAACATTCTTCAATTCTTCAAGAACAACAAGATTCCCGCCTTTATCGAAACTACAAATTCTTGATCTCCATCACAACATCTTCTTCCATAGTAACACCAATGATACATTCACAGCCTCCCCCAAGTCATGCCATCACTCCTCCCCTGCTTGGATACATCATCCACATTCGTAGTAGAAGAAGAGTTCACCTTCTTTTCATACCGCAAAGCTTTCAAAACAAAGAAGTCCGTGTCTTTTCACTCTCTCCAAAACCAAGACCCTATGCTTTAATCTCCGAATAGTTTTACCTCAAGCACGTTGACCTCCTCAGAGACTAGAAATCTTATCCTCCATTTTAGCACACCGAACCGCCAATTCATTTACACGCTCAAGAATATCCTCCCACTTCGACTGTGTTATCCGTCCGAGAGGTGGTTCATCGAAAAGTCATCATGTACATAGTCATCAACCGTCAATTCATTATCGTGTTCCAATCTATCCTCATCACTGAAATGTGTTAATCGCCCGAGCGGTGAATCCTTGGATATAAAAGACATAGCACCGCATCGAGCCTCGATCATCTATGTACTCTCAGTAGCAGCCAATTGGCTAGGATACCTCCACCGTGTTAAGCTCTAAAGAACTTTCCACATTAGGAGTTGCCAAAGGTTGGGTCTTATTGATGTTTCCACTATCCCGACCAAAGATCTAAGCATGAATCAAGAGGAAGCCCTTCCAATCATGTCACCTCCACCCCTGTGACAACCTCATTAACCATACCACTAGCACTAGCCCGAGGAAGCTGAGTGCCCTGTGTTCGCTTAGTCCATGAAGCAAGACCTTCATTAAACTCAGAATCAGTAGGAAAATTTAGCATGTGAGGAAACAAAGGAACATCTCTAATAACAACATTCTCGTGGCGGATTCCTCATATATGCAAACACTCGAGGAATCATACGATGTACCTCATACTCTAATATGTTCAATAGGATCCCGGATTTGATGTTCCACAAGCAATTGAACAAATCGAGGATACAAATAATATTTTCCTTCTTCCTAATATTCTCGCACTAACCCCTCATAAATCATCCTAGACCGCTTAAATTTCCTTCCATCCGACAAACAAATAATAGCAAGAGTAATTTTGAAGGAAAATCATTAAAGCTCGTGGTCTTATTGCTCATACACATCAACAAAGTGTGAATCAAAACTTCCATTGTTGAGAAAACAGATTCTTAAAAATTGTACCTTTTCACCTCTCAGATGTGTATCCTAATCTCTAAACCACCCACAATCTCAACATCGAAAGATTATCAACACCATCAAGATCATCAAGCCTCAAAACTTCTAATAAGCTCCTCGTAAACCGAAATAGCATTCTCATCCACCCTAGTACTAAAACCTCCAACCCATTAACCTCCTCAAGTTTAGCATTCTTCCAAAATCGACGATGTAGGCTTTAAAATGGTAGGTTCAACCGTTAAAGCAAAGTGAATGGGACTATGAACAAGGAAATCAATCATTTGATGAAACCCTTCAGAGCGAGCATCTTTGGTGAGAATAGCAACAAGATTATGTGAAGTGGAATACGCCTCACCATTGTGATTAATGATGTAAATGAAGTGGGTTTGTGAAGAAATCAACCAAAGTGATTAGGGTTTTAGGATATTTGCAAGATTGAAAGTGATCCATCCGTGAGTTTGGGAAGTGATATATACTTTTGCCAAAGTGTCAAAACAACCCTCAAGTATCAAAACAGAGTAACATACTATCCGTTGTTCCACAACAATCGTCTGCAGCTTGTAACACACCATCGGATACAGATAAGCACTTCTCCAACAGATCCAAATTAGAGCAAGCAAATCCATGCCTCTTGAAAAGTGATCTCACAAGATATGAAGGATTACACAAAACCATCTATTACACAATATATTAATTATTATTTTTTTTTTTTTTTAACACAAACATAAGCAAAGAAACACACTAGCTCCTTATGCACACACATCCTTCTTTCCCCGCAAGACAACACAAAACAAACACAAAGACAAAGAGTATAGTTGTCATGGTTAGAAATAGCCGTAAGTGGTTACAAACAACCTATCCGAGGTTAGAACAAGAAAGTCAACATAGTCAACTTCTAGAATATATCTCAGTCCAATCCCCAAGAACCTCATTAACTTTCCAACCACATTTAAACCCGCCCTTAGTTACTTCAAGAACCCTAATCCTCACTTATAAAAAGCACCCAAATATCATATAACGCCCAAACCAATCAAGAGATAAAACCCTAATTGCTCCAAAATCCCCAATCAATCAAAATGTGGAACCCTAGTTGAACAAACCGTAAGTGGTTGATCTAACCACCTCCTCATCCTCTTCATCATCTTCATCATCAAGTGAAGATGGAAACCCATGGCTAACCTATTTGCCTCCACTAGAACCAAGACCAAGAAAATCTCCATTTCTTCCATCATCCAAGATGATAGTGTGGTGAATCCAAGTGATGCTCTCAAGACTCGATGATTCTTCTAAGAAGAGGACTTCAAACCCAAACCTTCATCTTCTAACCCCAACCAAGACCTCGAAAGAAGAAACCCACCACCCCTAGTGATGAGAGGTGGTTCTTGGTCTTAGAGCACCAAGTCATGGTGCTTCTTCACATATCGTAACTGTGAAGGAAAAGGAAAGATGGAGTAAGTTGTCGAATGGTGGTAAGAGAAGATGGAGCACAAGAAGAATATCATATCATCCATCTATCTCGCCACAATCGCCTTCAGCCTTCTTCGCTTGCATCAATCCATCCTTTCCATTTTGATCCTTAGTCGCTTCGCTTGCATATGATAAATGCATATCCAAAGATTCAAACGATATCGCAAGGATAGTAGTAGTAGAAATATTAGAGAAAATCATGTATAGATGTAGTCTTTATTTAGCACTTGAAGTTTCATTGTGTCGAAGTCAGAAACCGCTTTGTTGAATGAACAATGTAACTTCAAGATTTTTGCATCTCTATAATGACTTGTCTTTTACCCGCACAAAAGTTAGTGGAAACACGTAACAACTAGCAAGTGGATAGATCAATTCTATCATGGATATAAACCTTTAGAAACAACATCGTCAATGGATATAAAAAGAAACAAAGAATACTAAGATTACATAATAACAATTCAATACTTTCACAAACTTATACAAAACAATTTGAGAGTTTTAGAGATTTATCATTCCAATATTAACAACAAGATATCAAACCTTCCCACATCAAAAGCTTTTGTGAGAAGATCAAGAACATTGAAATCAAGATGGATTTTACCATTTGAATCAACCTTTCTCATTACAATCTCTAATAAAGTGATGTCTTATCTCAATATGTTTAGTTCTAGAATGTAAAACAGATTTTGATAATGCAAATTGTATCGTTATTATCAATGTAAATCTTAGTATGCATAAAATTGTACCCAAAATCCAAAGAATTGATTCTCAATCCATAGAACTTGACCACAAGAACTAGCAAAGCAGCCACATATTCAAATTTCGCCAGAATTAGCCACAATAGTTTGCTTTTACACCGCCAAGAAATTAGTCCGCTTCCCAAGAACCGACATCCTCCAGCTGGTAGACTTCCTATCCGCACTAGCTCCAAGATAGTCACCGCTGCAGTAGGCCACCAAATCAAAAGGAGAATCCTTAGAGTACCAAAGGCCCAATTTAGGATGACCTTTCAAATACCTAAAGATCCTCTTAACAAAGATTCATGTGTGAGGTATTGGGTGTTACTTGAAATCTTGCACACACACATACCGAGAACATAATGTCCGCCTAGATGCGTCAGATACATCAAAGATCCAATCATGGATCCGTATAACTTCAAATCAACTTTGGGACTTCCATCATCCGTAGCATAGGTTTTGAGTCTCCATAGGTGTACTTGCACTTTTACATCTTGAAACCCAAATTTCTTCAACACATCTCGCTACATACTTGTCTTGACTAATGAAAATACCATCACCCTTTGTTGAACTCAGAGTCTTAAAAGAAAGTGAGTTCTCCCATAGAACTCATCTCGAAACTTATCATGCATAAGTTTCTCAAAATCTCGTGATAGCTCCTTGTTAGTAGACCCAAAGATGATGTCATCTACATAAACCCGAACCAAGAAATATCATCTTTGTGCTTTCTAATGAACAAAGTTTTATCAATCACCCTCTTTAAACCCATTGTCCATCAAATAAGTAGATAGGCATTCGTACCATGCCCTAGAGCCCGATGCGCCCATACATAGCCTTCCTCACCTCAGAAACCTTGTCGATGATCAGATCCTCAAAACCGTGAGGTTGACAAACATATACCTCCTCATCAATAGTGCCATATAAAATGCACTTTTAACATCCATCCGATACACAACAAAATTCTTGAATGAAGCATAAGCCAAAACAATCTAATAGCCTCTATCCTTGCAACGGTGCAAATATTTCATCATAGTCCAAACCTTCGCTTGTGTGTATCCTTGAGCAACCAATCTTGACTTGTTCCTCACTACAATTCCTCTTTCATCCCTTTTGTTTCGAATACCCATTTAGTTCCAATAGCCCTCTTCCCATTTGGAAGATCAACCAATGTCCAAACCTCTTGAAGTTTGAACCAAGAAGCTCCTCTTGCATTGATTCTACCCATCCTTCTTCTCGTTAAAGCTTCTTCTATTCTCTTGGGCTCCTTTTGAGACGTAAAACAAGCAAACAAGCAATTTTGCGATCTTTATGACTGCTTTTGTGAAGAGATCTTGCAAAGAACCCATGTTCGTGAAAGGGTTCTCAATTCTTTACCCCGCTTCTTGTTTGAACCGAGTATTCAAATTTCCAAGAATCTGCTCCTTGGGATGAATCTTGTGAATTCGTAGAAGTAATTGACTTTCATTAATAACAAAGTTGTCCAAATTAGTCAAATTAGCATTGAAGAATTCATCCATGTCTTCATCATCGTAGGAGTATCCATCTCAATCAAGTCGCATATTAGGATCATGTGGATACTCCTCATCACCAAATAGTGGCTTTGGATTAGGTCCAAAGAAAGTACTATCATCGCTTGTTGTAGCCGGAATTGCACTTGAACTATCGAATGGTAGAAGATGGCTTGTCAAGATTTACGATGGCCTATCAAGACTTTCAAGAGGCTTATCGCTTGCATCAAGATCGCTTTTTTTCTTCTTTTCAATTTCTTCTACCGACACCGAGTTATCTCGCAACAACTCATCCTTATCTTGATGATGATCAACTTTGCCTCCGTAATTATAGTACATCATCATCGTAGGACCTTGCTTGTGAATGATGGAAGGAATGTAACCGCTTTTCCACTTTTCAACCAAATAGAACTCGTTGGAGAATCGCTTCCTTTGAAGATTTATCTACTTCGTAATCCTTTTGTATACCGATCAAGATTAGTGGAAGTTCCCGCAATGATAGGCTCATAATTCATAGATTTGGTTAGCATATCAATGTTAAACACCGGCCCGGTCCTTTGGTCTCAACACTAGGAGTCTTTTCACCGAATTGAACATGTAGGTTCTCTTCAACAATTCTAGTCCTCCTATTGTATACTCTAAAGGCTTTGCTATTAGTGGAATAGCCTAAAAGTATCCATCATCCGCTTTCTCTTGAAACTTGCCTAGGTAGTCTATGGTATTCAAAATGGTAACAGACACCCAAAAGGTTTTAGGAATGCAATCATTGGCTTCCTACCATGTAATAGCTCATAGGGGTCTTGTTATGAGGCTTCACTACCTTACTGCTTTGCACATAACATGCAATTCCTACACTTCAAATTTCAAAAGGTAGTTGGTAATTTAGACTCGACAACATAGTCCTAGCAACCTCAATTAGTGTTCTATTTTTCCTCTCACCACACCATTTCGTTGTGGTGTTCTAGCAACACTAAACTGCCTTTCAATACCTTTAGCTACACGTAACCGATTCATCACATTATTCTTAAACTCGGCCCATTATCACATCCGATTACTTTGACCTTATGACTTACTAGATTTTCTATCTTAGTAATGAAACTCTTAAGAATCTCACTAGTCTCACTCTTAGTAGCCAAAAAGTATACCCAAGAAAATCTACTATAATCATCATGATAACTAGGCAACATCGCTTATGGTTCAAGCTTCTAACAAAGGTTGGTCCAAATAAGTCCATATGAAGCATAAACAAGTGGTTGTGTTATGGTGTTTACGCTTTGGTCTTACAAGAGGCTCTATGTTGTTTTCCTTTTGACAGCCACACACAGCTTCCTTACACTCAAAACCTTTGAAGGTAACCTCTCACTAAGTTTCCTTTACCGCTTTATTGATTGTTTTGTAATTTAGATGACCTAGCCTTCTATGCCACAATTTTGACTCATCAATGATGCTTTAGCAAACAAACATAAGGACCTATTAGGAAGAACATTTTAAGATCAAAACAATATATATTTTCCTTCCTAGGTACCCTAAGTTGTATAAACTTCTCATCGTGCATCTTAAACTCGTGGAGATAACACCACACACCCGCTTCCCAAAAAGTACCCGCTTTTTCTTATCACACATTTGAGAAACACCGAATAAATTGTACTTAAGTCCTCGTACTAAATAGACTTTTTCAAAGTCTAGCTTCCCTGCTCGATTGTGCTCCGCCAAGTATCTTTCCTCCCTTGGATCATTGCCAAATGCCACATATCCTCCATCATAAGCTTCAAAATCTTCCAAATTGCTTCCATCCCAAGTCATGTGCCCAGAGCAACCACTATCAAAAACTCCTTTATCTTTTAGCTCGCTTTGAAGATTGCCCCGCACATAAGATTACACAAATTAGTTCTTCATGGACCCAAGTCAAGATCGACTGGTCTCGCCTCCTGCATCAAAATATTCAAATTTTGTTAGGTCCATTGATGCACAATTGACATATGGTAAAACCTTTGTCTTAGGCTTCCATTGCCAACTTGTCGAGGCCTTAACAAAGATAAAATGATTTCCAACCATCGACGCTTATCACCTTAGGAATTTTTAAAACTTCTTTTGAATCGGTGGTGATATTTGGCTTATCAGTGGTTAGACACCGCTAGCCGTGTTTACATTTTGCTTAGCGTTGGTTGGAACCCATTTAGGTGAAGCAAGTTGACAATAGATTTTGTATTCCATTTCTCATCAAGACCGCTCTTGGAATCATGTTACCGTTAGGATGAGGATTTGTTTTTCTTGAAAAGTTTTTATGATTTACCCTCCTCCAATGATTCCAAACTTGTGGTCTGCTTTTATGACAATTTCTCCGTAAGTGTTCAAAACTACCACACACAAAACAAGCCTTATTAACACATTGAAACTCATCACCTAACTGCTAGAAATTAGACCATTTAAGCTTCTTTGATTACCCCTAGGTTTATATTGTTTCATCTGCTCCTAGGAATTTCCGTACTCTACAACTTTCTTGGTAACTTTAGCTCCAAATCTAGGTACAAGGTTGACTTGCTTAGAATCAACTTTCTTAATCGACTCTATCTTTTCGCACTTAGTTGATTCAGCTTATCATCCTCTAATCGATTCCCAATCTTCAATTATGGGAGCACCAGATAACTTATCGAACTTATCTTAGGTGTTTCATTTTATTTACTTCTTCAACAGTTTATTAAAACCGAATTCACTACTAAATGACAGCTCTTTAGCGGTGGTGCATGTTTCATCAAAGGGGTGGTGGCATATCATTGTATCCTAAACCAAGACCATCTTTGAATAGTTTTTGACCTATTGGTTTCTTACAAGATCAAGCATATTGTGTTTTAGCAACCCTAACAACATGTTTTTCTTTTTCATCTAGGGCTCAGATTTTACACTTTCTCGCCTCGCTAGTTTATCTTTAAGCATTTTAATCTCTCTGCTTTAAGATCAATTTCACCACCTAGTATATTGATCTTTTCTACATACTCAAACTCACATTTAATATGTAATTTTAGCTCTCTTCCACACCTCTAAACCAACTCTATATCCTAAGTTATCTAGAGTCAATCTCTCTACTTTTCTCATACTCTCGTTGATAGCCTTTTGAGACTCTAAGTTATCGTAACATGATTTAAAAGAACAAGTAGATGTTTTAGAATCATTAGATACCCCTTAATCGAACCGTAAGATGAAGCATAGGCCATTAGAGCAAAGTTATGCTCTTTGAAGCTTCACTAGCAAGAAAAGTCGATTTGGACCTTCTTCAACTGATCACCCAATCATAATCACCAAGTCCATCCCGAGCAACCAAAGTCAAGAAATAGTAGGCTCTTCGTTGTCTTCTTAATGCCTTCAAGTCTTTAGAGCTCGACATTCCCTAGCAAAGTGACCTTTCTTCTTGCGCTAAAGCACTCCATCTTGCTTTTGTCGAATCCAGCCTCCTTTGACCATCATACTTAACCTGCCTTCCGCCCTCCTCGTAAACTTCCTTGCTTGAAGAGTCAACATTGCCATTTGCCATTGAAGATTAATCTCTTCAAGATCATCGTGATCAATTTCATCCGATCTTGATTCAAAGACAAGAACACCGGTAGTTAAATCACCGTAAAAGCACGATTGCACCATCACCGACATTATCACTAACAAAGGGTATTGTTTGCAATAGCCGTGGTTATACCATAGGCAAAGAATGGATACATCTTGTGAGCTTTTGTGATTTGTGGATACAAAAGCAATGTTTTGATTTGTAGAAGACGAGTTAGAAAAGGTATTCTCGCACTCATAGACCTTCAAGTTATTGAAGAGATTGTCTAGAGTCATTGTAGCAAAGTCCGCCTTGTTTCTCCACACAATGGTATGAATAGCCCAATCGATGATAAGCTCCTTATGAACTTCAAATTAATATCTTCTTGAAGGAACTTGTAACCCAACGCCTTCAATTGATCGATGAGTTTTGAAGCCTATTGTATGTTCCATCAATCTTTTCTCCACTTTGAGCAAAGTGAAGGTTTCAAACCGATGCTTAAGCATGTTCATCCTTGACTTCTTGGTAGCTTCATTACCAAAGAAACCTTAATTCAAGAGCATCCAATAGTTCTTTAGCCGACTCATACCGATCAAAGTCTAATGCAAACTCATTAGGTATTCCCATGGAGAGAATATCGTGAGCTTTGATCTCCATCTTCCTCTTAGCTTTATCAGTTCACTAATAATAGCAATCTCCTTACCATCCTCACCCTTCAAAGGAAGAGAGTCTCCTTTTCAACAACATCCCATAGAGCATAATCAATCATGCGAATGTATTGCCTCATTCGCATCCTCCGATTTGATATTCACCATGTTCGAGCATGGGAACCTTAGAAGCGCCACCATATGAGTTTCTTCGACATCTTAACTTACTTGAGTACAGATTAATGACTTCTTCTTGATACAGCTTCTAGATCACAAGCTCGATACCACTTGTTGATCCCAATGAGCAAACGATCTAATATAGAAACCGACTTGTAACAAAAGCTTATCAAGTATTACGCGGAATTTAACACTTGATCTTAAGAAGAAGAACAATTAACATTCAACACCTCAATATTATTTATTAATACGAATACTCTTACAAGATTAGGGTTTTGCAACCTTGAAGTGTATCGACCTTAGATATAAAACATACGTGATATCTAACCTAGCCTAGGACCTCCTTTTATAGGCTAAGGAGTCCTATACAATATACAATACGAACCTACAAGATAAATATCTTTTCCATATTTATCCGATACAATAAACTAACCGACTATAGAAAACTAGCAAGTGCTTACAATATACTATCGCAGTTACTCAATACTACTAGTCATGGTTATCTTCATCCGTGGTTACACTTCTTCATCCGTGGTTATCTTCAAGCTTGTCCGTGGTTCCATTACTTAAAGTAATTCATCATCCAAGGAACCTAAAACCCAACATTATGGCAACATAGATTAGTCATGGAGTTATATGTGACTCAAGGTTAGAATAACCGTCCTATGATCCGCCAGAGTCGAGGGATCTACCCAAGGACACCACCAATAGTTAGAATTAGAAGTCCTTAGGTATGATTATAAAAGGAGAAATTGAGAATCGGAGAAAGAAGGAGTTGAAGAATTAAAAGAAAAGTAAAGAAAAGGGTGAAAGAAATAGCCCTCTAGATTATTCAACTTAGCGCATAATCGGTTCAATTCATATGCTACCGATTGTCACTTGATGACACCCTATTAAAGATCAAAGTCGTCATGGACCCAAAGTGACGATGCACTAAACCTTCTTAGCCACTCAAGTTTCTCTCAACATAAGCTTGTTTCATTCTCACAGGAACCCTACGAACTATCGGCTTTCTTGAGATTGCCGGTATTGAAGAAGGAGACGCCTCCTCAGTCTCCGTCAGAAAACCAAAGCGCACTATCGAGTTCAGAGCCACTTAGATTCATCAAAAGATCTCTTAGGTACACTTGACATTTTATCACTTGTCGCTCAACAATAAGGACGCAAGTGATACATTATCGTGTCCTTCACAAATCTTAGCAACTGTCGAGAACATTTATGAGAGGTTCACAATGGTGATCCTCGGTGATTAAATGGAAACTCCCGCCAAAGTTCAACATCAAACAACTCGACAAGAAGTCACTTCGGTAACTCCCCGGATTACGCTTAGTGTGTCTAAAACGGTCTACGTCGTGAGGTGATGCTTGATGTACCTCGCTGATTCATCTCGAATCAGAGTGTATTGCACATCGCGTTATCTCACTTGTGGGACTCCGCTCAGTGAATGTTTTGTGAGAATTAGAGTTGTGTTTTCACACTATGTCGTTAACACTCAAGTTCAAATTTGTAAGTGCCGAACCGCTTATCACTAACAATTTTATGTTTTTCTTCTTATGGAAGCTCAAGCGGATCGATCGTGCGATTCTTCACATGCTCATACCAACAACATCACTAAAAGAACTACATCGATCGAACCAACGTTAAATAATGTGCGAGCATGTTGAAGAAAGACGCTGAGACACCGGAGCAACGGAGCGCACTGATGCGCACAACCACAACATTCTATCACTTCCATCACAAAGAACAAAGATCAAAGAACAAAGAAAATGATGACGCCAAAGTAATATTTCAAAGGAAACAATCTCTACACCGGGAGATTGTTCGAATCAAGGCAATTCTTCTCACAAAAGAAGAATGTCAAGACGCCTAAGCTACTATTACATCAAGACTACATCATTTATATCATCAATCACTAACACTGTGGGGAGATTGTTGGAATCACCCTAAACTAGAATTCAAGTGTTAGTAATTAATATGTAATAGTTAGCTTAATTATGGCTTTTATGTTAGTTATTTTGCCAAGACTTATGTAGAAAGTTCACGAGCCCTGGCCAAGCCCATAAAGGAAAGGAAGGAACTTGCATGTCGCCTAGTTCCTTCCTATAAATAATCCTTATAAACCCTCACTTGAGGGTTGGTTGTTCAATTCATTCACTTGCACTCTACGCATAACTCTTCTAATATTCATACGTGTGTGTGTGTGTTTTTGTTCATCCGATCACTTCTTTTCTATTTCTTCTATTGATGCTTGTGTTACAATATGGGAACCCAACAGCTAACAACAGAAAAATATAATCTAAAAACACTTTAAGCTGAAGCTAAAATCACTCGCCGGCAGTGACGCAAAAAACTTGACGTGTTCTATCTAGGTGTAATATTTCTATGAGTTTTTAATATTTATAATTCCCGACTAACCAATAGACTAGCACTTACGTAGTGTACCTAATCAATGTAGGGTTATGTAGCTAGTGAATGGTAAGCACGAAGTCGCCGCGAGGAGTGAGTGAACAAAAGCTAAACTATAGGTATTTTAACTATTCTAATAACGCGTGGGGGTTCAATCCGAGAGATTAACACGAGTTTGGTATTTCTAAAAGACAAATTATTAAACTAAGAAATGAAATGAAATAGTGAAATAGGGGTAAGGTCGAGGTCTTATGATAGGAGAACGTGTTAGCCATGTTCATCGTATAATGTCATAGTGATTCATCTACAAGTGTAATGAATAAAATGCTACTTCCGTTGGTGAGTCACAGAATGTAAGCTGACACTCGAGGAGCATGGATTCAGCCTTGTGTGTACACTCCTTATCAATAGTAGACTAGGTCAGATGGTCACGGTTACCTAGCCCTATGCATATCCGCCTTTTACCTGATGGTCATAGTGCTAAAAAGCATCAAGCGCGCAAAAAGTGGTTTAATTATCAATTATAATCTATCTCGGAAATAACATACAAGTGCAACTATCTAAAACACTTTTCATCATCCTTTATATTTTGATTTGACCGAATCCAATCGGCTTTGATCGATTCCAGTTGGCTTTGACTGATTTTCGATGCAAATCAGTGTACCCAGTATATTGGTGCGACAAACCAATTGATATTGGTACGCCGAACTCATGGCTTTTGGTACGCCGGACCAATTGATTTTAGTACGTTGAACGGTATTGTTCGAGAACGCGAGAATTAACGATTTGGAACGCGATCGTACCACGTTTCGGTATCAGCGATCCAGAACAAAAAACGCAGGCTAGTCGATGTTTCCTATGACTATGGTCATAACTTCAATTTATAAAAGTACTCGAACATCTTATCTTCCAACGATATATGCAATGGGTGTTACGTTCCGAATTTACGATACCAGAGAATATGCCATTTCCTTAAAAGGACAGGCCTAGTGCTGTAGTGATCGAACCCAAGTCGTTATTGATGTGACGAGGGTAATTTGGTCTATCTTGTACTTCGATACATTTCATTAAAATAATGTTAGTTCGTATCAAATCACTTGATTATGAAATGCAATAGTGTTGGCGGTAGGTGTTTTATTCATGTTTATTTAACTCTAAATCTCAAAATATAAAAATATCAATATTAGTACGTGGTTGCATTATATTCACATAATCAATGCTATTAGCATATAACATGTGGCCATGACGTAATTGCATACCAAATTTTATGATTTTTATTCACACGCACATATATAATGACAAACTGTCTTGTCATTTACTTGTTTATAATATTTTAATTATTTGTTTTGATTTAAGTTATTCGATATTTATATTTAAAAACCTAAAAGTCAATAATTTGTTTTCTGAAAACCGATTGCTAGGTGTTTGTTTAAGTAATATTTACGAAACATATTCGATGACGATATTTTTGTTGACTGTTAGCTTGGTTATATCGAAAACGGTTTAAGGAATTAGTGATTAACTTATTATGAGTTGAATATTAGTCCCCTGAAGGTTTATGTTAGGAGCATAAGTTTAGAGTATCAATATAGATTTCTTATCTATTGTGAAAGTGAAATTATTGCAGACTTTACATTTTAATTGACACACTTTATACTATGCATTAATCTGTCAGACATGATATATTACGCTTTAATTAATTATACATATGAATGTATCAATCAAAAGTTTAATGCACAAGAAATCATCTCCCATTATAAAAATATTCTCTATTCTTGCAAGTAGCCTTTATCTCACTTCTAAAATTTGAGCATGCACTCGATAGAGATATGTTTGTTTACATCTTAATTTACGCACGTCCTATTTTAACGAAATTAAATGTTGTAGTTGCGTGAAAGTATCCCCTTCATCTAAAAAGAGCATGACTATTTTCAACTCGAGTTGTCATACAATTGACATACTACGGTTTCTATACACGTATCTTTAGTAAGTGATAATAAATTGATGTCTTGACTTATGAGCAATTTAAACATGGAGTGAGTTATTTATGTATTAAAATACTACAACTCATGTCTTTACCATATAGAAAACTATTTAGAAATGATTCATATGTCTATAAGGAGGACCTAAAGGCTAAAAAGTATATAAAGACACGAAATATTAAACATTTGTTAGTTGCCTTTGATATAAGTAACATTTTTCTTTGAAAATGTCTAATGTGAACTAGGATTTATGATTGATCAAATGTGTTAGTTAAATATCTTCTAACAAGTTATTAAAACCGTTTCTTTACTTTAGCTTCAAATATTAGAACCTTTAGGGTCGACCAAAAAGTTTGAAGTTTGTTCAATGTTTAATCATATGAGTATATAAAGTTGGAATATATCCTCACATGTATCCACACCAAACAAAATTATGATTTAAAAGAATAATCATACCATATATGACATTTCAAAGCTAGATATATTTGACTTTTAAGAGAAAAGTAGCCAAATTAATTTCCATAAAGGTGCAGTTAAAAAGCAAAAACATGGTGTGAATGGTCCAACAAGGTGACATTTTCAATAGAGGCATATTTGGCCAGGTTCATTGCATTTAATCCTTAAAGTCAAGACCGCCCCCTAGTGGACTCATTTAGCAACCTTGCTACTACACTTATAGGTTTATCTGATCTACATCTATTATTTGTTCTTTGTTCTATAACTAATTCATTTTTGATATATATTGATTGATTATCTAGATAAAATATTTAGCAAAATCTTTTTGTTAGTTATAAGATAAACTTGTGTTTTTAGGCCATGAACTTTTTAGTAAATGTATCATCCTAACCATCTGAGTAACATGCATACTAACATGTTAGCCGAATATTTTGGCTACGTGCTCTCTATGCTAAACGATATTGACCTAAACCTTTGGAGAATATTAGTCAGTAGCGAATGTACATTTTTGTAAAGCAAATGTACATTTAAAAAAAAAAAAAAAAGAATTGTGAAGAATATATTAATCATCAAAACTTAGTAAGTGCTTACAAAGAAACATACTCTGGAAATACCGTGCATACCCATAATTCAAACCAAGGTTTCAAAAATCGTGAATCAAGAATGGCCATTAATTTTTTCAGAATAGAATCAATCTGGTGAGATTTATTGGATTGGGATTCAATGTGTTTGAGTAATTGACGAGTTTTTAGGATCACAAGTAAGATTTTCTTTTAAAAATCTTGTAATAAATATAAAGAAATGATTATACGCGATTAAAACTAGTTTACGGCACGGTTTTGGTATTTCCCAAGAAGATTTGCAAGTTTCGTCAATTTGATCTGATCACGACGGTCGTGTTGACCGTCGTTGATCACAATTGACTGATTTACACGAATCGAAAAAGTTAAAGACCCAGTAACACTTAAGCGACGATTAATCAGCCTTGTAAACCTTTTCTTGCAACGCTGGTTCAAAGAAAACTAACCGGTTACAAATCAATACAAACATACTACATTCTTCACATTATCACTCATAGATACCACATTTCCTTTGTAACTTTGTAAATACTTAAATTTAAAAGAGTGATGTTTTATTTTTTTTAAACTGGTCACTAAATTTAGAAAAAACTTTCACCAGCCAGCAAACATTTTTCTTTAGTTATGTATCTCAAAATAATTTGTTTTCTACCATTCCTACAGAAGATATCATATTAACGGTTTAATAGAATTTAAATATTAGTTTTAGATTGAGTAAAGTCCTAAAAATGGCATGGTTGTCTTGCAGCTGTTGTTTATCCCTAAACTTTTTTTTGCAAAATCATCCTCCATTAGTAAAGTTGCGACAACACATCCTCCGTTAGTAAAGTTGTACAATCACATCCTCATTAATTCGTTAATAAGCGACTAACGCAAATTTTCTCCGTTATCTGCCACGTGTCATCGGTCGGATCAATGAGCAGGTCGGCCGTTAACACGGACCAACGATGTGGCACACGCGTGGCATTGGTAAAATAAATCACCACGTTTGCCACCCTTGGATTCGAACCCGGTCGTTAGCCAAGAAGATAGCTTTGCCCAACTGGCCAAGATAGCTTCATTAATAATACTCAAAATCAAATACATAACCCTTCCTTATTATTCTACCAATTCAATAATAACAAAAGCGCTCAATTTGCGTTTTGCTCATCAATTTATGAGGTTATATGGACCGTCAAAAATAAATAAATACACCATCGGACGCTTTTTCGTGCTCTTTCCAATGGTATGCTCGGGGAATTTTTGACTTAGTTTGAACCTCGAAAATGCGAAAATCATCGCTTTTTCTTTGTTTTTGCGTTTTTGAGGTCCAAACCAAGTCGAAAAAATTCCCAGCATACCGTCGGACTCGCTTTTTCGTGCTCTTTCTAATGGTATGCTCGGAATTTTTCGACTTAGTTTGGACCTCGAAAATGCCAAAATCACCATTTTTCTTTGTTTTGCATTTTCGAGGTTCAAACTAAGTCAAACAATTCCCGAAGATACCGCCGGACTCGCTTTTTCGCGGCTCTTCCAATGGTATGCTCGGGAATTTTTTGACTTAGTTTGGACCTCGAAAATGCAAAATTACCATTTTTCTTTGTTTTGCATTTTCGAGGTATCAACCAAGTCGAAAAATTCCCAGCATACCATTGGAAATAGCACGAAAAACGAACTGACGAGAGTTTGGAGTTTTTGACTTAGTTTGGACCTCGAAAATGCAAAACATAGAAAAATGGTGATTTTCGCATTTTCGAGGTCCAAACTAAGTCGAAAAATTCTGAGCATACCATTGAAAGAGCACGAAAAAATGAGTTCGACGTATGCTGGGATTTTTTGACTTAGTTTGACATCGAAAATGCAAAACAAAGAAAAACAATGATTTTCGCATTTTCGAGGTTCAAACTAAGTCAAAAATACCCCGAGCATACCATTGAAAGAGCACGAAAAACGAGTCCGACGGTATACTTATTTATTTTTTACAATCCATATAACTCCAAATTAATACGCCAAGTTTCAAATCAACCTTTATTAATAAATGAATTTGACTTTTCACTTTTAAGAAGTAGTTATGATTAAATTGGGCTTAAACTTACTTGAAGTTATGCTTAGCCCAATGAAGCTTAAGCTTTGCTTCCCACCCAAATGACCTTGGTTCGAATCCGTGGGTGACGAAATAGTGATATATTTTACCCAACGCCACGCAAGACCACCTCATCGGTCCACGCGGCAACCCGACCCGCTCATCGATCCGACCATGACACGTGGCGAGATAACGGAGAAAAATTTGCACCGTTAGTCCTTATTAACCGAATTTGCTAACGGAGGACGATTGCGCCAACTTTACTAACTGGAGGGATGATTACGCCAACTTTACTAACGGAGGGATGATTTCAGGCAAAAAAGTTTAGGGACGAAACAACACCACGCATGAAACCACGGGATGTTTTAGTGACTTTACTCTTTAGATTAATAAATTTAATTATTACCCGTTTATTAAACTTTAGATTACTAAAATTATTGTGTTGAACATTTTTCTTTAAATCAGCTAAACCAAGGTTACTTGTTACACAAACTTATAAAAGATTTCATATCTTAGTTTTAACTTTTAAGTGAACAATATTCGTTTACATGCATCATTGTCGATACGAAAAATAGACATGGAAGAAGTTGGATACATGACTTATTGTTGGTATAAAGGTCTTGTTACTATTGTAATTTTATGATAATTCCATGAGTCTTTTAACTCAATGGACAACGAAGCATCTTTGCCTTTACACATAGGTTACAAAGCGATTTGTAGTTGACAATAAGTATAATAGTTGTATGTCAAGCATTCTTACTGTACTAAAAATTTGCAATCAATCATTAGATAGTGAAGTCTTCCACTGATAGAAAAAATTATATATAGCCACCTTAGGCTTTGGCTCGGTTGGTACACATCTCTAAAAAATCCATGAATTTATTAGAGAGATTTTGTGAATGAAGGGTCAAAGGTTCAAATATCAGCTCGTGTTCATTCCAGTTGATGCCTCACTAGGCCAAGAGAGTTGTCAAAACTATTTCTTGTGCGGTGGACAATAGCTGGTATTATAAAATACTCGGATCAAGTGTTCCCACCAATTCACACATTTTGTGCAAAATTATATATAGCCATATAGAGTTAAAGACTATCTAAAGTCATCACATTATTTTTTATTAAACACCATTTAAATAGTGATTCAAGATATTTATTTTAAATACATGGCTTCAAGTTTCATGTTTTAAATGTTATTCATACATTTGACATTTCTGCATTTTAAATGCAAAGCTGTTAATACTCGATAATGAGATCTGTGGGCCTTGATTGATAACTATGGACCAGTTATTTTCAGTCGTAAAGGCCAATCTTTGCTTGTTGGGCCTTGTCATGTTCTTACATAAATTAAACGAGTTTTTAATAAGAAATGAGTGGGGAATTTGGGTCGCTGGAGTGGATCACTGCTAATTTATTAGACATGAAATTCGTGTTTATATGTATCAGGCTAGGATTTTTAACCAAAATATGTAACTAGTGTTGAGAAATACAATGTAGTAACAACAATATATGTATTTTTTTACAGTACACAAAGCTTTTAAAGTATGAACTGACTTCATATAGGTAAACATGCATTACAAGCTGAGCTTTGTGATTCATTACCAATATAATCTTTTCGCAAATCGAAATAAAGATAATGGGAGACCTGAATTGAAGGCAGCTTCAGAGAGGACCTGTGTGTCCATATTTCGCTTTCATGGAGCTTTTCCATTTGTGTCACATTATGTTTAATTTTAAAAACCTAAAAAATAGTTTTGATTGATATTATCGTAGCCTCAATGGTCCATTTTTCTTTTTTTTCGTTGCGATCGTCACAAATTTGAGCAACTAAAGTATAATTTATGTTTATTTTTTATCTAGGTCTCCGTATGTAATATTGTTTTACACGAAACCCGTCACAATCTAACGATCTCCCTAATGGAAATACAAGAAATGGAATTTCTAAAAGACAAACTAATTCATCATCTACAAAAGATGAAGTTTAGCAACTTTCTCTACATTCATCAAAATTCTATTTTGAAACCTTCATTGTTAAAAGTTCGTACTCCTGGCCAAGTATGGACTATTTTAGAATTACTTAAGATTTTCTTTCCACACGTATATATATTTTTTTTGGGTAAAAGGGTTAATTCACACCGGTAAAGTAATTTCCACACGTATATACCCATATACTATCTTCTATGCAATGGAATGTGAAAATATAGGTTACAAGTCTTTTATGGAGGGGACTTGCAACCGAATGGTTTGACATCGCTTTGCTTAGTGGACAATTCTCAAAAGCTATGGACATATCACAAGTATACCTAATTTAGGTATTTGGAAAATTTATCGAACTTCGCTAAATATAGCCTAATCACCTATATTTAACCTAGGACGGTGGAACATAGTCTCGATTAACTATGTTCGACTTCAATTTTTCAAACACCGAGAATAGTTATATAAGGGTTATATTCGAGTTAATTTCCTACTTAAACTCGATAAACCACTAGAATTCATTAAAAGATCTAGAGACATGATAGTGTCTTACTACTCAATGAGATCTTAATACTTATTTATACTACCTAATTTCATTCTTGAAAGTTTTCATTTATGAAATAATCCTAATTACTATCTTGGGATAATCATCAAATCTTCTCGTCATTTCTTAGAAGTACTAGCTGCTTTAGGTTTCAAGGATATCATTCACGCCCATAATCCTTTAAAATTCACTTATGATTTTAAAGCAAACTTTACATCTCTACCAAGAATAATGGTAAACATACACTACACTCCCTAATAATCAACATATAACTTCATTATCCGAACCCCGTTATAAGTCAAGATGTAAAACTTCACAAGATCACGCTTCTTTCAAACACTAGTAGACATAAACACTATATGATATAGCCTTCATCTCAAAACTAACTAATACATGATTGATTTTGGAAGTGGTTCGACAACCACTGCCACTATCAAGACTTTCCTACAACGACAATTATCACATCATTATAAACCATTTCACATCAACAATATCTTACACCATTGATTAACAACAATTACCGTAACAACAACAAAACTATTCCATTTAAGGCACTATATAGACGAAAGTGTCAAGAAACCATTCATTGGACTAAGGTGTTCAGAGATCACACACGAAACAACTAATGAAACCATACAAACACAAATTAGGTCGCATGCCGCACACTATCGCCAGAAATGAAAATTTCATAGATGTAAGCCGTTAAAATTTAACAAAAACTCCATGTTAGAAATTAAGATTTTGTTGAAAGCCTCGATACAATAACATATGATTCGTTTTGAGAATCGGGAAAAGCCAAACTTAAGGTATATTGGACTCTATAAGATTTTAACAAAACCCTTTAGATTATCAACTTAAGCTATCACAAAAAATATAGAATGGTACATAACACATTCTATGACCAGAAACTTGAGAATGCAAAAATTAGAATTCGGCGCATATACACACATTTTCCTAGACACTTCAACATCGGATAACACACACTAAATTCCGGGACGGAATTCCCTTAAGGGGTAGTGACTGTAGCAACCCGTAATTTTTCATAAGGTAAAATGACTATTTTACCCTTTGACTTTGTCTTTTTGACTATTTGACTTTTATCGTAACGTAAAAGCAAATACGATAACCGGTAGTAACTGGTAATTTTCCTTGTGAGCAACACAAGAATACAATAAGTCTATATGTTCAAAATACTTTATTTTCACCAATAATCATAATTTATATGAACTATTACTATTTTATTATTTTTAAGTAGATATGTTACTTTTTAAGTAAGACTCGTACTCAAACCTACGTTATTAGGTTTTAAAAACATAGACGCACCCTCTGAGACTTATCACACATTTAATATACCTAGTTAGAATATATTGATAAGTTTTAACATTTTTATAAGTATTACATTTTTACGTTGCCTAGTTTTAAGTTTCGTGACTTAAGGGCTTAACATTAGTAATTACCGGACCAAAATACACCTCATAAACCAATAATTATCACAAATCAACACACACTACCACCTCAAGAGAGGTGGCGTGCAATGGCACCAACAAGCCATGTGGCCTTCATTTGGGCACTTAGCCTTACACACATCACCCTTGTCCCCCACTAGATAAGATATCACCTCATTCTTATCTTTCTCACATGCAAAAGTGATCAAATCCTCTCATCCTTTCTTCCCATGACTGTCCATCTCTAAAAATATATCACCATCACCCACTTTGATGAAGATGAAGGCCTAGGTGAGCTATACATAGTCCAAGTGTTGTTTTAGTGATTCCATGGTTAGATTTGGAGTTAGTCAAGGTGTTAGGGGCTGAGATAAAGGGGATTATTTGGTGATTATCAAGGTGTTATAAAAATGGATAAATATTAAAGAGAAGGGTGAAAGATTAGAAGGGTTTAGGTGTTGATTTGTAGTTGTGATACTTGTGTTATTCCAATCCTTGTAAGCTATTATTTATCTTCATATTCATTAAATATGGTTGTAATAATTTATATTCATTTGATTAAATTTGATATAAGTAGTATATGTAATATGGGTTAATTGATGTTGTACATGAGGTTATGACCATGAAAACAAGCTAAAACAAGTCCTAGGTAAGTTCTATGAACATGAATTCTGAAAAAAGTCCCAAAGTTTGATTAAACTGATCATCTCAGTAGATCTTGAGGTTAATTAAATAAGATATTCTTGTAGAGCTATGTCTTACGATCGTTTCTCCGGGTGGCGCACCTCATAACTCTTCCCGATGAGTAAATGAGAGCCAAAATGGCAAAACATGTCAAAATCTGCACACCATATTTCATGTAGGAAAAGCCTATGGTTCTGTTCATTTCTTGTAGTCGACTCAGTTTTATGAAATGTAACCAAGACCTAAACTTAAAGTTTGACGAAAGCCGCGTATCAAAAACAGTTGTAGAACTCAACTTAAGGTCGTTTTGGCAGGACTGAATGTGCAGCCAAACTTTCTACAATAAAAAAGAAGTAAATACTTGTAATTAGACCATTGATACAGGTAAACTTTGGACCTTAGACTTGATTAAGCTTGAGAAGCTGTTATAGAATATAAAAATATGAACTTGACCTTTTGAATCACTTAAAAAGGACTTGTGGTTAAAAAGTTATGCCTAGTTAAGTTTTACTAGATGAAAATATGATATTGGAACAAAAGCTTGCTGATACGATTTTAAAACGAGGTTTTGACCCTTTTCTGGTCCGAATCAGCAAAAGTGTAAAACACGAAAGTTGCTCAGAATGACTTTTTCTACAAAAACTCAGGGGCACATAAGCAGAAAGTGAACGACAAACCTAAAAACAGCAAAAACTAAGTTGACCTGTTGTTGACTAGAAAACAACCTTAGTAAGAATTTTAAGTGATATATTGATCATTTGAGGCTAATATAAAGCCAAGATTGAGTCAAGATTGTTGTCTTGAGGTTGTCTAACTTAGACACATCCTTAATATGGTCCTGATTATTATTGCTTAACCATAACTTAGCCGCACCGCTAGTATAAGTCTAATGACCGAAACTTGTTTTTAAAACTTGTTCACTAGACTTTGACAAACTAAGTAAATGACCATATGACATGTTAAACTACTTCACGACCTCTTGATTTTGATAGCCAAACAACATTTAAGGAATACTTTAACTTAAGGATTCATGTACAACATCATAAGCCAACAAACTACATATACTTGTACACTTATATCGTACACTATACTAAAATACGAATACTATGTTTTCTTAGGTAATCATCAATGTTGCAAAAATCGTGAATCGGTAGTCGGGCGGTCGACCACCCTGCAGCGAGTAATCGGTCAAGTCGGGATTAATCGGTGATTAATCGGATTGGCATTTCCGCAATTTTTGGTATTTCCGAGACCAAACTAAAATCTTAACCAATTCAAAGCCTGCTATGTTTCCAAACTTCAATAAAAGGCTCCAATTCTGATTATGATGCACATTGTGCGTTATAAGTGAAATATACGATCCCCAAATTAAGTAGAATGCCTAAATTATTATTATTTTTAAAAAGACCGATTTGCCCGATTCGGCCGGTTTTTGACCGATTCGGCCGATTTTTTGACTGCTTAGTGTCGATTTTTTTCCTAGGCCGATTTTTTGACCGATTTTCAAAAATCGACAAGGTACTCGGCAGATTAACGATTAATCGGCCGAGTTGACCAATTTTTGCAACATTGGTAATCATTAAAGATCGTGGTCTTGCCATACTCTATTGTTGACGTACATTATATCGTTACACTCCGCTGCTAATCACTACTGTGAGTTCATAGCCCCACTTTTATTACTTAATTGTTTTACAAACCCTTGGGGGAGATACATGCTTTATTTTAAACCGAACACATTGCTTTCAAAATGTATGCTTATCGATTTTTATTAGCACTAAGTTACCGCATTTGCCAAACTTAAGTCCCTAAATCATGAATCATTAATCACTAGTGAGAGTGGCGCGAATATTGTGAATAGATCTATTGGGATTGATTTAATCCGCTTGTGTTGACCGGGGAGGCAAACAAACGTACTATATTTGAGTAACATTGGTAAAAACGGCAATTTTTACCTGATAGGGCATGCACCGACATTAATTTTGGAACACGTTAACGCCTTGATTGCATAATGCTTAGTATAATAATAACTGTTTTGTTTTCAAACCATTGGTGTGAATTTATAAGTCACACTACAAACATAATGTGTTCAATCATCAAACAAACTCTATGAATTTCACTCAACCTTTGTGTTGACAGTCTTAAGCATGTATTTCAGGTCCATAATGTCGGAAGCTGGCACGGAGAAGCACGGATACTCAAGAAGGCTATAAATTTTATTATCATTCGAAAACCAATTTAATGTATTTTGTAAACCGTGAAACTACTGGGACCTCATCTTTGTAAACTCTGATATATATATAAATTGAATGATAAACCTTTAAAAAAAACTCCATTAGAGTTCGTTTTCTATTGTTATGACTGTTGTGCCATGAAGTAACACACAATTTGAATTTCGCTGCGTATCACGAAATTAGGGGTGTTACAATACGCACATCAAGTTTTTGGCGCCGCTGCCGGGGAATAGAATAGCTAGTTAGATTTCCATCTCGTTTAGGTTTCCTTGCTTGATTCCTATAAAGTAAGATTTTTTTTCTCATTTTTAGCTTCCTCGTAGTCTATCTCCCTTCTTCGTGAATTTGTTCGTAGCCCCATCACTTTTCATCATGGAAGGTGATAACCCACCAAACAACAACCCATCATCAAACAAATACCCACCACTCGATCCAACTTTTGCCAACCAACTTCGAGCTCGTATTGTTAGTGAAATTGGAGAGCTTAAGAAATTGAATAGGATAATTGAAAGTGCACTAAAGGAAGCCATTAAGGAATCCACTAGTACTTTAGATAGTGATTCAACCTCAAGCGATTTGGAGGATGAATTAGAAGAAGGAGATTATAAGGTATTAGAAATTATGGAAGGTAGTAAGGAGGAGGAGGAACTTAGGGAGTATTTCGATTCATACCCTAACGGGAAGGAAACCGCCTATCACTATAACGTAGTTAACTTCCCGCGACCACCTTTCGAGCCATGCATAAAAAGTGGTGACCCTAAAAACATTAAGATACCGTGCATGATTGGGTACTCATATAGGGATCACACTTAGGCGCATGAACATAATTTCTAGGCTCTATTACAATTGGATCATGAGCGAGAAGTTAGGACCTATGAGGGACCCCTTTTACCCTAGGAAAGTGAGTAACTATGTTGGGTGGGTTAGAGGATTTCATGTCTTCGTAGGTAACTTCACATATAGGTGTGATTTCATGATCTTGGAAAATGTTAAGGGCATCATTGACGGATTTTTGGGAGATGTGATACTTGAGAGACTATTTATTGAGGAATCTAAGATGGTTTATGATCAAGAGGAAGGAATAGCCAAGTTCTCAAATGGGACCTAATGTGTTAAATATATAATGCCCTACAAAAATAAGAAGTTTGAGGGTATTGATGATTTAGATGTAAACAACATTTCGGATTTTGAAGTAGATTGGAAGAACAAGATTTACTACACCGCTTGTCTAGAGTTAGGCCCTGAATATATTTGTGATGAAAGAAGAGTTAGGGAAATCGAATGGACCTCTAAGATAAGGGGAAAGTAGGAGCACGACTTCGAGTCTAGCTATAAGACTCGTAAATAAAGAAAAGCGCTTCGTGGGAGGCAACCCATGCTTAATTGTTTGCTTGTTTGTATATCTTTTCATTATTGTTTGTTCTCATGTTTAAATTTGTGAAAATGCTTTATTTTTAACCTCGTCTTAATTACATATAAAGGTATTTTACAAAAGCGCTAAGTGTATGGAGGATTACACACGTTTTTAAAAGAACGTGAACATGAGAACTACGATTATTAAAAAGATATATATGTGTGTTTGTTAGAGTCAAATGATTGTATCTAGTCATAATGGATGTTTTGCAGAATTTTTTAGATTTTAAAGGTGTAATTTTTCCGAATTTTTCCGAAAAAGCGCAGCAGTGCACCGCCGCCAGATAACCCGATGGCGTCAGATTGCAACTGACGACGCCGGGAGGAGTAGAAACAGCTTATTATTTTCTCTCGTTTTCTGTGCTACTTATAAATTTTTGGAATTTCTCAGGTCTTAATTTTCTAGAAAATCTGCAAACATCCATTCCACAAGCATTATATCCTAGTTTAGTATAGTCATATATAATTTTACCGCCGATTTTACGCGAAGGTTTCGTCTATTTTCTTAAAGTGTGCAGGTTTTATTTATCAAGAAGAAGAAACATAAGATTGGATGGAGCTTTTCACGCATACATTCTTCTTAGAAAGAATTTAACCACTACTTCACACGGATCCTGCCGAGTTAATCAGGGGAGTATTAGTTTCTTTCTCTTTTAATTACCTTTCGTTATTATAACTTCGATACTTTCGGTGAACAATGGGGACAATGTTCAGTTTAAGTGTAGGGAGGGAGAATAAAACGAGAACTTTGAAATTATGCTTATCCTTGATCATTTGTCTTGTCCTATTTCATTTGTGTAATAAACCATGAGAGATATTAGGGTAATTTTAGCGCCAAATTTAAATTTTTTCATGACTTGTACGGGTGGGTCTTTAGTTTTAATAAAGTGTCTCATGGATAGAAGTTATATGACTAGCACAAAAACCCTTTACCACTCAAATTCCACCCAAAAAATGTGAGGTTCGCCCCTAGATCTATAGGAATTAAAGTATTCACCTTTAATGCTTCGAGAGTGTACCGGTAGTATAATAGATTCTAGAACTTGTTTTGTGAGGCATTCCGAGATCGCTAGTGAGACTACACTTGTGTAGTTAGGAATAACTAAACGATAAGAGGCATTAGGATAACCCATGTTTGATACCCGTATTATAATTACTTCTTCCACATCGGTTGAGTAATTCCCCCACACCCTTGCGATGTACTCATCTTTAGTACACGTTACCCCTAGTTAACCCCTCAGAGCCTATCCTTTTCGCAGTTCTCGTGATGTTTCGGTTTTCCGGAATATTAATGAAGAGCATTGTTTACAATCCACCCCCAAATGTACACCCAAATCGCCTTAGCCTACCTTGTATGCACTCACTTTTAGTGCATTATTGTTATCATACTAAACCCTTAGTTCAATTATCTGGTTACTTGCATGGTTGCTAAGTCGAGTCATATCTTTTGTATACCGTTTTGGGACGATTGGGACTCATGGGTAAAGTTAAATTTTATGGAGTGACGGGAAAGAACGTTAAATTCAAATTCCCTTTATTTACGTAATAATGTACTCCAAGTGTTTTGATCTTTTCAATTCGGGTCAAATTAGTGTTAGAGTAATAAAAACTCAAGTGTAGGGATGTGCCTATAAATCCCTTATATTTTGATGTTATCGTAGAGGATGGTAGAGTAAAAGTGTATGCCAAAAAAAAATGGGCTACCATTCTACATCTATCTTTATATTTATGTTTGTTTGTTTCAAAGTTATCTAGAGTTTAGAGAGTCGAGTCTTGGCTTAGCAACGCCATTCTTTTCATGCTTGTAACTTAAAGATTTTTGACTTGCCACCACTAAATCGCCTATCCAACCAAACCCTTTATTTCCCTAACCGTAAGCCTAACGTTACAACCCTTTAAAAGACCTCTTAGATAGTTGTTCCTAGGTGCTTATGCCAAAGCGGTGGAGGTTTGATCTAGTCTCAAGCCTATGGTAATCTATGTACTATGACCGGTTAATGAGTGTTTATCTTCCATTTCCATTTGCTATATTTCATATACACCCGAGAGATGAGAGAATCCAAACACCACTTGTGAGGTGCTAGTATATTATTTCCGTGCTTGTTATGACTATTGCGGTGCTTTTACTTGCTATGAATTATGTTAAACCAATGCTTTATGCCCCTAACTTATAAATTGATTGGTTAAAGCACATTTGCTTGAGGACAAGCAAATACCAAGTGTAGGGATATTTGATAAGGATTTAAAACGACACTTTTAAGCGGGTCATTTAAGCCCTTAATCACCCACTTTATATCCGCATCGCTTAATTTCGTTCCTTTTCACTTTTAGGTCTCTTGGAAGCAAAATCTTGAATGACGATTTTTGGACGAAAAGGAGTGAATATATGAAGAAAATAGCTAAGTCAAGATCAAGACACTCAAGTTGTTGGAATTACACCGACGGCCCCAAATGCAGGCGACGCCGTCCCTATTTTGTGATGACTCAGAGCTTAATTTGCTATTTTGCACCAGGCGTCAGCTTTGAAGAGTAAGGCGTCACGAAGACTTTTCTTCTCAGACGGCCTAGATCCAGATTCAGACGACGTCACAGCTGAAGACTGACGGCGTCACAACCACAACGTGACGCCGTCCCAATGATAACTTGGATAAGACGAAACCCTAATGATGGCGTCCCAACTATAAGGTGACGCCGTTGCATATGTAAAATTATATATAGAATTCGAATTTTCAGACTTTTAAGAGGTAGACTTGTGGAGTAAAAACCTAAAACGATTTTGGTCCGGTTTAGACAGTATTTTAGGGTTCTCATACCCTATTTTGCATCAAGATAAGTTATTTACTTCATTGATTTTGTTTTGTCTTCAATTGTATGTGTGTATGCTTGCATGTTTAACATGTCCGGCTAAATTTCTTGTGTGTTTGCTTAGATCTATGAAACCTAGTTATTAATTATTGATTAGTTGTCTCTTATCTTAATTGTAATTGGCTTAGGATTGCACTAGGTCATCGTTGTCTTTTTAATGCTTGAGTAATCTTTGTGATCCTTAGTTTATAACCACCTAACGTAATTGTAGGCTAAATATCCAAAGATAACCTTAGTGTTAGTTTATGAATCCTAGAGATCTCGTAGGCAATAACCTTAAGGTATTCTCAAAGAGTTAGGGATAAAAGCATACCCTACGACCTTAGAAGACACAACACGTTAAGAATAAGGACGTGACAATTCAACCACCAATAAAAGATAACTAGGGAGTAATAGTATCTAGGTAGACACATTTTTAATCATCATACGAACACACATCAATAGACATAGACTACCCCTTAGTTTAGATAATTAGATAAGTAGAGTAATCGGTAGAAGTACCAACCCCCAAATCCAAACCCCGAGATTTTACCCTTAGCTTCCTAAAAAAATATAAAAAGATAAAAAAAATAATCTTCCTCAACCTCAAACCTTAGCGTAGTACACCTCTCACTAGCATTCCTATTCCCCTAGAGAACGATATCAATACCCGAGGCTTACCCAATACTACACTACAACGATTAGGTTCACTGTCTAGGGTGTTGAAAAACTTGCTCGACGAAAAGGAAGTTCCTTTGACCCCGAACGCGTTATACGCACATCAGTTGCTTTCGTTGACTTACTCGATCCCTCCAAAACAATATCCATCATCCCTATTGGAATCCTTGGCTGCCATGGCGAACAACCTCTCAAAACTTGCCACCACCATGACCGTAAAAAATGAAACGCTAGCCGCATCAAAATCCAAACTCAATGTTGCCATTTAAAACCTTGCAAACCAAAACAAACGAATATCAACTCTCATTACCAATACCGCTAAACCGGAACACACCATGCCTCCAAAACATTACCCACCATCACTCGAAGACCCCGTTTCCTCTGTGACCAAGATTGACAAAGACCTCGCCACACAAACTCGAACACCATTTTCCTCAGTGCCTCCTCTGCATTCAAACCTGATGCTAAAATTCCATCAATAGGATGTCATCTTCCATCCAAGGGCACCTCACCAAGCTTATGACACATTCGCCTCCATCGACGCCCCCCACACTATCGGGACGACAAACCCACAGGATTTACTCCTTAGCCAACCAAAACAACATGTTGCACTGTTATTAAAACTTCCCTCGGCCACTAACATCCATGCTAATCGTATTAGAGGACTTGGTTTTTGATGCGCGAAGACATATCATCCCGGCCACCAATGTCATCCACTAAAGTTTGTTCTTCTTGAATCCAAAGATGACCCCCTTTGGGAGTCACACGACCAGAGGTACAAGACCATGAGACTTGAGGACAAGGATCGTTTCAAGGCCTGGAGTATTGATACATACCCATGTTTCATTATTAAATGAAGCTTAGAAAACTGTCAACACTACCGTTTCTTTTAGTCTTGAAAAAAGTGGTTATTTGACAGTTATAAGGTAGAGAAGTAGTCAAGATGTTCTATGTTTTTAGGGTATTTCATGCATGCATGTGTTTAGTTCTTAGAATAGTAGAGTAGTGGGTAACATACAACTAGTTATGGTTCTTAGATAACTGCTTCTTATTAGTCCTATTTATATGTAATCCTTACGTCTTGTAATGAAGAAGAAAAAATTGATCAAAAGTTCCAATTTCTCTCCTTGTTCTCTTGGAGTCTTGCCCGCTTACAGGGCCTTATCATCTCGTCTTCTAATCTATTTCTTGAGAGATTGACCATCTAAAATCGGTCTCTATCAGTCTGAATGGACGATATTTTGCTTTCATGGAGGTTTTCATTTGTGTCACGTTATGGTTGATTTTATAAAGGCTAAAAGTTGTTTGAATTCATATGGTCGCACCCTCAAATAATCAAATTAATGATCTATATTTCTTACTTTTTGTTGCCATCAACACATAATTGAGCAACTAAAGTCGAATTTTATGTTTTCTTTTGATCAAGCTGTCGTACATATTTTGATAATTTGCGATGAAATGGATCCAAATATTACGGAAGATGATAGACTATGAATCTCATTATATGAGACTTTCTTATATTGACTCAATTTTATGGCATATTGCTAAAACTAGAACACCGAATCATGTTTTATTGAGTTTACACTACTACACCCACTATAACTTCACATAAGCGGCTATATCTCCTTGCAAACACCTTCATTTTTCCCGGAAATTGCACCATACTCACCGCTATCTCAAGCCGATCATTGTGACACCTATCTCGTCCATTTTTCTGCACGCCTGATTTCAACTGGAACACACTTTCGTGATTATAAATTATGTATTACGACCATTGACGATATGAAAGAGATCTGGCTCAGGTGTAATATTGGTGCAATTCTGTGTTAACATAGTTTAGGATGCACAAGAAGAAAATTAATGACATCAAGGTTCAAATTTAATACTCTAAAAAACAAGTGCAAAGGTTGAACCCAAAGACAATTATGTATGATTTGTTACCAACTTAATTAATCTAAGTGTCCCTGTCTCTTTTGTTTGTTTCTACTTTGTTGAATAGTTTTGTTACATTTCATAATTGATTCGCATAATCTATCTTTATTATTTTTTTTGTGAACATGCCATATTTATGGTAATTTTAGTGCATTGTGCCACATTTATGAATACGTTATTTACGACGTAGTTACGAAATGATTGCGAATATTTAGTGGGGTAGCGGTGGTAACTGAAAAAGACATTTCTTGTATTCCCAATAATATCAACTAGTATCACGCGTAATACACGTGATATGTGTCCTATATAAACCATACATGCATTCCGTAGTTTCTATCACAAAACTTGCAACCAACATACTATTGAAGCATGGTTTCTAGATATTTCTATCTTCCACGGTCTAGATTTTTGTGTGGATGGTTTCACGAAACTTCATATTCTGGTTATGACATTATTGTTGCAGCTAATGAGTATACTTCAAATATCAACGACAAAGTTCAATGAATTTACAAAGGTGAATGATAAAGTTCACGTCCTGTGACTATGAAAACCATATGTGGATACGATCTATGGCAAATTATCGAAAGAAAGATGGATTGCGTGGTTTTTTTCTCTCATGTTTTCTGGATGAATGCCCTTCCTCATTAGCATACATTGTCTTGATGAAACAAATTCAATCCAGAGCTAACAAGAATGAAACTACATCATCTATTAATTTCTCTTAAGCCAATATAATTTACCATAAATTATACAAAGTCCAAACCCAATAATGTCCATTTTTATCACTGTCACACTCTCTCACAAGAGGAGATGATGATTCGACTCAATATATTGGTTATTGAATTAAATCTCATTGCATTTAAATTCACTTATGACTGAGAAAATCATCTTCTCTATAGCCCGCCCAGTCATAAATCTCTTTAGAATGTATGTTGAGAAATGCAGAGGTTTTGGGGACGATATCATTGGAAGACATGGTTGTATTAAAATGATGTTGCGAATGTACTATTTTTCAAACTAGTAATTTATGCACTACTTGTATTATAAAGAGGTTGCGAATGTATTGTTTTTCAAACTTGTAAATGCACTACTTGTATTGCAAAGATGATGTGAATCCAATGAGATTTTTTAGTTGTTATATTGTTTAATGGTATGACGTTATTCTTGTCATTTTTGTTTCTTTTTTGAGCAATAGTTTCATTATATTTCGCAAGACAAATCCTCGCAATATGCCATCTATATTTACTTTGGGTGTGCAAGACAAGAAAAAGTGTATTTGTAGTTGTTATGAGGGGTAAAGAGGATTTTTCTATGATATGATACCTATTAAATAAGACCCCTTAAGGTCACAAATGCTGCAACTTGCCATATTTATGAATATGTTGTGTATTACGAAGTGATTAGAGCATTAGGTATGGAAATGCCACCCCTCGCCAATTTCGACGTGGACAAGGAAGTGGCGCCGCCACCCTTGTGT
Source organism: Chrysanthemum lavandulifolium (assembly GCA_022545495.1). NCBI lineage: Eukaryota > Viridiplantae > Streptophyta > Magnoliopsida > Asterales > Asteraceae > Chrysanthemum > Chrysanthemum lavandulifolium. The sequence goes on along the minus strand of CM040246.1, from coordinate 147,750,474 downwards.
CACCATATAACCGGCAAGGAAATGAGAAAAAAAATTACATGTTTTTCTTTTAGATTTATATGTTGACAGTGTATGTATTTAATTTTTTTAGTGTGTTTTTTTAGAAAGAAGATGCCAGTGTGTGTAAATGAGTTAGGTATTGAAACATTTTTTATTTTACTTTTTTTGTAAATGGGTTTAGCAAATGGTTTAAGGTTGGGATAAAGTTTAAAATCTAATAAATGGGTTTAGCAAAAGTTTGATTTTTTTTTATTTTAATTTTGTAACTTTAAAAATGTAATTTGTATTTTATTTGAATTAATAAATTTTAGTTTGTTTGAAAAATTTGAAAATAAAATAAAATTGTTGGTGGGTGGGTCCCGAATTGGGAGATGTGGCATGCCACTAATGAACGGGTGTTTTGGATTGTGGGTGTTGAAAATGGGGATACTGAGGTGGCACCAAAAAGGTGAAAACGTCATGCCACTACACCTAATGCTCTTAGGAACATGTTGCAAATATTTAATGCGGTGGGACAACTGATTAGACGTTTCTTGTATTCTCAATAAACTTAACAAGTATCACGCGTCATGCACATGATATCCGTCCTATATGTAGACATGCTGAGTCACCCCACCGAATTAAATATTCGCAACCTGTTCGTAATCACTTCATAAACACACAACATATTCCCAATAAACAACTAGTATCACGCGTCATGCATGTGATAGCGGTCCTATATAAACTATTCATGCATTTCATAATTGCTCCTCGTTATTATTTTATCATCTTTTTTTATTATGGGCTTTGATGATTTCTATATAATTCATTTTCTTTTCCAAGGTCTATAAATCAACGCAAATATCATTTACATAAACTAAATCCATTGAATAAAAGATGTCCTCTAATGATTCTAATTCCCATTAATAAGCGTTTTAAATCTGCCGATGAACCACTTCCAAACACCGAAGGTTGCAACTAACTAGTTGCTTTATTCGTGCTCTCGATCAGGAATATAAAAAAAACGTAATATTCTGATGGATGAAATCAAGCGTTTAGACAAAGAGAAAGAGGATAATGAAAAGGATGTTGTCATTTTTAACGAATCGCTAAAATAGTTGGCTCATATAATTTGGTTTTATGTTTATTGAATGATGTTGCTCCTTGTAATCAACCCAATCAGATTGTTTGGATAGATGATTTTTTGTGAATTGGGAATGTGCCCCTATCTTTCAATTTGTAAATTTTCTGTTATGTTTTTGTGGTTTTATTGATTTGAAATTTTCCAAAAAATTATAATAAAGAAGAATATTGCAGAGAGCGAAAAAGATTGTTAAATTAAAACTGATAGATGTATTAAGAATTAACTGTTGCAATCGTCTACATTGAAATTTGGAGCATAAACTGGTGTGTTACGAACCAATTGTTACAATTGTCTACAGTTGAAGCAATTTAACCACAATCGTCTACAGTTGAAGCAATTTAACCAGAATTGTCTACAGTGAAATTCCTAAAATTCGATTAAAATTCATCTATAAAGCTTGTTCAATCTTCCACATTGATCGATTATGCATCTCGTTTCTTCCATTCCTTCAAGCTTGCTGGATCGATCTTGCTTTAAATCTTTACCAACTGAAGCAAGGTTGAAGCAATTTAACAAACTTCAAGTGAACAATATAAACTATGTAGAGTTGTATGGTTTCTTAGAAGTAATATGATGAAATATATAGTGAATGACTACCAAGAACTGATAACTCTCTTTATGTTGTCAAAGAAGAATGACGCCATAAAAGCCACACTTTGTGACCAATGCTTCCCTTGTAATTGATTGACTTGGTTAAAGAGGGTGAAAACTTAAAATTTTTGATGCCACACATTCAAAAGTATTATAGGTAAAGAGGGCGGCAGTAACTTGAGAGAGAATGTAGAGTTAAACGTAAGTCCATATTTTTTAGGGTAGAAAGTTAAATTGGAATATCTAGTGTATAAAAATTTCGCACGCGCTGTGCATTAATCTCTATTTTTATGCGCAAACAAAATTGTACAAGCATACAAAGAAGGATTTAAGTGTGGTACAACTATATGATGCATGAAGTGGTGTGTCCTAACGAAAAAGTATTTAAGTGCACATCAATTCCCCATAAATGGTGGCATTTTTGAAGTCCTACACATGCGCTTCAAAATTATGATCGACGTTTAGATAGCCACAAAATGTTTTAGCGACAAAACTAACCAGTCAACTATGATTACTAGCCATGTCATTTTGGTTAAATCCATGATGTCTTATAAACTAAGCTAGCAAACCGTCTATCATATCACACTTTTAAAGATTGTCATCGTCCTCATCCGCTTGTTTAACAAATTTTAAACGAAGTTTAGCCAATTTCTTCCTCATCTACCTATTCTTCCAACAAAAACACCATCACAAACAACAATAAAAGAAATTAAAGGAACTCCATCACCCCATGATAAGGTTTTAAATGTACCTTTTGAGGGTCGTTTAAGCCCTTATTTGATCACTTTTATATCCGATATTACTTAATATCGTTCCTTTTCACTTTTAGGTCTCTTGAAGGCAAATTCTTTGGAATGGCACTTATTTGGACGAAAAGGCGCGGATATCTGAAGAAAATGGCCAAAGTCAAGAATCGAGACACTCAAGTCGCTAAAATACAAAGGGACGTCGGTGTTATCTGCGACGCCGTCGGAGAACTTTGTGATGGCTCAAGAGCCAAATTGCTTATTTACAAGTGGCGGTGTCGGGGCTTTAAAGAGTAGGTCGTCGCAACTCGGACGGCCTAGATTTGATCCGATGGCGTCGAGGTCAAGAGACGTCACAAGCATAAGGTGACGCCGTCGCAAGACTAACGTGGCCAAGACGAAACCCTAATGGCGGCGACCGGCGGCCACAAATCATAAGGTGACGCCGTCGCGAATGTAATCTTATATATAGAATCCAAATTTTTAGTTTTAAGTGTGTAGTCTTTTGGAGTAAAACCTAAACCGAACCAAGGTTGTCTTGTACAAGATTTTAGGGTTTCAAAACCCTATCTTACACAAAGATAAGTGCTTTACTTCATTAATTCAATTATGTCTTCAATTATTTGTGTGTATGCTTGCATGTTCTCCATGTCCGGCTAATTTACTTGTGTGTTTTCTTAGGGAATATGAAACTTAACTATTGAATATTGATTGGTTGTCTCTTATCTTAATTGTTAATGATCTAGTAATGCGATAGGTCATTCGTTGTGTAGTTTATGCTTGATTAATCTTTGTGAACCTTAGACTATAACACCTAGAGTAGTTGTAGGCTAAACCATCCAAAGAGTACCTTAGAGTTAGAGTTTATAAATCCTAGAGATTTTGTAGACGAGACCCTTTGGTAGTTTCAAAGAGTTAGGGATAAACGCATACCCTAAAATCTTAGACACACAACGCAATTAAGAATAAGGACGTGACAATTCAACCATCAATAGGAGATAATTAAGGAGCAATAAAACCTAAGTAAACACATCTTTAAAATATCATACGAGCACACAATAATTAGACATAGACTACCCTCACCTTAGTTAATTAGATAATTAGATAATAGCGTAATCGGTAGAAATACCAACCCCCAAATCTAAACCCGAGATTCGTACCTTTCCATTTCCTAAAAACATAAAAGATAAAAAATAATCTTCCTCAACCCCAACCTTAGCGTAGTATCTCCTCACTAGCATTCCTATTCCCCAGAGAACGATATCAATTCCGTGGCTTACCCTAATACTACACTACAACGATTAGGTTCACTACCTAGGGTGTTGAAAAACTTGCTCGACGAAAGGAAGTTCCTTTGACCCCGAACGCGCGTGTAGCATTATCAAGTTTTGGCGCGTTGCCGGGAATAGAATAGCTAGTTAGAGTCCACTCGTTTAGGTTTCCTTGCTTGATTCCTATCAAGTAAGCATTTTTCCTATTTTAGCTTCCTCGTAGTCTATCCCCTTCTTTGTGTTTGTGTTCAGTAAAACCTTTTCATTTGTCGCTATGGCAAGTGAAGTTGCATTTGAATCATTAACAAATGAGGAACAATTGAATTTCGCAGATTGGATTGCTTTTTATTGTTCTAATGAATTTGTGAGTGATCTTAGAGATATCCAAAAGGAGACGGGAGTAAGGTTGGATGGATTTGATAATATTTGTGCTTGTGTGGCTTCTATTCAACGATCATTGTTAGAATCAACTCCTTTTAGTGAGACCCTCTGGAAAATTTTTGAGAAAAGCCTCCTAAGCATAAACCATCAACTGTCACAACTTGAGGAAATGGATAAGGAGGATTTATCCAACCTTATGCATCATGATCAAAAAGACCTAGTTTTTAAGAACATGGAACCTAAACTCGAACAAGATTGTGAGATGGTTATAGTTGAATTGCCTAGTTGCATGCGTGGGATAGATTTCAAAACATATGACACGCGTGAGGAATCCTTTAGGCAAATAGAACATAGTGATCTAATTTTTGAGAATGATTCTTATGAATCGGACCAAGAATTTGAAATGGCTAAAGAAGGATTTGAGATACTTAGGAGTGTATTTGGGTTAGATCATACTAAACTTTTAGGAGATCTAGATATAATGGAGAAAGAGGTGGAAACTCCAAGCCCACCATCACTTGAGGAACACACATCGCCTATAACTTACCCGTGAGAAGTAGAAGAGACTATAGGAACCCCGATTGATAAACCTTTGGACCAAACGCCACTAGAGAATGTAGGTTTAGATGCTTGTTGTCATGACCTCTCTCTTAGTCCTAGGGAAGTTCCTAATTTTGATGAAACAGAGCCTCAACCAAAACCTTACCCAATTTTCCGTCTTTAGATGTGAATCTTGGAATTGAATTAGGCCCCAATCCACCCATCAAAATAAATAATCCGGGTAGTTGCTTGATAAAGGTGGTAGACTCTAGGCCATGTAGAGTGGAAGCTAATATAGGAGTAACCCATGACCTTACACACATGGTTGATAACAAGAAACATTATGGGTTTAAACCGGGTTTATTAGGTCAAGATGGATCCTTAACTAAGAATCTTTTGAAGTTGATAGAAGATGATCCATTTTTAGGAGAGAGATTTGATTCACCCGCTACACCAATAGACTTAGGTAAGGTTATAATTAATGGATCACACTCCTTTGAGCATATAAATCACCCATCACCCTTTCCTCACATAGCAAATTTCCACCCTAAGGGTGTGTATCGCTACTATCACCCGCACTTAAGCTTAAGTGTAGGGAAAACCTCCCCTTTATCCGTTAAATAAGGGTAGAGTCAAGCTCGTGACTCGAACAAAACAAGCGCTTCTTGGGAGGCAACCCATGTGTATTTGTTTTCATTTTATTTATGTGTTATATATCTTTTCATTTTGTATGTTCTCATGTTTGAATTTGTGAAAATGCTTTATTTTGTCATTAACCTCGTCTTAATTACATATAAAGGTATTTTACAAAAGGGATAAGTGTAGGGAGGATTACACACGTTTTCAAAAGAAATGTAAATAGGAGAATAACAACTAATTAAAAGATATGCATGTGTGTTTGTTCGAGTCAAATGCTTGTATCGAGTCATAATGGATGTTTTGCGAAAATTTTTCCGATTTTAAAGATGTAAATTTTCCGAATTTTTCCGAAAATCGCGAGCCGGTTTTGTCGGGATATCCCGGCGGCATCGAGATCGCAACGACGGCGTCGGGAAGGAGTAAAACAATGCATTATTTTTCTCGTTTTCGAGCTACTTATAAATTTTGGAATTTTCCGGTCTTAATTTTCCAAAAATTACGTAAACACCCATTCCACAAGCATTATATCCTAGTTTAGTAGAGTCTTATATATATTATTACCACGATTTTACGCGAAGGTTTCATTTGTTTTCTTCAAGTGTGCAGGTTTTATTTATCAAGAAGAAGATACATAAGGTTGGAAGGAGCTTTTCACGCATATATTCTTCTTGGAAAGGATTTAACCAATACTTCACACACGGATCCTACCGAGCTAATCAGGGGAGTATTAGTTTCTTTCGTTTTTTTATTACCTTCTATTATCATAACTTTGATACTTTCGGGGAACATTGGGGACAATGTTCAGTTTAAGTGTAGGGAGGGAAAATAAAATGGGAACTTTGAAACTATGCTTATCCTTGATTATTTTCTTTGTCCAATTGCATATGTGTAATAAACCATGAGAAAATGTCAGTTAGGGTAATTTTGGCACCAAATTTTCAATTTTTCATGACATATAGGAGTGGGCCATTAGTCTTAATAAAGCTTCTCATTGATAGGAAGTTATATGACTAGCACGAAAACCCTTTACCACTTAAATTCCACCCAAAATGTGAGGATCGCCCTTAGATTAGTAGGAATTAAAGCATTCATCTTTAATGCTTAGTGTGTGAACCGGTAGTATATTAGATTCTAGAACTTGTTTTGTGATGCATCCCGAGATCGCTAGTAAGACTACACTTGTGTAGTTAGGAATAACTAAATGATAAGAGGCATTAGGATAACCCTTGTTTGATACCGTAATATAATTACTTCTTCCACATCGGTTGAGTAATTCCCCACACCTTTGCGTTGTACTCATCTTTAGTACACGATACCCTTAGTTAACCCTCGAGCCTATCCTTTTCGCGGTTCTCGTGATGTTTCGGTTTTATGGAATATCAATGAAGAGCATTGTTTACACCCCACCCCAAATGTACACCCAAATCGCCTTAGCCTACCTTGTATGCACTCACTTTTAGTGCATTATTGTTATCACCCTAAAACCCTTAGTTCAATTATCTAGTTGCTTGCATGAGTTGCTAAGTCGAGTCATATCCTTTGTATCTACGCTTTGGGACGATTGGGACTCATGGGAAAAGTTAAAGTTTATGAAATGACGGGAAGGGAACGTTAAATTCAAATTCCCTTTGTTTGCTTAATAATGTACTCCAAGTGTTTTGATCTTTTCAATTCGGGTTAAATTAGTGTTAGAATAATAAAAACTCAAGTTTAGGGATGTGCCTATAAATCCCTATCATTTTGATGTTACCGTAGAGGATGGTAGAGTAAAAGTGTATGAAAAAAAAAAAAAAAAAAACATACGGGCTACCATCCTACATCTATCCTTTAAATTTATGTTTGTGTGTTTCAGTTATCTAGAGTTTAGAGTGTCGAGTCTTGGCTTAGCAACGCCATTCTTCGTATGCTTGTAACATAAAGATTTTTGACTTGCCACCACTAAATAGCCTATCCCACCAAACTCTTCGTTTCCCTACCGTAAGCCTAACATTACAACCCTTTAAAAGACCTCTTTGATAGTCTTTCCTAGGTGCTTACGCCAAAGTGATGGAGGTTTGATCTAGTCTCAAGCTTATGGTAATCTATGTACTAGGACCGGTTAATGAGTGTTTATCTTCCATTTCTAACTTGTTATATTTCATATACACCGAGAGATGTGAGTACCCAAACACCCCATGTGAGGTGCTAGTATGTAATTTTCGTGCTTGTTATGACTTTTGGGCTTATATGTGTTGTGGATTGTTCTAAACCAATGCTTCATGACCCCTAACTTATAAATTAATTGGCTAAAAGCACATTTGCTTGAGGACAAGCAAATACCAAGTGTAGGTATATTTGATAAGATTTTAAATGTACCTTTTGAGGGTCGTTTAAGCCCTTATTTGATCACTTTTGTATCTGTTATTACTTAATATCGTTCCTTTTCACCTTTTAGGTCTCTTGAAGGCAAATTCTTTGGAATGGCACTTATTTGGACGAAAAGGCGGATATCTGAAGAAAATGGCCAAAGTCAAGAATCGAGACACTTTGAAGTCTTTGAAATACAAGGGGACGGCGTCGGTGTTATTTGCGACGCGTCGGAGCACTTTTGTGACTCAAGACCCAAATTGCTTATTTACAAGTGATCGTGTCGGGCTTTAAAAGAGTAGGTCGTCACAACTCGACGACCTAGATTTGATCCAGCGGCGTCGAGGAGGTGAAGAGGACGGCCACAAGCATAAGGTGACGCCGTCGCAAGACTAACGTGGCCAAGACAAAACCCTAATGACGGCGACCCCGGCGTCACAAATCATAAGGTGGCCGTCGCATAATGTAATCTTATATATAGAATCCGAATTTTTAGTTTAAGTGTGTAGTCTTTTGGAGTAAAACTTAAACCGAACCAAGGCTGTCTTGTATAGTATTTTAGGGTTTCAAAACCCTATCTTACACCAAGATAAGTGCTTTACTTCATTAATTCAGTTATGTCTTCAATTATTTGTGTGTATGCTTGCATGTTCTCCATGTCTGGCTAATTTACTTATGTGTTTGCTTAGGGAATATGAAACTTAACTATTGAATATTGATTGGTTGTCTCTTATCTTAATTGTTAATGATCTAGTAATGCGATAGGTCATTCGTTGTGTAGTTTATGCTTGATTAATCTTTGTGAACCTTAGACTATAACACCTAGAGTAGCTGTAGGCTAAACCATCCAAAGAGTACCTTAGAGTTAGAGTTTATAAATCCTAGAGATTTTGTAGACGATACCCTTTGGTAGTTTCAAAGAGTTAGGGATAAACGCATACCCTACGACCTTAGACGCACAACGCAATTAAAAATAAGGACGTGACAATTCAAACATCAATAGGAGATAATTAAGGATTAATAAAACCTAAGTAAACACATCTTTAAAATATCATACGAGCACACAATAATTAGACATAGACTACCCTCACCTTAGTTAATTAGATAATTAGATAATAGCATAATCGGTAGAAATACCAACCCCCCAAATCCAAACCCCGAGATTCGTACCTTTCCATTTTCTAAAAACATAAAAGATAAAAATAATCTTCCTCAACCCCAACCTTAGCGTAGTAACTCCTCACTAGCATTCCTATTCCCAGAGAAGGATATCAATTCCGTGGCTTACCCTAATACTACACTACAACGATTAGGTTCACTGCCTAGGGTATTGAAAAACTTGCTCGACGAAAAGGAAGTTCCTTTGACCCCGAACGACGCGTGTAGCGTTATCACCCCACCATCATGTTCAATGGTGCCCTTATCATCCACACACACACCAGATGTTTGTCATACACGGGGTCTCCAAGAAATTTGGGAGAAGTGCAACAAAGGCAAAAATGTCATAAAATTGCTTTTGATTGAGCAGTGTCGCAAGTTGATCAAATGATCAAAAGTAGAAACAAGAATGATTAATGTTATACAAACGTTGATCGAAGCAAGAGATAGTCGGGAAGGTGCTATACAATATTTATATTGGATGTTTATTTTATGTCATAAATATTTGAATGGTTCTGTGTCTTCAATATTTTCATGTAAGTTTTTCAATATTTGGTTGATTAGAAGTTTCGTATTGTATCGCAACAAAAGTAGATTTTGTCTTAGGCACATACTCTATTAAGGTAGTAAAAAAAATTGGGATTCATTCCCTCTTTTCGTAATATTTTCGTAATACTTCGTAACAATGTCGGTATAGAAAAGGTATAATTTTGGTAATGTTATATTAATGTGCAAAGGCTATTATGATAGTTCTGGTTTTTGTCAGGCATTTATCATGTATTAAATATATTAAAGTATACAGAGTTGATATCAATGTAGAATCAAAATTATCTAAAAATCTAATAAACAAATCTTAGCCAATTATTTTCATCAAAATAAAAAAACCCACTTTTCACCTCTTTTATAAAAGTAAAATATCTTGCAAACGGTAAATCGTCAAGTGAAAAAAGAATAAGCCATCGCGACGAGTATTTTTTTATCTTTCAGTAGACGGGCACTTCGATGTACTTTCATCGATTTTTTATTTCCATTTTTTTCATATACGTATGGAAAAATCATATGTGGTTTTTTTTTTATCACAAATCACATGTGATTGACGTAACTGAAAAAAAATCGATGGTATATAGAAGTGACCCTTTATAGAAAGATAATTTAATTCTATTCGCGATGGTATGATTCGTTTTGCGTAATGATTAAAGGTTTGCGAGATATTTAATTTTAAAAAAAAAGGATGAAAGTTTTGTTTTTTTTTTGTTTTTTTTAATCACTAGAATTGATTCATTAGATTTTTAGAGAATGTTGGATTTTATATTGAACTTTTCTCAAAGTATACAACAATAAGAGTAATTTTGACATTTAGAAAAAAAATGAGTTTTAGTAATTTGTCATAAAGTTAAACCAGGTTGTAAATAAGGGATCGTTTGGTTCACATTATGTTCTGAAAGAAATTATAATATGTCAAAGGAATTGTAATTCAAAGAGTTGAAATATGTTGTAATTGTAATTGATGTATTCAGTTATTGTGTTTGGTTGGATCTTAACGTATTGTAATTTTAAAACTTACAAAAACTTAATAATAATAATAATAATAATAATAATAATAATAATAATAATAATAAACATAGATAATGATAATAATAATAATAATAAATTATTATGTTTAAATAATAATAATAATAATAATAATAATATTTATATTTATTAAAATATTATTAATATTTATATTATTATTATTATTATTTTAATATTTATTTAATAATAATAATAATAATATAATAATATAATAATAATAATAAAATTATTATTATTATTATTATTATTATTTTATTTTATTTTTTAAAAAAAACATCACTTTTATTTAGAAGCAAAACCATAAGATTATAAGAAATTAGTGGGGAGCCTCGAAACAATCTGGGCTCCCACACCTTTAGCAATAGCAAAACTAATCCTACTGAAGATATGAATAACAGCATGCGCCCCAATATCTTGAGTTATAAAGAACTTCCGGATCCGTTTAAGTAAGGTCACAACATCTGCCTCAAGTTACCCCAAGGAGGAAAATGAGAAAGGGATTAACCCATATCCAATATCCGCACATTTAATTCCGTACTTGACGTGTTTACGTTTTGCGGCATCAATCACCACACGACCTGGCACACAGTCAATCATATCAGTTTGCGTGAGGGGAGACGACCCCGTCAAATCAACACATACGTCCTGCCCTCCATCCCAGGAATAGAGCAAGATATCTGCTGGCCGTAAGACTTGCTCCCTTTCTCCACCAACCCGATGTCGACCTCTTTACGAGCCGAGACCCCAGATCGAGAACATATATCAACCAAAGTATCGCGCACCATGTTTTGCCGATGTTTAATACCAATAGTGTCAGTGCACGACACAACATGGTCCCCATAAATATCCCCCGTGAAAACCTTGGAGCAAGCTGAGCACGACATCTGAATAGAGAAAAGGGGAACGCCTAGCCGATAACATAATACGCACTTGTAAGTTTTAGCATTCATAGTCTGTCCCAACCCAGATATCGGAACCACCCTAAGCCAGTCTGAAGTGTATTCCTCCTTCTGTGACCTCTAGAGCGCCATTTGTCGAGGAGATAGGTAAAATGTGGATTTAGCCATTTGGGTAACACGTGCGAAATATATATATCTGCCAATTTTTTCATGAGTTTGGGGACAGCGATCTCATCCGGGTTACTCATAAGTTCAATCTCCATTTTCGCATTAAAAGCACTCAAGGCCTTTTCGAAGGAAGGTCCAGAGGTTACAATATCAGAATGTCTAAGGAGCTTAGTTTGTAGTTTGATAGATTGTAGTCTATATGCAAGGAATGAATAGTTTAAGGCATCCCCTGCTGAATATACGCCAAGCCCCCCAAATGTAAATGGCAAGGTGGCCAGCCTCCATTGCCAATCGCCAAATCCAGCCCCGAGCGGTAACAATACGTTTGAGAAGAACAACACGGTCGCATCAAATGCACCGTGAGCACGCTCAAAGACCCTAGGAGAACATGCAAGCGTAGAGACATATAACTTTGATATGCCAAGATGAGCATGAAGGAACAACAACTCACATTGGGGTCCTTAAGCTTAGCAATAGCATCCATGAGCTCAATAGTTTTAGCAACCCTTTTCATAACAAGCTCACTGCTAAACTCAAGGTCTATGCTAGCCGGCCCACCCAATAATTTGATACCATGTAGCGGTCTAGCAAAATTGGGCGGGAAAACACCTGCAGGTCTTCCTTTGGCCAAAAAACCTCAGTTTTATCAACAATGAGGCATATGCCGCGTTGTGGTCCTTCCAACATAATAAGCTCAAAAGCCTTCCCCACGACCAAGGTATCTCCAATAATAGTTCCATCGTCTAGATACCAGGCTTGAAGGGAAAGACTAAAGGAGTCTCTAATCTTACATATCAAGGGATGTAACATGAGAGCAAAGAGAAGAGGTCCAAGTGGATCACCTTGTTGTACTCCCTGGTGCGACCATAATGTGTGTTCTCCATAGTATAATCTAGCTGGGCTAGAGTAACAAAATTCCACCCAATGTGAAATGGCAAGGCAACGCAGGCGAACCTCCTATAGCATGACCTCACGATCCACCAAGTCCTCAATAAACCTATTCACGGCATGAAGAATAGCCTCCCTCCTTAAGGGACCCCAACACTAAACTGGAGATCATTTAAATAACCATCTAAGGAGTAGCTGATCATAGAAGCACCAACCTTGGAGACTAAACGCCTCCAAACAGTCCCCACAACAATGGGACGGATACCACCTCCGGGCTTGATCAGTGGTGTGAGCGGGGCACTAGCAATACTCACCCAATGCCCTAGGGTATTTACCATCAAGGAAAAGATTCACCACATGGGTGATATAATCGATTAACTCATCGGAAATAGCCACAGCAGCACCGCTGAAACAATCCAAAAGGTGTTGGGCAAACAAACCATCTCGACCACAAGATGTACTACGAGGGAAGCTCTTGATCATGTCCAGGACCACAGCAGGAGATGCAATGAGGTTATGATGGTCGATAGGTATATCCGCCAGGGAAGGAGCAGACTTGAAGGGATGCTAGCTTTTAAGTCCTCAAGAATGGTATCATTATAAGGAGCGACACCCGAAGAAGAAAGAACTCTGACAGCCGTAGTGTAATGGCCATAACAGATCTTCCTCTTAAATTGCTTGACATTACGTTCACCCAAGTCCAGGTTTTCCTTATCAATATTAGACCATGCGGGGGATGGCTCAGCTAAAACCTCTCTAACAAGCTGCAAACTCCCACCAGACGTACCCCAAGAGAGGATGGCGTTAGCGATATATTCTTCTTTCCGTTGGCGTTTAATGGCAGACCTACACTCTATGTTACTCATCGGGCAAAAGGTTTTAAGGAGACAAAGAGGCAAGACTAACAGGCTAACCCAACAAGAAATGTCCCCAGGTGTGCAGATCACCTTATCAAGAGCTCCTTTCAAAACGTGAGAGAAACCTAAACGACACTTTAAAGGGATATATTTGACAGTTTGCAACCCCTTGGTATGCAAAGTGTCAAGTAGGTGTTGATCAAAACCATAATGCTCCTCCAAAACTTGGTCATCAACACGAGCAATAGTAGAAGGAACTTGTGGCTTGGCGAGATCAAACAACACGAATCTAACAACACCGTCACCACAATCAGGGGGGATATAAAATCAGGGCCATGCCTACACTTAGAGCGGAGAGTGTGCGTCTTAAAACAAACCCCACATAGCCAGAGACCCATGCATTTCAATGTAACTTTAGCTGCCTAAAAAACAACAAGATTAGTAGCCAGAGAATGTTTAGTGATGGCTAACGCATCCTCATTGAAATGACGATCACGTAGATGATAGATCAACGAGGTTCTGGTAAGCCCGTTTCCACTACCATCCTGACAACCACTTAATCCCGCGAAAAGACAATGAAAACGCATAATAGCCATGGAAAACGATATCAAGTTGCCACAAAACAAACCACAAGCCAAATCACAAGTATCCACAAATCAAACCGCAACCCACACAATCCCTTTTGGAAACAAACCGCAAGTCACTTATGGATCCCAAACGTCAAAACGCGGAACACTTGTGAGTCAAAACGCAATGTTGTCCGAGACAAAACGCAATACGCACTTCACACCAAGACAAATCGCAGCTACTACAAGTGATCAAAATGCAGCTCCACGTTTAAAAACAAATCGAAAATTTCACAAGCCAAAACGCAATTTAAAAAAAGGAGCAAGTAGTTTTAATTTGAGACAAAACGCAATCCCTGCCCCAAAAGCCAAGGCCTAATACCAATCATGGGCCTACTAGACAAAACACATCCTAGGAAGGGATAAAAAGAATCCACTTTTGGGACCACCAGACAAAACGCTTCCAAATAAGGGCCTATAACAGACAGAACGTGGGTCCAATAGGCAAAACGCAACCAAGCTTAGTCTCATGGATCAAACATTATCACCACAACAGATTAAGAACAACCTCCAAAACCTGTAACAAGAAGAGATAGGAAATGGAGAAATACACAGAGATGGGATTTCAAAGCAAAATCCAAAACCTCGTACAAAAGGAGGAACGCAAACGAAACAAGAACCACCCTACAAACGCACCCCACACTCCAACAAAGTTGTTGGAAAACTGATGCAACAAGAGTGTTGTAACAGTGGTGCCGGAGACGATCCAGGGTGGATGCCAGACGATTGGAGGAGACGATTAATCAAATTTTGAATTACAACGTAATTTAAAATTTTCTGTCCAACTTCCTATGTAATATGAATTTCCTCCTTTGATGTAATAGTAATGACTGAATTACAATTACAATGCAAACCAAACAACATACTTAATGTAATCTGAATTACAATTCTCTCAATTCTGCGAACCAAACAACATATGTAATGTAATAAAATTACAATTATATCCAATCACGCCAGATTACAACGAACCAAACGCCCCGTAAGGGTCTGCTTGAGTCACACTTTTGCAGATTTCCCAAGGACGAAGCTTGAAATGATATAAAAGATAAAGACAATATACGTAACGTAATAAGTTGTGTAGTAACATATCAAAGATTTAAGATCATTTGAGGACAAAAGATTATTTACATACCAAGGGATCATTTCCACCATCTATTTTTATTTGATCTAATGGATGAGATTAATACCAACAATTTAAAAACCCACTTTCATCCTCTTTTTTCAAACATTAATAACTTTCAAACCGTTAATCGTTAAGCGGAAAAAAATATCATTGCGACGAGCATTTAATTATCTTTCTATAGATAGGCACTTTGATATACTTTCGACAATTTTTTTTTCTCGTATTTTTCACGTTTTTTTAAAAGTTTTTTCGTTTTTTTTACGTTACTGAAATTTGCATTAAAAAATCATATATGATTAAACACTAATTTGAATATCACATGTGATATTAGTGTTATATCATATATGATATTAGTGTTATATCATATATGATATGTAATATCACATGTGATATTAGTGTAAAATCACATATCATATACATATCATATCACATGTGATATGACATATCATATATGATTTAACACTAATATCACATATGATATTCAAATTCGTGTTTAATCATATATGCTTTTTTTCATGCAAATTTCAAGTAATGTAAAAAAGACGAAAAACCGTGAAAAAAACGATTTTTTTTTCTTTTTCCGAAAGTATATCAAAGTGCCCGTCTATAGAAAGATAATTAAATGCTTTTCGCGACGGTGTAAATATTTTCACTTAACGATTAATAGTTTAAAAAATATTTAAATTATAAAAAATATGTGAAATAATAAAATGCTTTTAATCTCAGCCATTGATTTCTTTTTAGATGGATGGTGGAGATGAATTCTTTGATATGTAAAAAAAGTTTGTTATGTAAAATAACTCCTCACATATAAGGCTAACCCCAATGAGGCTAATCATTGTCGATCGAGGAGATGGAAGATCGAGTAGTGTCGATCGTCCTTTGTCGGGACGAATCGATCGAGGGCCATGATGGTCGTGGTGCCGATCGAATGCAAGGCATATTTCAAATGAAAACTTGCAACGGTTATAAAAAAAAAAATCCTACCTTATAAATACACAATACAAACACACTTCAATCCACAAATCTATTTCACACAATTCAAACTCAAAATACTTCTCAACACAAGATATTCAAACTCAAATGGCTTGCCGTCTCCCCATTCCGTTGAAGATATGCAGTGTACGCTCAAAATCAATGCAATATCGACGATGAGGCTCGAAAACCGCTATTATAAGCGCCATCGAATTGTTTGATCAGCGGCGGAGAAGGAACAAATGAGACAAAACTACCGAGTTGCAACGACATTACTCCCGAAAGAAAAGTCGTGATCGACAAATTTTGAAAGATCAAGCCCGCAAAGATCGCGAGGTTCTCGACAAGTTGTGGAAAGTCGTTTCGATGATAACGAACAACATCGAGACCAAAATCAATTGGAGCTATCGGAGAACAAAGACGATGGTGTTGGTGCATCAACTTCGACTACCAACTTCGAGCTACTGGGAACCTCTGCTCGAGGATTTGGTTGCTCGTCTCCTCTGTATGACTCGCATGCGGGAGCATTCAGATTAGATTATGTATTTCATATTATTTTATTTAGCATTATAACCGTAACGTTTAATTATTAATGAAATTTTATTTTGTGTTAAAATGTTTTTTTAAATTAAAAAAAAAAAAAAAAAAAAAATTGAACTTGGTCGCCCATCGGGCATCTAATCAATCAGCTTTCATGGGAGAGAAAGGCGACGTGGCGGAGGAAAAGAGAGTGATGAATCCCCTCATTGGGGCTAGCCTAAAATAGGCGTGTCATTTCTTTAATTGAGGAGTATCGGTGAATGATTTTCGAGTTAGCTTGGGACCAATCGTTGTTGGTTGCCTCATCATATCTGAGAGGTGGCAAAGCACGCGGGCGGGCGGGCACAGGCTACGCCAAACAGCAATGGCCAAACGGCACGGCACGGGCTAAACGGGCAGCGCAGGCTAGCACGGCAGAAAACAGGCTCGTGTTATACTGAATCGCTTTTAAAAGGACCCAAAACGACGAAATAAATTCTCAAACGTAACACCTCATTTATATTTAAAAATTAAATATAAGTTTGTCTTTAAAACAATCTAATGTTTGAGAAAAACATGTACCATTACGCCCATTTAAACACAAACGGCAATATATGCCCATTTTAAAAAGGAGGTTCAAATGTGCCAAAATCTTTTAAAAGTCATTTATTTAAACCATTTTTTGATTTTAAGACAAATTGCCACCTCTACATACGAGTATGAAATATATAGATGTAGCGAAAGTAAGGAAAATCGATCATCTGGCTTGCCGTCTCCATTTTATGGTAGTTATTGGCTTGTCCCAAAGACAGCTTAATCGTTCAAAGGGAAACACGTTAACAATGTTGTATCGCATACTGGATGTCATGTCACAAAGTCTAGAATGGGAATCCTGATCATCTTCAAATGAAGGAATCAATGCAAAAAAAAAAAAAAGGTGGGAAAGGTCCACGTCTTTGGCTATATCGTATTAGATTCCTTGAAACCATAGTGCTAGAATTAGAATGAGATTCCAACAAAAATAAATCATGTATAGTTTTTCGATCACTTTAGTTTATATAATACTGTACAAACGAATGGTAGAATATATTCGTTTCTTGTTGATGAAGGCGAATTATCTCCACTTGAAAGGGTTTAAAGCATGGAAGCTCAATCTTCTTCATATATTCTTCTGTGTCTGTGCACACGCATAATCACTTGAACGACTACAATGGGATCACTTATGTCTAAACACACACCAGCACCTAAAGACGATAATTCACGAGTCATCCAGTTCCATTCAGCTGATGATTGGCAAAGCCATTTCAATGAGTCTAAACAATCCACTAAACTAATGGTGGTTGATTTTTCTGCATCTTGGTGTGGTCCATGCAGGATGCTAGAGCCTTTTATCAAATCTCTTGCTAACAAGTATCAAGATGTTGTCTTTGTCAAGATCGACGTTGATGAGTTACGGGTATGTATGTATTTTATTTGCGGTTATTTTGTTGGAGATCCATCTTTACGAAACATGTTTAGGTGTATAATGCATAAGCGAGTTCGAGAGACTTGTATTAAACGAGTAAAACTAAAACCGCGCGTTGCGGCGGCTTTCTAATCCTAAATTTCGCATCAAACACAAACATCTTAAAACTTACATTTTGTAGCAGCTTCCTAAAACATACTATCTCTGTCCAAAATTAAATGTCAACTTTCAAATTGCACACAGCTTAAGAGTAGTGAGACCATCACATTAATCAAACTTTTTTTTAAGGTCTTTACGCTATGTGAAACCATATATTAGAAAACCTTTGGCTAAACTAATACTCCGTATAAATAAGTTGCGTTATAGGTTAATAGACCAGCTAATTAAAAAAGATGGAACCTGTTGATTGAGGGATTCTAACCCTGTGGGTAGTTTCTAACTTTCTAACCATCACAACCAAATTTCCATTCTGTTTAAGTTTTCAACTTGTTAATGTTTCTTTGTTGAGAAGATTGTTACTTGTATGTTTCAAAAATTGAAACAAATCAAAGTATTCCAAAGTTGTTGGATTAAATTAAACTTTTTATGCGTATCAGCTTTTTTATGTTATTTTTATAAGCAAGTGCTTGTATAAAACAAAACCATAAGCAAATCAAAACACTAGTTTCTGCTTTTCGTCTTGTTGCCAGTTTTGTAGCTAAGCATATATAAGGCAGCCCTATATTCCATTACAAGTTATAAATTTCATTTTACCAAACAAAATATATTTGCAACTCAAGTTTAACCGATTCAATGTTTAAAATGTTTACGAAATAGAACAAATTGACAAAAGATGTGTAGTCCATGAATTTAACCTAATTGACATACTCATTTATATTGTTATCCAACATATTGATCCGTAAATATTATGACTTATGCTATAACTGGTGTGACAATTGTAGGATGTGGCACAACAATTTGGTATAGAGGCAATGCCGACTCTTGTATTTCTAAAACAAGGAAAAGAGGTGGAAAGGATTGTTGGTGCCGACAAGGATGAGCTAGAGAAGAAGATCCTTAAGCACAAAGCTGCACACGAAAGCTCTTAAATTTACTGCGTACACTTGTATTATAGTACTATACGTTGTTCAACAAATAACATGTGAGATGGGGTTTCATATATATATGAAACTGGAATCATTGTGTGTTTGTATTGTATAATGATATGAATTAAACTACAATCTTAGTGTGTATCTTCCTGTTTTCTTATCTTACTAGTATATATTTATGCTCATTAGCTAGCTTCATTATCACATTTGGCAATTGTGTATTCAAAGGAGTGTTTCACTGGAATCAAAGCTTCTGAGAATGGAGGAAATTTGGAAGAAAATTTAGAATGATGCAATTTTACAATTACGTTATTGTGCATTTTCAGAAGAAACAGAACCTCGCTCAAATTGGTTATTGATTAATCATGGCAATATCACGAAATTAATTAGGTCCAGTTTGGTGATAATTGGTATTATTCCTGTTGAATTCAATTGATACACTTGAAAACCTTAGAACTAATAACGGGATTGGCCCTATAGAATGGATCACTAAAGATAAGTGGGCTAATATGTCCGTTAATATTTTTAGCATTAATTAATTTATATGAAAGTTTAATCCTTTGAATCACTTAGCTAGCTAGCTTTGCACAAATGATAATTAAAGAATCTTAGATGTGAATAACGGATTTATAGTTGTGATTCATTAAATAACTTATATTAGAAATGATTAAATAGAAAATACAAAAACAAAATCTTAAGTGCTAAACAATAATACTAAAGGGCCTAAACTAATACGGGCCAGGCCTTGGCTAACATCCTCCTTCAAATTTACAATGGCGCGGCGGTGAACATTCGGAGTTTGTCATACACAAAATAAACTAAAACGGAAAACTAAACATGCAACTTCGGAGTGTCCTATAACTCACTAGTGTTAGACGGAGTCTCAATCTGATACAATTGAAACTAAAGAGTACCAACACCGCGAAATCAGTCAAGTCTGAAATAGGCGGACCAAAGTCGGCACAAAACCAAACCCATACGCAAAATCAGAGCATAGCAACACAAGTACGGAGATGAACGGGAGTCGCACAAGCAGACATAGCAGATTCAGACAGCCAGATGCAGATTTAGACAAGCAGATGTAGAGCAGATTCATACATGTGTAGAAACATAACACGACCAGATGAAACCACGCAGATGTAGAGCGAGATGTAACCAAATGCAGAATCGGGGGCAAAATTAGAGCGAAACCAGATGTAGAACCACGTGTGAAACCAAAACAATAACTACTCAAGACTTAGTCGTATTAGTTAAGATTATTGCATCACATCACCATCACCATCGCCATCACCAATAAATCCATTATAACCCAGACAAACATAACTGTGATTACCACATACCAATGCTGATACCAATACTAATATAAACGTCGAATATCAGGTACTTGAACCAAACAATAACTTTAGACATTCATTTTTTTAGTGGGTTCCCAACCCAAACATGAGAGCGAACTGTGAGGAAAAATCTACGAGAGTCAATGAGAATGAGAGAGTAGGGCACGTAGGATCTAGGGGACAATACAATAGCAAGCAACTAGGATCAAACTACACAGGTGGGAAACGAACCTCGACAATATCGTTCATGTTTTTCAACTTTCCGGATGAGTGGGGAATGGGTAGACTTTGGATGATCTTTAAGAAGTATGGGACAGTTTTCGACATGTTTATGGCACAAAAACGACTTCGAAATGGGCAGAGATATGGGTTTGTCCGGTACAAATTCGTTAGGGATGCAGAGGGGCTGTTGCGACAATTACAGCAAATCAAGATAGGGGAGCAATGGTTGAGGGTTTATGTGGCATTCGATAGAAAGGATAAGGGTGGCGTTGGTCCAAGGGAGGATAGGGAAAGAAAAGAAAACAGAAGCAATTACGTGAATAATGGGGAAAGGTACAGTAGAGGTGGTAATGGTTTTAATATGGATAACCGGAGATTTGTGGATGTGGTAAACGGGGGGATCAATAGAACCGAGGTAAACAATAGTGAAAAGGTGCCGAGTGGGATGGGTGTTCAGATGAGTAACAAGGAGGGGCTCACAATGAATAGGGAAGGGATGGGTTCGGAGAGAACAATTGTGGTGGAAGATAAGGATGTTAACAACGATTTGTTGGGCAGAAGTGTGGTGGGTGAAGTGAGGGCCATGTGCTTTCTTCCGAAGCTTCCGGTTCTTTGTGAAGAGCAAGGGCTTGATGGGATCGAAGTAAAGCTATTAGGGGGGCTAGAAGTCTTGGTGATAATGGATAACGAAAACACAGCGGCTAACGTGTTGAATGACAAAGATCATGGATTGAGGAGATGGTTACATAAGCTTAGAATACTTGGGATTCCTATCTCGTGTTGGGGAGAGGACATGTTCAAAAAGATCGCGGCTTTGCATGGGACGATCCTGGGAACGTATAACTGTCGGTTAGACGGAAATCAAAACTTGGTCTACGGAAGGGTCTGAATACACACTATAAACAAAGGATTAATTAATGAACACCTTACCGTGAAAGTGAAGGGGAAAACCCACAAAGTCTGTGTAGTGGAAGAAGTCCGCGATATCGTCAATATAGAAATTCAGGAGGTGGGTAAAGAAGGGAGGCATGCCGAAAATATAGAAGATCATGTGGAGGATAACAGTATGCAGGTTGATAACGAGGTAGGTGATGAGGAGGGGAAATCAAATAGCGAGGGGGGTGAATCTAGTGAAGACGAAGAAGATGAATGCAACAAGGTCATTCATGGAAGAGATGGAGGGGCAGTAGCAGATTCCGGTGAGCGGAATGGTGGGGAAGATGAAGGGTCTAGGTTCTCGGGGGAAACAAAAGTTGAAGACACATTCGACGGCGAATATGGGAATTCCAACGATGGGGAGTGTAGGGAAAATAAAGGGTCGCATGGGGAATATGCTGTAATGAGAAAAAATAATGTTAATAGCAAAAGCTTTAATGAGGAAGGGGACAAAAGTAAAGAACACATTAATGAGGATGTAGACAAAATCATAGAACGATGCAATGAGAAAATATCTAAGGAATGTGAGATACATGGTAACACACGTGGGATTTTAGATACTAATATTAGTGGTGTTGGATGTGGGCCTGTAATGGACTCAAAAAAGATAGAGACAAATGGGTTGGATAACAAAATGGATGGTGGTACAAAGGAGCGCAGTACACCGAGCCCAAGTCACGGTTATAATGGTCAAAGATATAAGGGGACATGTAAAATTTTTTTGTTAAATAATAATAATAACACACAACAAAATATTCAGGTGGGGAACAAAACACAAGAAAAGAAAAATTCAGAACTGGTACAAGATAGTCCGGTGAGTAGAAGAGATAAAAGAGTAATTTCTCCCTCTAGTTCGATGGGCAGTGGAGAGGTTAGGTTGAGGAAAAAGAGGAAGGCTAGTGGCGATGGGATGTTCAATGAAAATGAAGACGAGATGATCTTTAATAAAGGGAAAATGATCGGGGAGAAATGCGAGAGTAAAACGAAAATTGGAAGGAGGAGTATCAAGAAAGCCATGGAGGTTGCAAGGAAAACCGGAGTGCAAGGGCTAGGGGAAAATAAAAAAGGGGTGTCCGATGCATATAAAGAGTATTATGATGAAGGAGTAAGAGATAACAATGGGATTTTCCATTTTGGGAGTGGCAAGGAGGACGAAGTTGAGAGTGTTAGATGTAACATGAACATGGAACAAGTCAAGGAAATCTGGGAATTAATCGGGGTATCATGGATTCGAGCCGAGGAAGAAGATAAGGAAAAAGAAATTAGTCGTGAGGGGCATAAGGTGGACAGGTCAGCTGTTCAACAACCGCTTTAGTTTTGAGGTATGGTGTTGTAATCGTTTTTTATTTTGTATATTATGAAGATGATTTCAATAAACTTAAGGGGTATGGGGGAGTGCGGGAAAAAAGGTTGGATTAGATCGATAATTAAGGATGAACGTCCGGATGTTATCGGGCTTCAAGAAACGAAGTGTGGGTTAGTGGATGATATATGGGTTGAGGACATATGGGGTGGGCAAGGTTTCGGCTATTCTCAATTGCCTGCTAACGGGGTATAATTCTGATTTGGGATACGAGAGTATTTGTTTGTAAAGAGGCAGTTGGGGATGAGAGATTTATCGCGGTAAAAGGGACATGGAAGGGGAAAAATGAGGAGGTTTTTCTGGTATGTATTTATGGGCCACATGTGAGTAAACAGAAATCTTCGTTATGAGATAGAATAGCAGGTTTGATGATTATATGGCAAGGGGCGTGGTGTATCTTTGGAGACTTAAATGTGGTTAGGAGAAACGAGGATAGACTTAACTCCCAGGTAAACATTAAGGAAATGACGGAGTTTCATGAATTCATTAATAATACGAAGCTAGTCGAGATTCCAATGGGCGGAAGGAAATTTACCAGGGTAAGCGATGATGGAATGAAGTTTAGTAAATTAGACCGATTCTTGTTGAATGAGAAATTTAATGATTTATGGGGTAATCTATCGGTCGTTGCATTGGATAGGAAGTTATCAGTCCATTGTCCAATCGTGATAAAAGATATGGAGTTGAACTTTGGTCCAAAGCCATTTAAGGTTTTCAATATTTAGATGAAAGAACCGGATTTCTTTCGAGTAGTGGAGGAAGCATGGAGGAAAGAGGTAAGGAGCACGCGACCTGATTGTATTTTTCGGGATAGACTAAAAAATGTCAAGGCACGTCTTAGGGTTTGTAGTAAGGATAGGTTTGGAGGGTATAAAGTGAAAGTAGAAAAGTTAAGAGATGAAGCAATGGGATGGGAGCTAAAGGCGGAAAAAAGAGCGCTGGCCGATAGTGAGAGGACGTCATGGATGGAAGCTAGAAAGCAATGGGAGAATATGAAAAGAGAATACGGTGACATGCTTCGTCAAAAGTCTAAAATTAGGTGGGATGTAGAAGGAGACGAAAACTCCAAATTCTTCCACTCTCGTGTTAGAAGGAGGACTAATAAATGTAACTTAAGAGGACTTATGGTTAATGGATTGTGGTGCGAGGATCCTAGAATAATTAAAAGAAGAAATGGCTAGATACTATAGAAATATGTTTTTTGAAGGGGGGTTGACTCGTCCGCTATTCTGTAGTAACAAAGTTGGGAAAATTACGATGGAGGAGGCTCTATGTTAGAGAAGGGATTTGCCGAAAAGGAAGTTTGGGAGGCTATTTGTGGGTGTGGAGGGATAAGGCCCCAGGGCCCGATGGCTTTAATTTTAAGTTTATCAAAAAAGCATGGGAGGCTATTAAACTGGACCTGTTAAGGGCGGTGCAGTGGTTTTGGGAAAGAAATGAAATTTCGAGGGGTTGTAATGCTTCATTCGTCACCATTATTCCTAAGGTGGCGGACCCTATAGGGCTTAGCGATTTTCGTCCTATTAGCCTGATCGGCTGCTATTACAAAATTTTTGCGAAAATTCTAGCGGAAAGGGTTAAACGTGTGGTAGGGAATGTAGTGGGTGAAGTGCATAATGCGTTCATAAAAGGTAGGTTTATCCTTGACGGGGTACTTATAGCAAACGAGACAATGGAATATTTGAAGAATAAGAAAGAACGAGGCTTAATCTTCAAAGTGGATTTCGAGAAGGCGTTCGATAGCATTAATTGGTGATTTTTATTGGATATAATGAAAAGAATGGGATTCGGAGAAAAATGGTGTAAATGGGTGGAGTCTTGCCTTAGGTCGTCTTCTATGTCTATTATGGTCAACGGATCTCCATCGGAGGAATTTGGACTTGAAAGGGGTGTTAGACAAGGTGACCCTTTGTCACCTTTTCTTTTTATTTTGGCGGCGGAGGGGCTTAATGCAATTGTTACCGAGGCGGTGGAGAAGGGTATTTTTAGAGGAATTGTCGTAGGTACAAATAAGGTCAAGGTTTCACACTTACAATACGCGGATGATACTATATTTTTTGGAGAATGGAATAAAGAGAATGCCAAATCGCTTATGTGCATTCTCAAATGTTTCGAAGAGGTATCCGGTTTAAAGGTTAATTATTAAAAGAGTAAGATATACGGTATTGGAGTCAACGAGGAGGATATGGTGGATATGGTGAGATGGATGGGGTGTGGTATCGGGGAGTTTCCATTTACATACTTGGGGCTTCCAATTGGTGAGAACATGAGACGGGTTAACGCTTGGGGCCCCGTGGTGGAGAAATTCAAAAATAGATTAGCGGATTGGAAAGCTAAAACGATATCTTTCAAGGGTCGTTTAACATTGGTCAAATCGGTTCTTGGTAGCTTGCCATTGTATTATTTCTCGATGTTTCGCGTGCCTTTGAGTGTTCTTAAAACTCTTGAGAGAATTAGGAAATGTTTCTTTTGGGGTGGGTCCGGGGAGGGTAAAAAACTTTCTTGGGTTAAATGGGATTCGGTTCTTGCATCACTAGGGGCGGACCTGGGGCTCATTATTGGGTCTTTAAGGGCAAAAAACTTAGCATTACTAGGAAAGTGGCGGTGGAGGTTTAGGAGAGAGGTGGGAGCTTGTGGGTGAGGTGATTAAAAGTATACACGAATAAAGTGGGAGTCAGCGAGGGCGGCATCGGGTAAGGGGATCGGGTGGTGGGGTTTGGAATGATATTGTGCGGATTGGTGAGGAGATTGATGGGTTGGGGTTGAGTTTTCTTCATCTTGTCGCGGGTGTTGGGGACGGGAAGGATATTAGGTTTTGGTTAGATAGGTGGATTGATGACTTGAGGCTTTGTGATAGATTTCCTAGGCTATATCATTTAGATAGGAGAAAGGAGGGTTGTGTGTGGGATAAGGGGGCGTGGGTAAATGATGTGTGGTGTTGGGAATGGGATTGGGTTAGAAGCATTAGGGGTAGAGTAACTAGGGATTTCGAGGAGCTTATTGGCATTGTGCAAAATATTGTTGTGAATTCTAATTGTAGGGATAAATGGAGGTGGTTGCTTAGTGAAGACGGCGAGTTTACGGTCAAAGAGCTAACAATATTGGTAGAGGAGAAGATCTTACATGTAGAAAGTGGAGGCCACGAGACGCTTTGGAATAGATTGTTACCTAAGAAAGTAAACATTTTCGTGTGGAGAGCGCTAAAAGGAAGACTTCCGGTTCGCGTGGAGCTAGATAGAAGAGGCATTGATTTGGACTCGGTTCTTTGTCCTAGTTGTAACA
Organism: Chrysanthemum lavandulifolium; assembly: GCA_022545495.1. Lineage (NCBI taxonomy): Eukaryota > Viridiplantae > Streptophyta > Magnoliopsida > Asterales > Asteraceae > Chrysanthemum > Chrysanthemum lavandulifolium. Next base: position 147,724,362 of record CM040246.1, on the reverse strand, counting down.
ATATCGTGGAAACTTGCACTCATTGCTTAGTCACTTGTGATTTGGCGATGAGCGTGTGGGAAAAAATATTCGATTGGTGGAAAGTGGGGAGCGTTAATGCTTTTTCTATTGATGAATTTTTTCATCTAATGGAGGTGTTAATGTGCCCAACTTTCTATCTCGTGTTTGGCAAGCGGTTATTTGGACTTCCGGCTACTTCATTTGGAAAGAAAGAAACGCACGTGTGTTCGGTAAAAAAGTTTCAAGTACGAATAATATTGTTCAAGATATCCAACTCAAAAGTTTCGAATGGATTGTGAGAAGATAAAAAAAATATAAAGAGATAGATTGGCAACAATGGTTATGGGAACCAATTAAGATGGGGTTACATTAAGGTCTGCTATATATTTGCTGTGTGATACAGTATCTGCTGCAATTCCAGTGCCTGCTACATTATGCTTGCTGTGAGAAACATGTTTGCCGCTATAATTCAGTTGCTTCAGAGTTGACAGTTTATTTTTGGTCCAGTTAAGTTTATGTGCGCTGTGTGCAGAAGGTCATGGTTCAGGCTGATGCAATTTCTGCTGTTACATGCTCTTCTATGATGTGTTAATATTCCATCATGTTTGAGTCTGTTTTTTCATGGTCCCATTTTGGCTCCTTCATGCATTCGAGCTATATTGTGATTGGTGGGTCCTGAGATAGTACTATATAGTTTTGTTTTGTCAGGTCTTGGGGTGGTTCTTGACCCATTGTATTGGGTTATTTGTCTTTGGTCTTTTGTTAATCATTTTCTTGGTTATGCATCTTGTGGTATTTTTCTTGGGTCCATTTCTTTTTAATTAGCTTGTTGAGGAGAAGGGATGTCATTTCTTTGTATTTGTCTTTGTTTGGTTCTCTTAATATATTGTTGTCTTTCAAAAAAAAAAAAAAACAATAACTTTAATCGCCAAAATCAAACAACCTCTAAAACCTTTACCAAAATCCGAACAATTGACCGAAACAGTTGCTTCAATTGCAAACACTCATTAATGCATAACAATCGAACCTTAATATGTCAAACAAAACCAATGTTCAACAAACAAACAAAACTAAACTAAAATCGAGATACGAACAAAAAGTCAGATGCACTTCATTGAAACTAAATTAGTCGACCCACTCACTTCTTGTACCATTTAATATCCACCTTTTTCACCCTCAATGGTGAAGCTTTATAAAGGTCCATAATCATTAATTTATAAACCTTTTGATTTTATAAACCTATGTTCATTATGAATAAACCTTTTAGAGCTCTTTAAATAATTCATAAAAACACATGCATTAAATTATGAATAGGTTCAAGAATATAAATCTTTTCATTCCACATATACACGAAACAAATGGTCACTATGGTTAAAATGAAATATAAAGCTTTATATAGGTCTTGGATCTTTTAATAAAACTACCATAGTGGATGCCCTAATAATTTTAAATATATGTTCCAATAAAAATTTAGCAATCAACTTATCTATATCAAACAACAAACGACGAGAGTGTAGATTAACCAAGCAACTAGTTGAAACAGTAGGCAACAAAAAGGTGTGACAAAACGCATTCACGAACCTTTTTTTTTTCTTTCTTTTAGCTCTTGATATCATGTAGATACCGGAGGAATACTGAAATTAGATTATCATATTCACTAAATAACTGAGATTACAAATGATTAAATTGAAAATACAAAGACAAAACCCAAAGTGCTAAACAATAATACTAAAAGGCTTAAACTAGTATGTGCCAAGCCAATAGGCCTTATTAGCTAACACTTATGTATAATGTGAATGAACCTTGGTTTCTTTAATCTAATCGTAATGCTTATATTTTGTTGTATGGTTTGAATGGATATATAGTTACGTAAAACTCGCTTTAAAACTTTTGAAGAATTAATATATGTACTGAGGGACTACTTCTTCCTAATGAACGTTATCGCGTTTGTTTCTAGGTCACGTGACACATATAAAAGACTTTCAAGGGTTTCAGTACCGGAATCAGGTTAATCCACAACCTTTTTAGCACTTTTAATTATTTCAATGTATAAATGTCTGTTCTTGAGTTTTAATAGTGTTACTGTTAATATGCATGTTTGATAGCTTAAGCATCAATGTTTTAGCTAACCCTACAAACGTATACTGCTAGCAACACTGTAATGATGAAACTTATTATTTGTAGTTTATGTTTTATGTATGTTATTTATGCAGACCAAATGTAATACTTTAGTGATGGTTTATGAAGTTACCATGTACGATTCGAGAACATATGGTTGAATGAAAAATGTACATACGTTTGGCTAAAGATGCACATCAAGAGTTTATGTCAATAGTGAAGATCATCAAATGGTAAATTTACAATTCTAACAGTTTAATGAATGTATAAACTTATAAGTGTTTTTTAGGGTTGCTTATTAAATTAACAGTTAGGGATTGTTTGGGTTTGCTTTTTTAAACTGCTTAACTTATACACAGATTGTCTCTGATTGTTTCACAAATTTGCTTGGCTTATATATGTGTCATTTTGTATTGCTTATTGAAACTGCGTATAATATATTATTTAAAGCATATGAACATTACAATAAAATACAATGCCATACAAAAGTAGTCTATTATGCTAGCACTAAATTTATGCAACCGAAGCTCGACAGTAAAGTGCGCTATAATATATCACATATATAATATATGGGGCCCATGGCGAGTGTTTAACCCAATACACTCGTAGTCCGATTTGGTATAGTTCGATTTGTTTAACCCAATAACAATCGCGCTTTTCAGCGGGAATTGACGGTTCATGAAGGCGGGCAATAAGTGGGTTTAAGGGCTTAGGCTAACTACGCAATAGTATAAGAAAAGTAAAGAATAGTTTTTGGTCCAAGAAAATATTTTGCATGTTCCTCACCCCAAATTTTTGTAAACAAGTAATAGGAGTAAAGTGAGGCTACAAACTCACCTCAGTAAGTAGTCTGATAGTACAAGTTAAAGGATAGTGTGTGACCACTCCGACACGCGACCTAGATTAGTATGGTAAGCTTTAGTATACGACTCGAGTTTAGAAAAAATTAAGTGAAATTTAGATAGTTTATAAGTTTTCAAGTCTTTGTATGTTTGTTGCTTGTGTATTGGTAAAGTATGTTCAAAAAGAATATTTTACGTGTGTAAGTTGGCAATCGTTTGTAAGTAATGGCTCTTGTGAAAGTTTTCAAGCAAAATAATAAGTGTCGGTAAAATCCGTATACGACAGACGTCGTCAGAAAAATACAAGGTATACATATATAAGTATGTATTATATATTTATATATATATAAAGTGTAAGTGAAGATTATTTAAGTGTTTGTATGTTTATATAAGTAATTATATTTATATAAACATATATGAGGGAGGTTATTTTACAAACCAAATAATCCTCACATACCAAGGGACACATCTCAACAATTGATTCAAATTTAATCAATGGCTGAGATTAAAACACACTATCGACTAAAATAAACGCGGAGGGATATAATCGTTAAATTACAACAAAAACAAAACCCCGCGCTAACCTACATTTCTCACATTCATTGTATCTACCAAACACACAGTAAAAACACACACTACTCACAGTTTTACACCGATCAAAAAATACACCGGAAAATCCTCAAAAACTATCAATCTCGCCGGAGAAGATGGAATATACTGACAATGACACTATTACACTACAAGAAATGACAAAAAAAAAGCAACTACGAGCAAAAAAAAGCATAAAAAACCGGTCAAAAACCGGCCAAACAACCGGTTTCAGGTATAATCGTAGACTCTAAACAACTATTTCAATATCTACAACTGTTATCTATGATTATATGATGATTTGAACTGTTTATAGAGATTATGATGAAGATAGTAAAATTTTACACTGTATAATGCATATTTGTGAAGAAATGTGCAACTAAAAGTTAGGTTTTAACAGTTTATAGAGTTTTTGTTATGATTAGGAGTTATGTTTTAACAGTTTAGAAGCCAGGTTTGCGAGATTAGAAGTAGTTATCGAAGGCGTCTCATGCGGCTAAGCCTTCGGCTTAGCCGTATAAGACGCCTTCGACTTTGATGAATGCATAAGGCTTCACCAAAAGCATTCGCTGCAGCTAAGTAAAAGGATTAGCCTCAGAAGATGCCTTTGGCTTCGCCAAAGGCATATTATGCGGCTAAACCTTTGGCTCAGCCGCGGAAGATGCCTTTGGCTTTGGCTGCAGCTAAGTAAAAGGATTCGCTGCAACTAAGTAAAAGGATTAGCCGCAGAAGATGCCTTTGGTGAAGCCAAAGGCATCTTATGCGGCTAAACCTTTGGCTCAGCCGCGGAAGATGCCTTTGGCTTCGCCAAAGGCATCTTCTGCGGCTAAGCCTTTTGCTTAGCCGCATAAGCTGCTTTTACATTTGACAAAGGAATAGGCTGTGGCTGATGAACAAAATGGTTTGAGCGAATATATGATAACTTAAAATAAGCTTTTAAATCTATTTTTTATTCTATATCACATATGATATAATAAACATTTGCTTTTAAAATAGGCTTTTAAATATATGATAACTTAAAATTTCCTTAGAAACAAAGGATTTGGCTTAGATACGTGCATAGCCTTCGCAAAAAACTTTCAATCAAGAACTTTGCTTAGCCACGTGCATAGCCTTCAAGATTTCGAACACAATGCTGCTTGTAACATATTTTGTAGCTACCAAAATTTTTATGTTACATATCACATATGATATAATAAAGATGTATTGAACTTTGCCAATTGTCTAGGGTGCGATAAGCACAGAAGAAGCCTTTGACTTCGCTTAAAGGCATAGGCTCCAGCTAAGCAAAGGCTTAACCGGATAAAATGCATTTGCCTTCAACTTAGATGCAGAAAATGCCTTGAACAAAAGAAATTATAAAATAAAATAGGCTTTCAAATTTGTTTTTATTCTATATCACATATGATATACTAAAGGATTTGAGTTACCTACAACCATAGCCTTAGGGAAAAACTTTGATAGAATAAACATTTCGCTTAGCCACAAGCATAGCCTTCAGCAAAGGCTTAGCCACAGGCATAGCCTTCGGCTTTAGTATATGCCTGTGGCTAAGACTTTGACAAAAATGAAAAAATATTCAGTGGCTAAAAAAATTTATGTTACATATCAAATATGATATTATAAAGAATTTTGGTAATATACAGACATAGCCTCTACCTTTGCAAAAAAGATATGCATGCACCTAATCCTTTGAGTAAACTGTCAGGATATTAAATAATTGTTGATTGTTGATGATGTAGGTGATAAAGAAAATGACGATGGAGATTATGATGTAGGGCATCTAATATCCAAATTGCCGCTCTTAAAAATAACTGGTGAATTGAAAAGCCATGCTAAAGGTACATATCATGTTATTAAAGAAACACGTTATGTACTGAGAATATTTAAATTACTAAATCACATATGATATAATATAAATTTTTTTTTGTAGAAAAACCAAAAACAGTTGCTCAAAGGTTAAATGAAATACAGAAAAACGCAAAGAAGAAAAGAGCAGAGCAAGAAAAGCAAAAGAAGCTTGAAGCAGAAAAGAAACAAACTAAAAAACAAGACGAAACAGATACTTCAGCAAAGAAAAAAATGAAACGTCTAAAGAAAATAAAAGCATCAGAAATGCAAAGTACTCCAAAAAGATTTACAAGAGGTGATGCTAGAGAAATTGAAGAGCAAAAAGGTGTTGATAAAAGTGATAACGAGGATGCTGAGACAGTAGAAGAAACTGAAGAGGAACTTGATGAAGAGAATGATCAGCAATTGGTAGTAAAAGAAACCAAAAAGAGAAAGAAGGAAATTGTTGATGAGAAGGAGGTTGTAGATAAGGAGGATAAAAAGAAGCTTCAACTGGTTAAGGTGAAAAAGGAGAAAACAAAAACAAAACATTACCCAACGTGTACAATAAGGTCATCCCCAAAACCTCTCTATGAAGCGATGATCGGTTTATCAAACGAGAGGAAGAAATGCTTGAAAGAGATGGGATTTGAGAGGTTCATCAACTTTCCAATAGTTGAACTTCTAGCTGCATTGGCGTACCACGTAATCGATAAATTCCATCCACCTAACATGGAATTGAGATTACAAAAAGGTTCAATAAAGGTAACAAGGCAAAAAATCAATGATATGCTAGGTGTGCCGATGGGGAAAACAAAGCTGGAAAATATTGAGGAAAGATTTGATGATGACGAATTCGTTAAAGAATGGGAAGAACGGTATGCTCATCTTGGAAGAATTACACCACCTGCCATAGCCTTCGAGATATCCAGCACAACAGAAGCTGATTTCATGTTCAAGATGAATTTCTTAACGCTGTTTGCAAGCACCATGGGGACTCTGGAGAGTGCAGGAAAAGTACCCACAATAATTCTCAGGCATGTAAAAGAAAATGACGATATTTCTGATATCGATTTGTGCAGTTACATAATGGATTGCTTGCAGACCAGTAAGCTAAAATGGGACAAAGTCAAGTCGGGGACCAACTACTATTATGGCCCTCGGACATTCTTATGTGTAAGTTATTTTCCATTTTATATAAACTTATCAATTAAGATTCACTCATATAAAAAATTATCTAACAAAATTTTAATTGTATTTTTGTGTATAAAAAAGCTGCTATACTTGGACACAACAAACTACCCGAGCTTCCAAGTTATGCGTCACCACCCAGCCCTCAGAAGTTGGAACCCTCCAACAATGAGGAAAAGGATAAACATGGAAATCAAAGACAGTTGCTTGGGGATGCTAGAGCATCATGAAGAATTTGATCCTGAAGAGGAGCAAATTGGTCTTCATTTGTACAAGGGAGCAGACATATACTATGAACCGTTGCCTCCTAGAAAGCCAGTGGAAAGAGAGGTAATTTTATTGAATTCATTTATAAAAATGTTGTAATAAAAAGTATGTTATGATATATTTTACTTGTTATAAAAGGCATGTTTAAAAGAGTTAATGAAGAAAACAAAACCTTGCTTAGGCGAGAGCATAGTTTTGGCTAAAGTCAAGGCTATGCTCGCACGTAAGTTTCAGCATCGCCTTGACTAAAGTCAAGGCTCTTTGTTCCCCATTCACTATCGCTTGAAACAGTTTAAGTATGTAAAACAAGTTAATAGTGAACTATGACCGAAATTAACATAAGTAAAACACACAAAGTAATTTTCAACATCATATTCTTATTAGAAATAAATCAACAAAGAACACGCTACCCAAGTACTTGCGGAATAGTACTTGGGATTGAAATGACAAAGTTTGGTGACTCTCTCTAAGCTCAAAGCTAAGTCCGAGCATAACTCTTAGAGCTCACCGAGCTATCTCAGAACTAAGTTGTATTTGGAGGAGTGAAAAGATGGTCTTCGTGTATGTGTGTTTTACAATTCACAAGATTTATCTTTTACTCCATCTCTTATGCTATTTATACATGTATGATATTTGACTCTTTCCTAAGTGACAACCGACATCATACGTAAGACAAAATATCGATGTATTTTGTCTCTGCTACAAAGACTATTCTAGGTAAGAGACAAAACTACTTTCCTAAGTTCGATGACACCGAGCCACGATCTTTTGCCATTAAGGAAAGTTGACTTTGGTTGATAAGAACTTCGCCTTATCTCGATTCAACCTTTCCCGCCTTGTCCCGCTCTTTCTTCGCCTTTACATCCTTCGCCTTCTACTTGGTTTGTCTTGATGTAAGTAGTTAGAGAGAGTCTTAGGATTCAGTGAGTTATTGTCATCACTCATTGAATCCACCATCTTCTTCTTGACTCGCCTCACCCTTTAAGTTTTGCTCATCGAGTGGAGAGACTTCTTCTTCGCCTGCATCGAGTATCCTAAAGATGACTCACCGAGAGACTATGCATTCAAATGACCGTTAGTGTTTAACGGATTAAACACTTGGGCTATTTTCATTCAAATCCTAGATTAAGGGGGTTCGTATTTATTAAACCCAACAGCCTCCCCTATTTGGATATACAAATAGCTTAGTGTTTGATCGATGTAAGTGAGCAAATGGCTTCTTCACACCGAATGTACTAATGAATACAATAAGGAACACCGAGTAAAATTAACAAAACATACATCTTTTATTGATCGATTACATAGTTCCTATCACTAAAAAAAAGATAAAACAAAATGATGTCACCCGTATGGATTCCCAAAGGCTTCAAGCTTCGACTTTCTTAGTGATGAGTGTTTCCTGTCGGGATGGTCATATATCTTTGCTTAAGTCATTGCAGTAACCCGATATTCGCAGGAGTCTAAATTTGAGAGGCCACCGGAATATAGTCGATCATTGTAGCCACCTCGCTCGATCGATATCACCTACCTTTGAATGCCGGGTTTCATAGACATCAATGAAAATAGCCCTCTTCGTGCTTTTCAATCACAAGACAGCTCACAAATTTCACTCCTTCAGCAGCCCCTATTACACCCACCTGCACTTTAATCTCGTGTTGAACTCAACTCTTCCTTTGCCAATGGATGATTGTGGTTGAGATCCTTGAGGTGCAAGCATATGGGTCAATTCCATTGGTTGGACAATCCTTCGCCTTTCATATCTTTAGTGAGCATCTTCATCGTGTCCTTAACCACCGCATTCTTCTTATTTTTAATAATCGACCAAGCTCATCGAGTTTAGTGATCCCAAAGTCGGTGAATTTCAGGATCATGAACCTCGAAGTGTCTTTATCAACCCTCTTTAAACGCTCATGGCCGTGGTTTGGTATTGGGGATGATTCGACATCCGTGATCTTTTTCGTGAAGCCTTCGCTTGTCATTGTCCGCTTTTAATGCTCAATTCGCTTTGCCCGATGGCTTCAGCTTTCTTTCTTTCTTCCAACTGTTTTCTCATTTCACCATCTAAGCACCGAGCTTCCTTGAACTTTTGTCCCGCTCGACCCTTTTCAAGCTTCTTAGCATTTATCCCAATATTTTTAGACTTCCTCAAGAACTACTTGTACCAAGCTTCTGCTCTTTCTTTCTTCTTCAAAGAAGTTTCTTTTTTCTTTCCTCCTTAGCAAGCGCGAGCACTTAACCTGCTGTGGTGTGAGCAGTACATGGTGTTGCCGATCTTAAGTGGAATCTTCTCGTGCTCGGGAGTTGTCATTTTGCCTTTTCCTTTGTCCCGCCCGAGGAGGATGAAGTTGCTACCGGTGGTGGTGTTGTTGTTATTGGTGTGATTCACCGTTGTTGTTGTTGTTGATGTTGGTGGTGGGATTGATGAGATAGGTATGCCGAGACCGGTGGTGATGATGAGATTTGAGCCATCGATGCCGATGGTGTTGGCTCCCCTCGGTGTAGAAGGAGGTTCTTCAAGAATATTCTCCCCTCAACTATTGCCGAGCGCCGGTGAGGCAAGAGTTGGAGTTGGTGCCGAGGGGACGGAGCTGACCTTGAAGGCTCGATAAATTTCGTAGATCATAGCCTTGATGTCTCGATGTGTTGGCTTGAATACCAAAGGACCTTTGCTTCCAAATTAGTCTCGAGAAACTTCCAGAGCGGTCATTCTGGGCCAAAGATTCCGTGCCATGATGAGGATGCTTGAGCCAAAGTAGCCACTGCGTATTCAAGGAGTCTAATGTAGCTGAAGAGATCGATCGAGGATGGAAGACCCCAACATTTGCAGATTTGAGCATATCGAGCGCTTCGCTGAGGCTTGAGGATTGTTTCAAGAATGCCTCAAGAGCCTTAGCACTTTAGAGTCGAGTGATGGGTCTTCATTGACAAATTCCGATTTCATCTACCTTGTACCTACACCTCAAGGTGCTTGAGGAATTTAGCCAAGTTGTCATCCATCGGTGAAGGTTGTCATACATCGATCCCCGTGCTCATGAACATTTTCATCAAAGCCTTGTACCTCACCTTTAGATCAAGATAACTCGCAGCAGCCTCAAAGTGGTTGTTCCCACAAAGTTTCAAGAACCCCTTGAGTATAACCTTCAAGCTTTGTGATCCACCGAACAAGCGCCTTCGATGAGTTGGAGAACATTATCAAATCTTTCAAATTCATCGGAGGAAGAGGAGTCATCATTTTCATGCCGGAATGGTGATTCAAGATGTTCTGCGGATCATGCCGAGGCTCTTGGTCACCAACCTCAACGCCCACTTCTTCCCCACCGATAAAACTTCATCATCGGGCCAAAGAAGCTCGCCTTCCGAAAAGAGTATTCCAAAGAATATCAAGAACGGTTAATGTGGAGTTGGTGATGGGTTCCATATCGCCGGTGGTATGTTTCCTCACGAGTCTTTGTCCTCGCTGACCCCTGACACCAGTGGGCGCTTCCGGTGCCTTCACGGAGTCGATTGGTTGCGGGTTCCAGATCGGCGGGTTGTTTCTTTCCTCCGAGTTTTGGATCGATCGGTGTGCCCTCGCACAAAGGCTTGGATTTGCTAATGTCATCACCGGGCGGCTGGAAGGCGCCCCTACCGCCGGGTTGTTTGTTTCCTCGATCCCGGGAGTAGTGGTTGTGACCAAGGGCACCGACCGTGATGTATCGTGTCCTTCGTTGTCACGGGGTGGATGTTGCCCGTCATCTGGGTGTCTTTTAGTCTCTGCCTTGTGCCTTTTTAGGTGTTCTCAAGCCTCGTGGCCCCGAGACTGGGTTTAGTCTTAGTCCCACCGAGACTTCCCTTTCTCTTTTAGAGCAGGTTTGAGACATCGATCCTCCCGTTGTTTACAAGAACTATATGGGCGCCAATTCAATAGGAGTGACAAGGATGAGTCTTTTGAAAATTTGATTGGCCTGTGATGCCCGTAAAGCACCAAAATTTTCTTCCCGAGGATAATTTGAACCCAAGAACACTTGTAATGCGCAAGAGACAAACCTAGGATACTAAACGATTTCGCCCTAGTTTTGCTCAGAGCTTGGTTACGAGATCATCAGAATGATCTCCCTATGTCGACAAAGGACCCTATCTATTACTAAGATGCCATCATCAATCAATAGAGTTAACTTGTTCAATGGATGAGTGGTTCCCACCGAGGACCGAATCACAAAAGTGAATAGGATCCTCCAAGCCACGGAAATGAGCTTTTGGTGATCGGGTCTTGTCCAAAAACGTTGATCTAAAATGATTTGTTTTAACCCATCCTTCACCGTGGAGGTTCGTGATGGGCGACATAAACTCCTTTGTTATAATCCAACCCCGCTGAAGTGCAAAACGCTTTATAATCCAGTGGTGAATCGTTGTTGCCCCTCAGAAGACCGAATCGATGAGATATTCCCCGAGAGGTCCGAGGTTTTCTCATCAAGAGGTGTCGGGTCATAGGCCTTGGTTGCTGCCCAAAACTCCCGAGGAGATTTTGTAAACAATGGAGGACACCGAACAAAGGCCGCTTTCAGTGGGCAATTAAACAAAAATTTCATAATGTCTTTGTAGGTCGACAGCTTCAGGAATTCAAAGTTGCTTATGACATTATTAGTTTTAAATTCAACATTTGTAAGATCCCTACCAATCGAGAAGCAAACCGAGAGATTGAGTTCTAGCCATTTCCATTTAAAAGATTTTAGGGTTTTAAAAATATTTTGACTAGAATAATCAAAGTTTTTTTTGATCTCTCAAGTTTGTGATGAAAACCTTTTGTAAATGTTTACAAGAAGGGTTTTCCAAAAGAGGTTTGAAGAGTTTTGAGAACACACAAATATTTTTGAGTTTTAGATACGATTTTGATGTAGTTTTGTTGCGTAAAATAATTTTGTGTGTTTGTTTGTTTTGGAAGAGGGTATTTATAGAGTGGTGAGAAGGGTGATTTGTGCACAAATGGGAATATTAAGAGTCGGTTTTTGAAAACGCTTGAATTTCCACATTTAATGCTACCACCCATTACCCGCAGAAAATCCCGCTTTTCAAGGAATTGCTAAAGGCATGTAAAAGTGCACTTTTGCGTAGATAAAATATCAATTTGATATTTTTAGAGGAGGCATTAAATGCCGTGGGATGACAAGAAGCCAAGAGACATATATTCCTATATTAAATTAGCGTGGTTACCAACCTAGACATTTAAGTAATCGATACTTGGATCATTTAGTTACTCATTCAATGCTCTTTGTCAAAAAACAGGACCCCGAATGAGTCTTACTCATTCAAAGGAGAGGTTTATTTTGGTGATCGTGAAGGATGAACCATTTCGAGAACTTATCGAGATTAGTTTTCGACACCGACTTTCAATGTCAAGCATTCCCAATTCAGCTTTCGCCTCTCAAGGTAGGTTCATCCAAGGGTTCGTGAAGATATCACCATTGATATTCGTAGGGATGAAATGAAGTTCTATGTCTCCTTTCATTATGTGATCCCGATGAAGTGATATCCGATATCAATGTGTTTGGTTCTTTGGTGAAGCGATGTGGTTGTTGGAGATTGCAATAGCAATCGGTGTTATCACGTAAGATGGGCACCATTTTGTAGTGGATGTCATAGTCACCGAGTTGACTTTTCATCCATAATACATTGGCACAACATCCACCTGACTACATATTTTTTCAATGAGGACATAGCCACCGATTGTTGCTTTTAGCACTCCAACAAACCAGCCTCCAAAATTTACAGGACCCTAAGGTACTTTTTTCGTCCATGTTGCAACCAAGATAATCGTAATCGAGTAACCCTCGAGATCAAACCCCGAGCATTTCGATAATAGAGTCCAAGGTTTGGGGTTCCCTTGTGTACCGAGTATTCTTTTGGCTGCGGTGAGGTGAGATTCTTGGGATTGACCGATATCTTGCTATTAAATGACTAAAAATTGTATGTCTTGTCTAGTAGCTGTTAGATACATCTGAGCCAACAATCCCTCCGAATGGGTTTGATTGATCGATTTGCTAGTGAGATCAGTCCAAGGTTGTTAGGTGGGACCATTGAGTCTTCATCGAGGCACACCGATATCTCATATTTCTTCAAGAGATTTCGGAGTATTTCTCTTGATCGATGGATATTCCTTTATCGCTTGTTCGATTTGTAGTCCAAGAAAGTATGTTAGTTCCCCATCATGCTCATTTCAAACTTTTGTCATCGCTTTTCAAACTGCTTGCAAATTTTGTAGTTTGTCGAGCCAAAGATGATGTCATCAACATACACTGACTAGTATCACATCCTCGTTGAGTTCTATAGACAAACAAAGGTGTTGTCTATCTTTCCTCCGACAAACTTGTTTTGTATCGAAGGTCGAGAGAGTTTCATACCATGCCCCGGGAGCTTGTTTAAGTCCATAAAGGGCGTTGTCAAGCTTGCGTATATAGTCGTGGAATTCACTACTCTCAAAGCCCTGAGGTTGTCGAACATACACATTTTCCTTTAGATCACCATTTAAGAATGCACTTTAACATCCATTTGGTAGACCGAAGTCCATGTATGTTGCATATGCAAGGAAGATCCTGATGGCTTCCATTCTTGCAACAGAGAAAATGTCTCATCATAGTCAATGCCTTCTTGTTGACCGTAACCTTTGGCTACAAGTCCGCTTTGTTTTTAATGACAGCGTTGCTTACCGCTTTTGTTTCAAAACCCACTTCATTCCTATGACTACTACATCCCGAGACATTTGATCAAGGTCATGACCTTGTTTTTATCAAACTATTGCGTTCTTCTTGCATAGCCCGAACTCGGCTTGGGTGTTTTAGAGCCTCTGACACTTTGGGTTCTATATCCGATAGGTAATCAAGATATAGATATTCATTGGTCAAGCCGCAGTTAGATTAGCGACCATGCTTCTAGTGAGCATGCCCTCGTGGGTTCACCAATGATGTTTACAAGCTCAATGTCCCGAGTTCTTGTCCACTTACTTGTGGTCCGGGATCCGAGCTGAAGATGTCACCGAGTTCGTGAGGTGAGTTCAGTGCAAAGAGCCATGTAATCATTTAGATCATCCGTAAAGATGTCTAGTTCGTGTTGAGGTTCATGAGTTACAAGTTCCTCGATCATTCGATCGTTGTTTCCTATCCCAAAGTGGATCGATCGATTATCAATGACCTCACCGATAGTTGGTGGGGTAGGTTGTGAGGTAAGACATAATATGAGATGTCAAGATCGACTTGATATGAGGAATTGATTTCGGTGTTGAACTCATCAGAGGATATCTTGATGAGTCATCAATTCCTATTTCATCGAGGTATTTGTGAACTCGATGCTTTCAAGATTTCATCAAAGGTGACATGAAAGGTTTCCTCAACTTGTTGTCTCATTGTGTTAAAAACCTCAAGGCTTTGGAGATCGTTGAGTAGCCTAAGAAGTATCCATCATCGCCTTTTGCATCAAACTTGCCTAGATGATCCTTGTGGTTATGAATGAACACATGACATCCAAACACATGAAAATAATGATGTCAAGAAGTCTACCTTGAAGATCTCATATGGGGTTTTATTATGTCTTTGATAATGATTGACATGTTTTGAGTATAACAGCGCTTTGACCGCGTCACCGTAAATGCTTTGAGAGGGTGAGCCATTTAACATGGTTCTAGTAGCCTCAATGAGAGTTCTATTTTTCCTTTCAAAGAACCCCATTTTGTTCTGGGGTATATGGAGACGAAATTTTGAGATATTCCTTTTCATCACGTAAACTCTCAAGCTCTTGATTTATGAACTCGCACCATTGTCGGCTCGATTTGTTTAACAAGAATGTCATTCGGTTTTCAATCTTCCCGATGAATGACATTATTGTATCACCGCCCGACTCTTTTGGAAAGAAAGTATACCCAAGTGTATCTTGAAAACTCATCAACAATGACAAGTGTATACTTCATGTCGGATTGATCTCTGACCGACAGTCCAAAGAGATCTATGTGCAGGAGTGAAGGCGCTTTTGATGGAGAAATTTTGTTTGGTTTTGAAAGATGCTCTGTGGTGTTTACCTTCTCACAGGCGAGCATGGTTTGTCTTTTGCAAAAACCAAGTGATGGTAAGTCAAGGACCTTGTTTTGTTTTGCCAAGTTGTTGATATTTTGAAGTTTAAGTGAGAGTCTCCGTGCTACCCGGTTGATAGATTCAATGGCTTTGGCAAAGAGACAGTTCCATCTTGAGAAAGAGTAGACATGTCTAAGACATAAACATCATCTCTTCTAGGAGCTATCAAAACAACTTTCTTTATTGGCATTGAAGATGGTGCCTTGTTTGTCATTGAATTGCACAATGTACTTAGCATCACATAGTTGATCGACATCGATGAGATTGTATTTGAGACCATTGACATAAGCAATTCTAGAGAAAACTATTCCATTGCGCCATCGAACCATAACCTTCATGGGACATGATGAGTTATCACCAAATACTACCTTGGGTCCCGGTTCCTTTACATACTTGTGCAGATACTCCTTCACACCAACATGCTTTCTTGAGCAACCACCGCCTAGATGCCAACAGGCTCCTTGACGTCTCTCGCACAAGTAGTAAACCGAATTAGTTTTCTTAGTGACCCACTTACAGCGGGCTTGGGTCTCAAGGTCTCTTTAAATTTTGCAATTGACTCATGGTCGCGGTTGAGTGCATTGTGCTACCACAGTTTCAGATTTAGAGACCGAGGAAGACTCGGTGATTTTGGGTTGTTTTGTACTTCTCCTTGCATGAATGACATTGTCATGTTGGGATGTCTCATGATTTGATTTCCACATATCACAAAGATGTGTTCATGAGACGATCATCCCGATGATGATCATTAAACCCACAGTGAGGCAAAGAGGAAAAGGTTTTGCTCTATTCTTGAGAGTCTATTTTGGAGGATGAAGCATACCGATGACCAACTTTGGTATAGTTTGCTTTATCGACAGAGCTTACATCGTAAGTGGTCTGCAGCTTCGGATCATCCATATTGCGCATCATGCAATAAAGGATTCTATAGCGATTGTCGGTATGACTAGTGTAATAACACACCACACTTCGCTTGGGTTTGTTGGTGGATTTTGACTTTGATGAGCTAGATGAGGTCGACTTAGTTTCCTTGATTGAATTAGGGCTTTTTCGATGGAATCCATCTTTTCGCCGCCTTCCTCACAAGCTCAAGAAGTTGTCAATTTGGTCGCCTTTAGTGGGGACAGAGGATGTTGAAGTCTCGGTGGGAGTAGACTCTTGTTGGATTTGTTTTGTTTGTCTTTGCAGGATGGTTCTACCAAGTCCGCACCTTTCTTTTGGTGAGTGAGGATGAATTTTAGAGGAGTAAGCTCGTAGCTTGATCAAGACCTCAAGAGGTTTCAGGGTGGAAGCGGTGTTTGAGATTCGCTCGCACTCTAAATGTGTTCAAGACTCACCGGGCACATCGAGAGTCCTAGCATGCTCTTAAGAGCAATGTTTTGAAACCCGGGTTTGTGATCGACCCGCCAAGACACGGGTCACCGGTCAACTGGTTCAACCACGGTCAACCCGGTTAGACCCGGTTTTATGCATATGTCCAAACATCTATTTCTAATTGTCCAAACATAATGTCCAAACACTAGTTTTGCAGTGAAAAAAAAGCAAAGAACCATTTTTCATGCTCTAAACAACAAATCAAAGGTGGACAAGGATATAAACCTGCATAATTTTCTAAACAACCATAAATGCTACGGGATTACATGTTTCATACTTCAAAAGGCATAAATCCTACGAGATTACAAGTTTCATACTTCTAAAGACATGCATCCTACGAGATTTACAAGTTTATTTTTTGAGGTTTAATATATTGTTGCCTTTCAAAAAAAAAAAAAATTTTAAAAAATGATAAAAACCAAACCCGGCCGGGTTTCAAAACCCGGTTGACCCGGTCACTTAAAACTCACGGTCTAAACGGTTGACCTGCTTTTAAAACCCGGTTTTTGACCCGTTTTTGTCCGTAACCGGTCCAACTGTTAACCCGCCGGTCGACCCGTTTCAAAACATTGCTTAAGAGCTTGGCTCGTGTTCAAGAATCCTTCCGTAATCGAATTTGGAAGCTTACTCGTGATTAACCCGCCAATCCAATCATCGAATTTGAGTTGTCGATATTGGTAATCATACCACCGAACACAAATGGTTTTGAACTTGGTCTTTGTTGCGAGTCGTGAAATGATCTTCACCTATGACTCTCTTTTGCTACTGGGGCACCCACAACATCAAAGACCCCGGGATTCTTAGCAGACCAACTATCAAGAATATCTTGTTCCTTTTAAGTTCATCTTGAAGATCCCGATTTCTCTTAACTAGTTCAAGTGTTTTGAATTTGCAAAGTGACGACCTCAAGCTTGGCTTGTTTTTAAATAAGAGCTCATCTCACACTTGTTTAATTCAAAACTTAGCTTGTTGTATTTTGAAAAAGATTTAATCTTTGCCTTCTACGAACTTAAGGTCAACATTAAGATAATTCATATAAGATCGCCAATCGTAGTCATCATCCATAGAAAGTAAGATGTTTACCTTCTTCATAGTGATGTTGACCCATTCCCTGCTTCGCATGATTCTTTCCAACGACTAGCTTGTCCTCTTACGAGAGGGCCATCGATGCATCGACATGCACCATTTCATCATCTCGATGACACCGGCTCTTCATCCGATCGAAGGTCTCAAAGAACAAGGCCTTTGTTTTTACCCCGCACGTATTGAACACTTTTTGTTGTTTCGAGGATCGCCTAGAGCAATGCAAGCTTAGCTTGACTTTCTTATACTTAACTTCAAAATCAACAATTTTGTTTTGATCGAGTTGTTTTGAAAGTTTTGATGAGACCGATAGATTTTGGTTGAAATTTGCTAAAGCCCGAGGACCGATTTGACCCCGATGGTTTATAAGAGGTTCGAAATTGTTTTTGAAAAATGTTTTTGCAAATGACCTCTTTTGTGACACTTAAAGCATTCAGTGTCCTCATTTGCTTTGGCATTTGAAAAACCTTTGTTTCTTTTATAAACCTTCGAGAGTTAGCAAGGAGTGCCCTTTCCCAAATTCGATGTTCGTGTCATTTAGGTACTCCTCACTTGATCTCTCACTGTGCTCATCATCGAATTTTCCGAAAATCTTGAACAACATTGTTAGAATAGAAAGCAGTTGATATTGGTGATGAGGTGGTGGTCGTGATTTCTTGACTTCCGAGACTTCTTTAAGTCGGTATCATCTGTTGATGAGGTTTTCCTCATAGACAAATTTCCCATAAATTTCGTGAAGCTCAAGATTTTGATATGATTAGCATTCCTAAGTCCCCGAGAGAAATTCAACCACTTCTCGGAGGCGCTGACAAAACCAACATTGATTTCATGTTTGGACAACTTAACACCATCATTTGACAGCTCATTTAAAAGAGTTTTGTACCGTGTAAGTTTGAGAGAGAGTTTCGAGTCCTTAGCCTCAAGGTGTTATACTCAAGTTTCGTGTCCATTATCCTGCTTCCTTTGTATCGATGGTCCTTCATGACTATGAACTAGGTCATCCTGTGTTTGCTTAGTTGTACTACGACTTATAATGCATCCATAATATCGTCAGAAGACAAGATATTATGATACTTTTGAGTCTTTGGTCCCGTCGACCACTCTCCTTTCATCCTTGGTCCACCGAGCTTGTGTTTGGGCAACCTTCAGCAGATCTTTGGGACAAATGGACCTTCATTTATACACTTGATATAATAAGGTTCCATCCCAATCAAATAGCAAAGCATTCTCTTTTCCATTTGTTGAATTTGCCAACTTCAAGTCTAGGGCAACAAATGAATAAGCTCCACCCTTTTATCGACTAGTTGGGGTACATCAATTTCGACCATTTAGGATCCTAATTTAAAAACTTTTAGGCTGCCTAAAAACGCAGAGTTTTATAATTAGCCCGGTTCGATACCACTTGTTGTTCCCTGCTCACTATCATTTGAAACAGTTTAAGTATGTAAAACAAGTTAATAGTGAACTATGACCGAAATTAACATAAGTAAAACACACAAAGTAATTTTCAACATCATATTCTTATAAGAAATAAATCAACAAAGAATACGCTACCTAAGTACTTCATGGAATAGTACTTGGGATTGAAATGACAAAGTTTGGTGACTCCTCTCTAAGCTCAAAGCTAAGTCCGAGCACAACTCTTAGAGCTCACCGAGCTATCTCGTGAACTAAGTTGTATTTGGAGGAGTGAAAAGATGGCTTATGCAGTATGTGTGTTTTACAATTCACAAGCTTTATCTTTTCACTCCATCTCTTATGCTATTTATACATGTATGATATTTGACTCTTTCCTAAGTGACAACCGACATCATACGTAAGACAAAATATCGATGTATTTTGTCTCTGCTACAAAGACTATTCTAGGTAAGAGACAAGACTACTTTCCTAAGTTCGGTGATGACATCGAGCTCGATCTTTTGCCATTCGTGGAAAGTTGACTTTGGTTGATAAGGACTCTGCCTTATCTCGATTCAACCTTTTCCGCCTTGTCCCGCTCTTTCTTCGCCTTACATCCTTAGTCTTCTACTTGCTTGTCTTCATGTAAGTATTTGGAGAGAGTCTAGGGATTGATGAGTTATTGTCATCACCACCGAATCCACCATCTTCTTCTTGACCCGCCTTCACCCTTAAGTTCCGCTCATCGAGGGAGAGACTTCTTCTTCCTGCATCGAGTATCCTAAAGATGACTCATCGAGAGACTATGCACTCAATGACCGTTAGTGTTTAACGGATTAAACACTGGGCTATTTTCTATTCAAATCCTAGATTAAGGGGTTTGGGTATTTACTGAACCCAACAGCTATGCTTGCTCCTAAGCCTTCAGCAGGCTAACATTCAGCTGTGCTTGCAAAAATATCATATATGATATTACATAAAATGTGAACTTGTTTGAAAAATCAAATATAATATTTTTGAAAATCATATATGATATTTTACATGTTTTTGTAAAATAAGAAATATCACATATGATTTTGCATATACATTAAAAACTAACCTGAAATACTTCCTTTACAGGAGTTTTATGAAAAGATTGATGATAAATTTGAAATATTTCAAAAGAAAAGATAGAGTTGGTTGAGACGATAAGAGAGGGATTGCAGAAGTTCAGAGGAGACAAGGTGGTGTTGAACTTATGCAAGAAATACAAGAGATTGTTCAACAAGAAAGATTTCGATTTAGAAAGTAGTTCGATGGAAGAGGATGATGATAGTGATAGTGAGAACGATGAAAGCAGTGAGGATGGGAAACAAGAAAAAATAAGTGAAGAAAAATCTGCAACCAATGAACAGGAGAATGAAAGTAAGAACGAAAGAGAGAATGTAGTAGAAAATGAGGGTCAAAATAAAGATGAAGGTGAGAACAAAGATGAATCACGAAGATGATATGGAAAACGAGGCGAGAAGGAAAAGAAGTTGGAAAAGAAAACAACCCAAATGAAATGCAAAAACAACCTGAGAATGGAAAAGAAGCTGATAAACAACAAGTAATTCACAATGAAAAAGTTAGTGAAATGGAAATAGAAATGGAGAAAGAAACAGAATATGAGAAGGAAAGAGAAATTTCAGTAGTGAAGGTCAGTGAGAAGGAAAAACAAAGTGAAGTTCCAGTAGCGAAGGTCAGTGAGAAGGAAAAACAAAGTGAAGTTGGAAATGAAGTGGGAACTCCAAGTGGGAAGAAAATAGAGGGTTATAAGTTGGCTTCGCCAGATGAATTTTGGAATGAAGAAAATTTTGATAATCTCATCAGTCAAGCAACACAAGATTATCAAAATATTCATGGGACAAAAGAGATCAGTGATCCAAAAGAGATTCATGGGTCAAAAGAGAAAATGACAACGGAAAAATAAGAAAATCAATGACGCCACCATCTTTCGCCTTGGTATAAGCCCGGCAAATGTGTCATTGTTGAAACAGAAAAAATAGGAAGAAAAGGAGTAAAAAGGGTGAGAGAACCGATGTCGAGACCGAAACCGCATCAAAACAAGAAGAAGAACATCCGAAAAAGTGAAAACCGGCCACGCTCGGTATCACCATATATGAACAGAAAAGCGCAATAAACACACCAAAGAAACCAGATGAAGTGATGATAACAGACGCTATTTTCAATGGAAGGAAATCCATTGTAAGTCCTGCTATTTCTTATTTAAAATCATACAAAAATAATAATAATATTATGATAATAATATGTATATGGTGATTTTGTCTTTGAACAAAGCGTGAAGGGAGCACCTACCATAAGGGACAACATGCAAACACTGGCACCAAAATTGAAGGTGGAAGCTAGTGTTATTGACAGCTTTGCTTCTCTTTTGAACTACGAAGAAATGGTGAACAATACTGGAAAAAAGATGAAGTATTACTTTCACACAGGAATGTTGGTAAGTAGATAAAAATTTAGAACCTAATTACTAATCTGTTTGTTAACAATTATATGATATTGTTGATTTTTGACAACGGACAAAACAAATGGTAGATGTACCAAAGAAAGATCATGCTAAGCAATATAAAGCTTTCCTTGGAAGCATGACAAGCGAGTTTGAAGACAAACCAAATGACAAATCAATGCAACATGTAGAAATGGTAATAACTTATTTCACTTATTATGAAAAAAGAGATTCGACTTTTATTTGAATTAAAATGAATATAACTTTCTTTCAATTTATACAGGCATTCTTCCCAGTAATCACTCATGAACACTTCTATGTCATTGTATTCAATCTAGTCAAAGGAACTTCAGTGATCATTGACAACTCCAACTCTGGGCAGACGTATGATACCAAATACAAGAAAGAGTGTGATCTTTTGGTAAGTAACTCAAACTAGGCATGGAAAGAACATAATTGTATTTAATATTAGAAACTATAATATGACAGTTAAAATATCATATATGATATAATTGTCTTTAATATTACAAACTAAAATATGGTAGTAAAATATCATATATGATAAAACACTATTAAGTAAATTGAATCTTTTGTTTGAAATATCAGATATGATAAAACACTAGTAAGTAAATTGAATATTTTGTTTGTGCAGAAAAAACTGTTTTCACAGTATCTGGAATCATACAACCATCCAAAGGCAAAACAGATAAACAAAAACAAGACAGTGGTCATGAAGCTCAAATGGGGAACAACAGCAAACGTGATTGATTGCGGAGTTTTTGTAATGATGCACATGGAGATGTACAATGGCTAAGCAGCAAAGAACTGGGAGTTGAGCTTTCCAACAGAAGAAGAAGGACATGAACATGCATTAATCAAGTTGAGAGTGAAGTATGCAACCAAAATGTTAACACATGAAATTAACATTCACAGAGAACGAATTAGTGAGGAAGCACATGCCTTTGCAAGGGAACACACAGACAAAGCGTTGAAACAAAGATACATATTGGAGCAGATAGAGAAGAAGAAGAAAGAACAAGATGAAACACATGTTGCAAGTGAAATTTGAAGGTAAAAGTTACTAGTAGACAGTTGATTGATGGTAGGAGTTGACGAATAGATAGGAAGAAAAAAGTCGCTCTTTTTGGGGTAAAGGTAGAGTGACACTGGTGATGCAGTTAGAAACTAACTTCTGTTTAATTAAATTTGGGATGTCGTATGCCATTTAGAATGGTTTAAACATGTTCGTGAACATGTTAGAACAATATGTTATGTTGTATAGTACAATGTCAGTATGTTATGTCGTATGCTACAATATTGTAACTAGTATTACATTTCTATCTGAAAATGGTTACGTAATGAATATGGCGGCACATCTGCAGATGTGATTTTGGATTATATGTGCTGTTGTATAAGTTTTGTTGCATAAAACTGATATATTTGATAAAATGATGTTGCTAACCGACTCCGTGTTTTATAACACACTGTATAAAAACAGAAACTATAAAAAATCAAAAATATGATAGTTGGATATGTACAAAATACAAATTGAAATCATATTATGTGAGATCTGATTAACAAATGTGCTAATGGTAGTATCACATATGATTTATTGAAAACAAAATATAACAGTTAAAAATCAAATGTGATTTTGTTTGTATATCAAATATGATATATAACAGGAAAAATCAACAAAAGATAAATCAAATGTGATAATTCTCATAAAAGTAACCACACAAGAAAAGATAAATCACTTAACACCAAAAAAAATTAGAATCCATTTCATAAAACAAATCTGTAACAATCAAAGAAGGTTCAAAGTACTTCAATAAGAATTCTTAAAAAAAGAAACATACTAAAAAACAAATCTGTAAAAGATTTATGATGTAACTTGAGATTGAACCAAATCATCTTCTACTATATACTTATTTGGACAGGTCCTCTTGTTTTGGTCATCTTTAGCTCTGCATACTGAACATGAATTCCTATTAATTGAACTCTCATCAATAGCTTGCTCTTTTACTCCTTTTATACGCGTCTTTTCCGTCCTTTGGGCTTCTGACCAGACCGATTCTTAACAAAGAACTACAGGAGGCTTTGGCACTCGACAAGCTCTTCAAGATTATCAAGCTTGTCCTTTGATGGAGGATTAAGCAATCAACTTCGACATCTATCTTTAGCAACTTCAACTTCTCAATAAACGCATTAACCTTGTCTCATCTTTACTCGACATATGCACAAGTGATCAACAATAGAAGTAGCCTCGTTTGCATAATTCTCAACAATCTCATTCTTCTCACCATACATGTTCCTTTGTTCCTCAAACCAGTAGTGTATTAAGTTCTTTGTCCAACGCCTCAAGATGTATTGATTTGGAATCATTTCAACATTCGCGTTTTAAAGACACAAAAATATATCTACATAATATTCCAACTCTAACAAATAGTAGCGACAGAACAAACAATGATCCATCTTCTATGTTTCGCAAAACCTTCATGCAAAAACTAATACTGAGTCAAAATCATATATGATATATCATATGTGATACATCATTTGATATATCATATGATATATCACATATGATCTATCAAAATTAAAAAGTATAAAAATTAACACTAAAAAGGCTTAAAAGACCATCAAAAAAGCGGTTAAGAAACTAACAAACCTTATACAGTCCATCTTCTTTGTGAAACAAGTTAATCGGCTCTTCTTCTTCTTCATTTTTATGATTGATGACGTATAGTCTATATCCGGGTCACGAACTCGACTAAAGTCCAACACTAACTTAGCTCGGTACGAACTGGGCTACGCTGATTAGATGTTTGGGCTCTCGAAGGCCCAAACCCAAAGCTATTCATAGAATAGATATCCGATATCTCCTAATGGTGGAAATAATCATGCCCCAACCGGCTTAGGCGGGATACGCCGAAGGTTGAGGAACACGGAACCAACAAGGATCCCGTGCGTATATAAAGGGAATCACATCCCTCGTTAAAGGGACGATCGACAAAACCCAAACTTTCCTTTAACCCTAAACCGATTACTTACTCTCACGCCGGAGGATAATCGTGGAGACAATCCCACGTAATCCTAACGGTGTTTTCATCTCTTAGTGCGCGGGTCTCAAGCAACGATTCTCAATTGATACGAGGCGGAGCTCCAAACAAGGAACGCCAACTTTTTATCAACAAGTGGCGCTATCCGTGGGACCATTCACTAAGAACCAAGAACTAGAATGACGAAGCGATCGCAATCGACCCATGGAAAGAAGACGACGTGGATCGACTCTAAGCGCACGGAACAACCAATCTTGCTAAAAATCGTGGATCGTGCCGGGACTCGGTCTTCCCTTTGGTGGAACCACGCTCGGGGACAACCCAAGCAGCCACCACCACTACCAGTGCTAGAGATCCACCGCAAGACTCCTTTTACTCCACTCCAATCGGTGCTAGAAGCTAACTTCACAAAAGCACCCGACGCACCCGATAAGAACAAGGGCATATTGGTAGAAACAGACACCACTGTCCTAGAGGAGGTCGTACCAGAATTAGAGCCAAGTAGTTTTGTCTCTCAAAACTATGAAGCCTTAGCTACTCTCATGCAAGAGGAAGCAAAGAAAAGGTCAGGTCGGAGCCTACATGCTCGACTCGACTTTGGCCCAGAGTTTGAGACATCCCCACCGCGTCGTCAGAAGGAGAAGCGTGGTAGGGATAGTCGCCGGCCCCCTGTGTTCAACAGAATCGGAAGGAGAATTGAGGAAGATGATACATCTGACTCACATCATATGGAAGAAAGTGAGGAGGATGAAAAGCGCACCAATGTCCACGCCATACTTGGTAGTCGCAGAGTCCAGGACAGACTTGGGCGACGATACTCCCCAAGTAAAAGTCCTTCAAGCACAAATTCTGAGGACAGTAGGCGCAAGCGCCGAAGGAGAGAAGATTCATCCTCTGATAATTCCTCGGACAATGAGGATAGCGAGACTGGACACTGGAAGTCCAGAAGGAAATACCATGACCAAGAGGAGGAAGACATGTCTCTCCCGTGGCGTCGTCAGAAGGTGGATGCGTTCACTAGACGCATCAGTGATTTCTCAGAAAACAAGAAGAGGCGCATGCCTGCTAATGTCAAAACCTATGATGTAAGGTGACCACGACGATAACCTAAAACTTTTCGAATCAGCCGCAACTATTGAGAGCGGCACAAGCGGTGTGGTGCCACATGTTTAATTCTACACTAGTGGGAAGCGCGCGGAACTGGTTCAACAAGCTTCCACGCAGAAGCATCAATGGTTTTGAAGAATTGAGAAAAGCGTTCCGCCTAAATTTTACTCAACGGAAAAAGTGTGCGAAAAACCCCATTGAACTCGCTAGGGTCAAACAACGCCAAGGAGAATCCACGCGCTTTTATGGAGCGCTTCAAGGGCGAATGTATGCAAGTTAAAGCATGCCCGAAGTACTCAAAATTTTAGGGTTTATGAATGGGATCAAGAACTCGAGAACTTATCAAAAGATTGAATGAAAAGATTCCTCGATCCTTTGATGAAGTCATGAAACGCACGATCCTTCGTCGAGGAGAAGTCTGCTGCGGTGGATAGCAAGAGAAGCTATTCAAACTACCGATCACAGAACAACACAGGAGACAATCCACGGACGGAATAGTAACCGTAGCAGGAACTATCATGACCAAGGAGTAGGCGCGACAATGACAAGTACACTCCATCGACAAAAACGTCAAGGAAATACCGCAATGTAGGTGCAAACTTTCCTAGACCGCCACAAATCGCACTCCGGAGGATCGGCGAGTAGGGAGTGGATATCGTGACTACCACGCATTGAAGGGCCACACCACTAACGAATGTGTCCAATCGCGCCACTCATTGACAAAATGGTTAAAGAAGGCGATTGGACCATTTGGTCAAAAATATCAAGGAGGAAAGGATAGATGTAAGAGTGGAAACAAGAAGGAGACACCCAAGGAAAAGGCCGACACCATCTAAATGATACAATCATGGCGGGTCACTAGACGTAAAGTCACCAGAGTTTTCCCGAGGAAGCGAAATCTCTTTCCCCGCCTTAATGCGGACAACGCGGTGGTGAACCACTCACCATTGAGATTAGTGCGGGTGGTCACGACATCCATCGCATGTATGTTGATGGTGGAGCATCGACGGACATCATGTATGAGCACTACTTCAAGCGATTGCGGCCTGAAATCTGTGATCGGTTAAGCCCGGTCGAACGGCGTTGACCGGTTTTTCGGGTGAAAAATATGGCCTATGGGCAAATACGATTACCGGTCGAGATCGGAAGCGAAAACACTCCGACGGCTTGGATGGAATTTATGGTGATCAAATCTCCTCGCCATACAACGGAATTATCGGGAGACACAGGATATCGACTATGCAGCGATGCCATCAACAGTATGACGGATGCTTAAATTCCGGTGGAAGGGGCATTGTTACTCTTCTACGCCGCCTGCATCGCATAGAGAATGTAACACGATTACATGCGAAACGACACCGATCCCGAGCAAACAAGCAACCAAAGTTCCAAATTTGAAGGTTGCGATTCACCCGAATACCCGGAACAGAAATATCCATCGGTGGTCTTTGTCGGACAATGGCAAAGCAAGCTGTATGCGCTCTTGCAAAAGAACTTGACATTTTGCATGGGAGCCCAAACACATGACTGGGTACCACGCTCAATCACAGAGCATAAATTGAGAATTGACAAGGGTACTCACCAATACGCCGGAAGAAGCGCGCAAGAGCCCAGGCCGCAAGTGATTCCGCAAGTACACAAACTAGTGGATGCGGAATTATGCGTGATGTCTACTACCATGACCGGCTTTCTAACCCAAGAATGGTCAAAAAGAGCGACGGTGGCGGATAATGCGTGGACTTCACCGATCTTAACAAAGCATGTCCACAAGATCGCTACCCATTACCGAGAGATAGATCGAAAATAGAGTCTCCGTGCGGATATCCATTGAAGTGTTTCCTCGATGCGTATAAAGGATATCATAAAATCCGGATGGCTAAGGAGGATGAGGAAAAACGCCTTTTCACACAAGCCAAGCGTCTCATTGTTACACAAAAATGCCCTTTGGCTTGAAGAATGCGAGCGCCACTACCGGTTAGTAGATAATGCTTCGAGAAAAGCGGTGGGCATGCAACACGGAGGTCTATGTTGATGACCGGTCATAAAGAGACATCTTGAAGATGAGTTAGTCGCGCGATATTGAGGAAACATTCAAAACTCACGAGAGATCAATATGAAGCTAAATCCCAAAAATGTACCTTAGCGCCATCAAGGCATGTTCCTCGGATACCTAATAGAGCTCGATGGTATAAAACCATGTCGAGAAAAGACAAAGGCGTCATCGAACTTCCTTCACCGCACGTTGAAGGAGGTCCAATCTCTCAATGGTAAGCTAGCCGGTCTTAACGAGTTCTGTCTAAGTCACAGACAAGTCTCTACCTCTCTTCAAAACACTCAAGAAGTGTATCAAAAGGAGATTTTCGGTAGACTACGGAGGGAAAGAAGCCTTCACACAACTTAAACAACACCGCAACGCCCCACACTTGTCGCACCCCCAGGCCGTGGGAAGAGTTAATTATGTATTTGTCCGCAACCGATGGGCGATCGGTGTAATGCTACTAACGAGATAGGGATTCAATACAAACCCATGTCTACTTTGTAAGCAAAGGCGCCAAGAAGACGGAGATGAACTATAGCGCCATGGAAAAATTCGTTCGGCATTGGTGTTTCTTCGCTAAATGGCTACGCAGTACTTCAGCGCATCCAATAGCAAGAATCACGGACCAACCGATCAAGCGAGATCATCTCAAACCCGACACATCGTGCCGATTGCGAAGTGGAGTGTATTGCTAGGTGAGCACAACATCTCTTACTGCACCACGCATCGCAATCAAAGGACGATTTCGCGGACTTCATCATCGAAAACCCGGACCGAGGAGGTACCCACACCAAGTAGGACGGAACCGCATGATCCATGGATCTTGTTACGATGGATCCTCATGCGTTGATGGTTCAGAGCAGCCTCATTCTCACAAACCCGGAGAGAATGGAATTCACTTCACGCTGCGTTTGAATTTACAACGACAAACAATGAGGCGAATATGAAGCTCTAATCGTTGGACCACGCATTGCGGCTCGGATGGGTGTACGTAACCTAGAAGCAAATGTGGACTCCGAGCTAGTGGCCAACCACGCGTTGGGCGAATATGTGGCTAAAGAAGAAAATATGATTCAAGATCTCGACAAGACCAAGACAACGATCAAAGGCTTTGATGATTCACCATCAAGCAAGTTCCTAGAGGGGAAAATCGCAAGGCGGATGCACTAAGCAAGATCACCTCGACAAGCCGCACACCTATCAAAGCAAGTCTTTGGTGGAAAAAGCGAAAAGCAAATCAATATCGAGATGGAAGTCTCCACAAGAATGGAGGAGGAAGGTCCTACATGGATGACACCGATTATGGAATTCCTAAGCAAAGGAACGTTACCCCAAGAACGAAGGAAGCTCGCGAGGACGGCGACAAAGACGTAGATTCGAACTTGAAACAACATCTGCATCACAGCCGCCTTCCTCCAACCATGGCTCACTGTGTTGGCCCCTACAAGAAAATTACGTCTGCGAGAAATCCATGAAGGTTCATGCGGCATGCACTCAGGACCATGATCCGTAGTGGCGCGCCATGAGATCGAGGATACCATCGCCAACCATGCACCGCGATCGCGAGACTTAATAAGGAAGTGCAACGATTGCCAAGTTCATAGACCGTCTCCGCGCCAACCACAAAGACGAGCTCACCCCAATTACATCACCATGGCCATTCTACAAGTGGGGTATCGACATTGCGGGACCTTTTCCAATCGCGGCGGGAGGGTTAAAATTCCTCATAGTCGCTATAGACTACTTCACTAAGTGGATCAAGCAAAGGCGATGGTGACAATCACGGCAACTGTGTAAAGCGCTTTGTGCGGGACGGTGTTGTATGCCGCTCGGTCCGCTGGGAAATCATCTCGGACAACGGAAACAATTTGCGACAACCCTTTCAAAGGCGGTGCGAAGTTGAACATCACACAAAGACTTCGCGTCGCTTAAACATCCACAAACCAGCGGCTTAGTGGAAAGTGCGAATCAAGTTTAGGTGAAGGAATTAAGACACGCCTAGACAAGCACAAAGGAAGGTGGGTGGAAGAACTATCACATGTCTTATGGGCGCATCGCACCTCAATCAAAACCAAAGACGGAGACACTCCTTTCTCTCTAGTCTACGGGATGAAGCCGTCATACCGGTAGAGATCGGCATGCCAACCATCCGCATCAGCGAAATCAATGTGGCAACCAATGATGACGAGACGTGTCGACTTAGACCGCTAGAAGAAAGCGCGAGCGATGCGGCCATACGGGAGGCAAACTCAAAGTCAAGGATGAAAGGATACTATGACGCTAAAGTGCGCAGTGTTTCATTCAGACCAGGTGACTTTGTTTACCGCACCAATGATGCGAGCCATGCAGAAGACACAGGTAAGCTTGGCCCAAAGTGGGAAGGACCCTACGAAGTTACTGAAGCACTAGGAACAGGCGCGTACAAGTTACGAGGCTTGGATGGTCGAGAACTGCCGCGCACATGGAACTTCTGCAACCTCAAGAGATGCTATTTATAGGAGTGGCTACGGCCCTGCGTACAAGCGCTTAGGCACTTTTATACAGTACCCAATAAACATCTATGTATTTACTTTTTATTTCTTTAGTATAATGTCTTATTTGTTTCACACAAACACTTGCAAGTATTAATAAAACGTTGCGGTTTCTAGCTAACTCCGTGACACATTTTAATTTGTTATTTCCATATACTGTATGTCTTAACAATTTTCTATTTCTTAACTACGTGGCGTGCATGCAATAAATAAACCTACGATGGTAAAAGGATAAGTTAACCTACTAAACAACTTGTTGAGTAAGAGGGTTGCAAACCCATCAACACCGGATCACGTATCCTTGTTAAACACCTTGTTCTCGAGATGTTGGAATAAGTTTTGTGCGCATCCCACGACGGGTGCGCAACATCGCATATGGTGCACGTTTAACAACTTAGGAACCAAGACACTTGATTCCTTAATGTGATATTTACAGTACGCTGCATATCATAACATACACGACTAACTTAGAAGATATTTACAGTCCGCGCCAGATTATGCTTCAACAGATACAATACTTAGAAATTATTTCTCAAGTATACTATGATCTTCATACATGATTATGGATTTTCTATATTATTCGCGCTGGCGTACACATTTGATTTTCCGGCAACGAATACGTTTTTTACGCAAAGACAAACTGATAAGTATGTACATTACAAGTTGCAATACTACTCACATACAATTAACAAGAGATGATTTTATTAAATACCTACGAGTTATTACAAAAGGATTGTTACTTTACAACATATAAGCCTCGCTAAGCTTCTTCAATAAGTCTGAATCCCGCCGAGACACAAGAGCAACACTCATCGGCACCCCATCGGACCTTGGTGATGGTCGCACCAACCCCACAAAAATCGCTTTACCTTTAATACCTTCCTTTTAGCAAGTCCGGTCGCATGCGCCAAGACTTCCTTCAAAGGCACTTCTTTCTCTAAGGCAAAAGGATTCGAATATCCCAGGACGAGCGAGGCAGTGTACTTGAAGCGTGAGTCATGGGGCTTCAAAAGTTGTCCGGGCAGTGTACGCACCCTCGGCACAATGACGCTAGAGTCGACCCCGCCATGATAACATTTATAGGATAATCGATCGCGCCCGGTTCGGCAATCATGGGAGCTCTAAGTCCTTCATCCTTTTCATAGCGGCGACCAGGTGGTCATAAGACTTAGCATCATAATTCGGTACCTTGTCAACAGGCACATTTAGAAGCTTCGCTCATGCGACTTCTCACGACACGCTTTGCGCGCTCGGGCGCGCATGAACTACCTCCCCGAAGGCATTAACCACTTCTGGCGACTCCAGAGTATTGAGTGCAGCTAGACGCAGACCATGGCCTATGAGCCACCTGCGCTCAGCTATAGTAGACATGAGCAGGGGATACAACTCCTCGTCGTACTCAATGCTGAGTTTGCGAACTTGGCCTTGCACTTCCAATGCACTACCCACATGGCGCCGGATCTTCTAATGACGACCGACTCCTTACACCGCTCAAGATACTTGAGAGCCCACATACGACGCCTTATACCGCTCTACCTCAACACGCCCCGGTTTATTTGGGATAGCAGCGACATTTTCTCTCCTGAGCTTTCTCAGATATGCATTTGCTACTTCTACCTTAGTCAGGGAAGTAGCTAATTGCGCCCAAAGAACGCAATTGCTCGATCCTTTTGAGCGGCAGCTATCTTCACGGAGATTTTAGCCTTTAGCTTTCTACCAAGAAAGCTTGATGCTTGACTACTTGCACCTGACTCTTCAACGGTGCCCCACCGATGCATCCCAGCAGATACATCCTCATCCTTGTGGCTCCACGGTTCGGACCGCGCAGAGTGAGAGGAATGTACAGGACTATTTTGGAGGGGCGACTCCGCACCCTGTTCAAACCTGCAGACATAGAATTGTCAGTTTTCCATATGCGCAGTTGACAAGCAAATTTAAAGGAAGCAAGTATTGTCGAGATCACTTCATGGGCCGATACATTCGCCGATGGGTGCGAGGATGCGGCCTCGCTGCGATGACTCCACATTGAAGACCACCGGGCGTTTTTCCAGAGGAGCTCGCGCCATCATCTCGGCGCCCTTTACGCTTAACCTGCACTCTTGCTCCTCCACCTCCTCATCCATGGTGCGCCCATCGCTATGGGTGGTGGTCGCGCTTATGGGGAAAGCTCCCAGGGCTTGGCACGCTTTGTAGCGGCGCCGCCCACAACAACGGAGGAACTTGTCCCCGCCTCCCACATTCACTCTGTGGCACGCCCACGGTAGCATCAAGTATCGGCTCTTCACCCTCTTTCAAGGGCCGTACCCCTGTCTTTACCTCCACGGGCTTTGCTAGATGCACTACGGTGAACAGATCCATCTCTGCGCAATACAAGACAACAAATAACACAAGTTATATAATGCGTGGAAAAGAGAACAAAGCTCTTACATTAATTACAAAAGGGGTGCGGAAGAATGAGTACCACCGCCATTGGCGCCAAGAAGATTGGCATCTCATCCGGCATACCAAAGAAATTACGATCGATGCCCATATGCACCAAAATTCCTCGGGTAGGAACTAATGGGATGCGGTTAGCATTTATCGATTCTGCATCCTCGGCGACATAAGATCCGTGCAAGGGCACTCATCCTCTAACGCACTCGGTATAAAACTCATAATGCCATGGAACGATGTGTCATCTACCCGTAAAAGAACTCCTCCACCCTAAGCTGCCTAGTTTATCGCTGTAACATTGCGGCCTACCCGCAAGACTTAGCAAAGGATACCACCCATGCGCCCAAGTCGTATGATGAAGGCGCGGAATAGATGGATGGTTGGGTTAACTGCCGCAAACGCAATTCCCTCAAAATTAGTTATTTTAGCCGCCCGATGCGATTGTAACCGAGATATGTGCGCATTGTAATAGTTTAATACATCGCACGAAAGCGGGACAGGGGCACACGTTGATTCGAGAATTCGAAAAAACGTGTATATACCCCCACTTTCCCTTCGAGGAAGTCCGCAATAGATGCCCGCGCATCCGGAACAACCGGATGCACGTCAACGGGTATAAAGTAATCTGAGGCGAACTCTAAGAGATCGCTCTCGGTGAGGTGGGAGGTGAAATCAGACAATTGTTTGACCATGGTATTGTTATTTTTTTGAGCAAGCGCACGCGCGGCTACCTTGCAACTGCAAGTATTCTTGAACAATGGCGGATTGTGTTTTCTTTTTACTGTGGGTAGGAACGGTGAAAATGACGCGAAGGGTTATATAAACCTCCCTCATCCACGCGATAAGTGACACGTGGACCCCACCAACCCTAACTATGTGGTTGAGATTGCTTGATGGGACATGGGTGCAGTAACTTTCCCCCGACTTATGAGGTGCCCATTTTTTCATCCACTGTCTAGATACATTGTACCGGTTGGTATATATTTGTATGGCTTCTTGGCTACGTTTCAAGTTTTTTCTTCTTTTCAATGACTACGGTTATTAGTCTAGCATCATGATTAGTCACTCGCATACTAGGCTGGGGGACATGATGACGATAGTCTATATCCGGTCACGAACTCGACTAAAGTCCAACACTAACTTAGCCGGTCCGAGGCGGGCTACGCTGATAGATGTTTGGGCTCACGAAGGCCCAAACCCAAGCTATTCATAGAATAGATATCCGATATCTCCTAATGGTGGATATAATCATGCCCCAACCGACTTAGGCGGGATCGCGAAGGTTGAGGAACACGGAACCAACAAGGATCCGTGCGTATATAAAGGAATCACATCCTCGTTAAAAGGACGATCGAAAAACCCTAACTTTCCTTTAACCTAAACCGATTACTTACTCTCACGGAGGATAATCGTGGGAGACAATCCCACGGTAAGCCTAACGGTGTTTTCATCTCTTAGTCGCGGGTCTCAAAACGATTCTCAATTAATACGAGAGCGGAGATCCAAACAAGGAACGCCCAACTTTTGTATCAACAATGATTATCGTTAGCTTTTTCTTAGATTTCTCTTTTTCTTAGCTTTCTTCTTCTCCATAAATTCATCAACAAACTTTTCTCTTTAATATGAGACACCCCGATCCTTCAACCAAACTTTTGGTATCTATTTGGCAAAACCATGTCCTCACAAATATTTCGGCTTGAACCAATTCAAAAGGGACGAGTATAAACCTTTGACGCATGAAGTTCAATCTTAAGATAGGTTTTAAGTTTAGGAACATAATCAATTGACTTATGATCTAACCTCTCTTGTATATGCCTCTGTTTTTCCATTGCCGTCTCAAAACAATTCATAAAATTCATGAGAGTTGAATTAGAATTTGTAAAATGAGAGAAAAAGAAATTCTCACTCTCAGACCTAGATGTTGTCCTCATCAAAACACACAAAGGGGAGTCCACAAAAAGAGCCGGAATCCAACATGAACGTATGCGAAACATCTTTGTTAACCACTTATGATTCTGCAACTTAAACTCATCTAATAACTTTCCCCATTGATACTCAAACTCATCAGTACCAATATACATATTCCACACAATTTGATTGAATTTCCTTTTAAAGTCAGTGTGATCATAAATTTTTGAGCATATATGCAAACAAATATCACATATAATTTAACAAATGATTTACCAAATGAAAAAAGTATGAAATATCACATATGATAAATCATTAGAAACTACAAGAAAGCAAATAAAATACAAGAAAGCACATAAAGTATCACATATGATATAACAAAAAAAATACAAGAAACCACATAATATATTTTTCCAGGAAGCTTTTGTGTAATATGCCACATACACAATCTGTGTTTCGATCCAGCAAATTATTGTTTGTTAGGAATTAGAAATTTCAGGTATTAAAGAGTCGGTCACCTCAAGTATATGTAATCGTTAGAAAGCTCGAGTCGTAGTTCTTTTAAGTTAAGTAGTATTTAGTTAAGTAACACCGTGGAGGGCAGACGGGTCTTTACCCATCAGTATGCACGATCCACACTGATGTGTGGCAATTTATGTAAGACTATAAATACTCTCTACCTTCCAAGGTAGAGTTGGAACTCATAATAATATCTTTCACTTTCTCTCACTAAGTTCCTAAACCTCTAACTTTCTCTAGAATTCCATCTATATGCTACTTTGTGTTATGGTTTGATGTATGTGAAAAGTAATATCTTACAATTGGTATCAAGAGCCATGGTTAGATCATATCTTGCACATCTTTGGATTTCTAGTGGTTTTAGGTGGTTTTGAGTTTGAAAAAGTTTAGTGGTTTTGCATCATTTGGTTGATTTCTTGTGTTAAAGCTTGGATTTTGTTAGTACTTTTATGTTTAGAATCATCACAAGTGTTTAGGTTTTCATTTGGTAAGCTTGAATCATCTTGGTTGGGTTGTTTTGGATTAAAAGTGATGTTTATGTGGTTTTTCTTGCTAGCGACTTGATATCTGGTTTATTTCTTCGTGGCGACTTGCTTCACAATTTTGTAGCGAGTTACGATGTTGGAGCTAGCGACTTAGACCTAGCGATTAACGGTACAAGTAGTGGACTCTCCACTACGGGTAGCGACAGTGGTAGCGACTTGGTGCATGGCGAGTTGCTCTTTAGCGACTTGTATCTCTAGCGACTTGAGTAGCAATTCTTGCCAAAATTTTGCTAGCGACTTGAGGCTTAGCGAGTTACTACTTAGCGACTTGCTTTTGTCTAGCGACTTGGGACTCTAGCGACTTAGTGGTGTAGCTAATTAAGTTGTTAGCGACTTGGTTCAAGAATTCGTAGCGACTTGGTTGATTTTTCCCGTCAAAACTTCAAAAGGCCATAACTTTTGAACCGTAACTCCGTTTTCAGCGTTCTACCCATCAAAGCGACCGTGAGAATGAGGAGAATGGCACGCCGAATAAACTAAAGTTTATTCGGGTCAACCTTCGAGTCTAAATCCGCTCCGAGCGAAGTTATTGAGGTTTTAAGTTTTTAGACCTAAATTTCTCGTGAAAAGCGGGCATAAACCAATCCGAATCACAACCAAACAACATCTCGCTAATCCTACATACAATCATATGTCCTAACACACAATTGTCTATCATTCCATTCGTCATTGCTTAACGGTTTAGTCTTGATTTTAGTGAAATCCATGAAAGATTCTATTTCTCGGTTTAAATCATAGACTTGTAAAATCCGTGCATTCTACCACATCATGTCTTACTCTCTTGACCAGTGATTTGAAGTGCTTAAATTGTATGATGTTGTGGATAATAATGATAATGGATGCTACTTTGAATGATTAAAGATGTTTGAATTAAACAACGAGGATGTGAGATCTTCATGTTACGAGTACAATGAGAATGAATTGCACCACCATGAGAATGCCATGCAAATGGAATGCGACATTGAGCCCTATCAACTACTTCATCTACACCTCATACGGTGTTATCCATAGTTGAGGATCGAACATGTAGTGCTCTTTTCATGAGGACTTACCTACATTGACAAGAAGCTTCTTTGTTGAACTTAGAGCATTTAAAGGCGCAACTTACCAATGAAGAAGTTCAAAAGATGGTTCAGTAGCGACTCTTCAAGTAATCTACAAACAATTTGACCATTCATCGGTGGGGAATATTATTGATTCGATCAACATTGGAATTTCCTTCAAAAACATCTTGGAATGGAAATTCGAGAATTCATTGAGACATTTATCCAACTCATGGATAATGTGAAAAAGTACATTGAGAAGCGCACAAAAGGATGAAAAAAGTGAATGAGTGTCGGTGCGGTTGAGAGATTGTTGTGATAAGTTGGGTAATGTATCTATGGAAGAATCGGGTGTTCTTGAATGCGAGAATGTTAGAAAACAAATAATGATGAGTCGGACAATGCTAAAATAGAATCTTCATGCTCATGTTCACAAGAGAGAGAGGTGCACCGATCGCAACCGTGCAAGCTAATGCAAAGGAACGCTCCATGGAAGCTTCGGATGTACCCAAGATGAGATGCACTAGCCACAACCCATGCACGTTACGTGCGGAGGAAAGTTGCATGAATGTTTACTGCAGTACCTAGGTATGCATCTTCTTCTCAAAATGATGATTATGAATTGCATGAGTACACTGCATTTGTGCCGATGATTCCTTGACCATTGAACTCAATACCTATAAGGATCAAGTTGCCATATCTAACAGCAGTGCTAAGTTTGAACTTACCACTCGTGAGCGGGAGATGGATATCCAAATCGTACAATTATTAGAAAAAGTAATTTTAGAAGAAGTATTAAAACAAGAGTTAAACTCCTTACAAGAAAAGCTTTCCAAAAGCGCTAAGCAAAACACGAACTTCAAGAAAATGTTAAAATGCTTAAGCAAGAATTCAAGGCTAAGGAATCAAAACTTTTGAATGATTTTCCAATCTAAAAACTTTGAAAAACAAGCTTGAAAATAAGTTATGCGTACAAGGAATACCATTCAACCGCTCACATGATCACTAAGCATCGAGTCTTAAGCGATAAGCATAGCATTCCCTTGTTGAGGAACCAAATCAGAGGTAATTAAAAAGGCTAGAAATGCTCATAAGGTGCTTTATGATGGTAATGAAATCCTTAAGCCTGGCGAAACCTAGTTGCGTTGAGTGCCTTTGAGGAAGATAAGAAATCGATGAAGTCACTGGAGAGAAAATGAAGAAGTTAGAAGATCACGAGTGTAAAAAGAATAACATAACGATTAAACCCCATAATTACACTAAAGAAAATTGGATCTCCTTGAACAAGTTTAAGCCTCGAGACTCTATTAACCCCAGAACAAGTGTTCGGAAAAAGGATTTAGATAAGCAAAAGCGAGAGAATCTTGTTGTAACGAACCCTCCCTTAGGAAAATGCCTAAAGCGTGTGTATCCTCCGAATACACCAATGCATCTTGTTCCTAGAAGAATTGCCACTAAAAGCAAGACCTTAATTAGTCAATATGTTATCTTTCAACTATTTGTTGATTTTGAGAAAACTTGCAAGAAAAGGATCACTCCCACTTTGGTATTCTTGAAGGAGAAAGGGGTTTTGAGCAAACTAAAGAATGTTATTTAAGCGAAGTCATGCCTTTCTTTAAACAACTAAAAGATCATTTGAGAGTCTTAAAAAGGAATGAATTCGGACATTAAATAAATGGAAAAGGAATTTGATGCAATGATTGTTGAGGTTAGTGATTATGAGAGAATTAAAATATAATGAGATTGAGAGGAAGAACTTGCATACTTTGAATGAGAATCGATTTACAATGTATTGCTCAAGATGTGTTTTTCATCGCTACAAATTGTTCCATTGATGCTTCTCAATTTCATGAATTATCTCATTGCTCGAAAGTCTCCCATGATCGTGTCATTGAGCTTGAAACAACAAATTCAAAATTGCATGAGAAAATAGAACGGGATGATCATGATAACTTGGTCAAACATTATTCTAAATTAGAAGTTGAACATCTTGCTTTGCAATTAAAACATCAACATCTCAAAGAAAATGTTAAAACCTCAAATATCAAGACATCCTCGATGCTCTGAGTTTGATGCGATTTTGAAATTAGCAAGCGTGATGAACAAATTCGAGCTCATTGCCACACGATCAAAAGATTGAAAGCCCAAATTTCTGGCGAAAGGTGAAAAGAAGGATGTGTTGGTTCCCATATGCCTCACCTTTAGATTCTCGAATTTCCAACTTCAAAACATAATTGATAACTTGCAAAGGAAAATGATTGTTTTAAAGTCGAAATTTCAAAGGTTAATGATCAAAACAAAGAGTTATGTGATTCATTTAAAGTTAATCATGATAAACAAATTGAAAAGATAACTTCTTTACTTAACGATATTGAGAATCAAGCGTGAGGTGAAAGGAAAGTTGCCAATCCCCAATTGCAAATACTGTTCCTAAGGTTTCGATTGTGATAAATATACTATCGATATGTTATATATTCCTCCATTAGGAATAATGAACTTGCACATAAAGCATACCTCTCATACCTTAAGGAAAGTTTGAAGGGTCTCCAGTGAGATTGTTGAAGATGAAAGATTAGAAAACCTTTTGATAGTACTATAGCCTATGCTCGCATGGATGCCAAACGATCTCGGGAACTCTTAGAGTATGTAATTGTCACAAGTCCGAAATCTAACAATAGGCGAGATAGAATAGTTGTGCCTTGTTCTATGCCTAAAGCCAAGCATGTGACCCTTGATATGCCTTGTTCCATGTCGAAATTCAAGCAAGCAACCTTTGATGTGCCTCCTAGAATCTCGGATCTCAAACACTTCTAGACCGAGAATGCGAAAGTAGTGAAGCCATGTAATGTTCCCATCGTTACTTCTACGGATGTTAAGATTGACACTAAAGTTAGGGTCAAAACCTAGAAGCAATGCAAAGAAGGATAGGATTACATGAACTAAAAGTGATCATGATAAGGAAGTAAAAGAACACCATAGGGACAAGAAGTTTGATTTGAACAAAAGAATCGTGTTAGTTCTAGTATTAGCTCTAAGCTTCTCGAAATTAATTGAGGCCTTATGTTGTC
The DNA here is from genome assembly GCA_022545495.1 of Chrysanthemum lavandulifolium. NCBI lineage: Eukaryota > Viridiplantae > Streptophyta > Magnoliopsida > Asterales > Asteraceae > Chrysanthemum > Chrysanthemum lavandulifolium. The sequence continues at coordinate 147,684,839 of CM040246.1, read as the reverse complement.
ACGCAAAACATGTAAAAATGTTTATCTTCCGGTAATCATGATAAATGTGATGTGTTATTTCGAGATCTAAGAATCATACCCCGCTTAAGAAAGTTTGGAAAGCAAAGCAGTTAGCAATCACGAAACCTACAGGAAGGTTTTACCAATGTAGGATTTCGATTGGAAGCCAACAGTCGAATGTTCACGAATGGCAAACCTTGCTCTTTAACTAGATACACTATGCCGAGAATAGTGCTGTTAAGGTTTGGAAGCCAAGCGGTAGAATAATCCCATTAAGCACAAAATGTCATTTGACTAAGTCGATGCCTCTACTAGTTCGACTCCTAGGGATAATGCCATTGCATCTAGGGTTTCTGCTGATTCAAAGATGTTTGTGCTAACCAAAAGGAACCCATCAAAGACGCTGGGATCCAATGTTTCCAATTCTATGTCTTAAATACATTGTCCAAAGCGTGTCGTATAAATCGTCCTTAGTATTTGGATTGGTGACTCTAAACATATGATCGGGCTCTTAACAATGACGTACATTCAAATCGATTCGAGCCTCGTACTTCATCATTATGGTGTCTGCGCAGATAACACTTGAGGCCCCGTTCTTCAAAGAAAAGAAAAGTGTACGCTCTTACATGCGCTTTATCTTCAAACTAAAAGAAATTCTCTCATGAATGGCCATACTCATCTACATTCTTCATCAACAAGCTTCATGTTTTCCACGCTCATTCAATCATCAAGTGGATCTATGTTCGTTGGTGTATACTCTTATTCACTTGTTAAATCAAAAATGGCAACTTCGGATGCAATTTTGAGGGTGATGATGAGTGTCTAAATACTCATCATTTTGTATAATCTAAAGCGCAAAATCATCGAAAACACTGTAAACACATCAAAATGATCAAAATATCACAAATCGGTGTTTTATGTGTTTTAAATGCAAAAATATCAAAATCGGATGAAAAAATGTATCAAGTTTGCAAAATTGGCGGTTTAGTCCCCAAGTTTTAAAAGTTGTCAAATCTAGTCCACGAATTCAAAAATGTGAAGTTTTATCATTCAAGGTCCTGAAGTATTCTAAGTTATCAAAATGATCCTTGATTGATTCTTTGGTCAATTGGCAAGAAAGGTCCACTAAACTTTGAAAATTGCAAATTTAGTCCTTGGACCTTTTAAAATGGATTTTATGCAAAAGGGCCCATGTTCTATCAAAGTTTGTCAAAATTGGTCCTTGTTATAAGTTTGGAAAATGGCATTTTCGGTCCTTGAGTTTGGATAAATTACAAAATTGGTCCTTGTTGTTACTTAAACCAAACGGATACCATATATTTCACAAAGCCCAAATCAAATCCTATCAATCCTTGGCCCAACATCTCTAGCCCATGACCCGACCCCTTTGTTATTAGCAACTGGTCAACAAAAGTCAAACCAGCTCAAAAACCGCCCAAACACTGTAGCATTCCCTCTTCCCCTCAGCAATAAAAACCGATCGTGGTTTCTCCTTTTTCTCAACCCCCCCATACTATGTCCCCTCCACATCCTCTAAACAACAAAAACTTTAATTGATTGAACCAAATCCTCATTAATTCTCAAACCTGCTCAAAGAAATATTTGGCGCCAAAATAACAAGTGGACGGATATGATGAGTTTCAAAGATCCAATGGCTAGATTTTGGTGGGAAAGATTCAGAAGACATCAAGGAGTGCTAAAAGTCAATATATAGAGAGAGAGATTCAATGTATCATCTATCTAGTGTAAATTACTTTTACTTATGTCGTTTTTAATTTTCTCAAACTCTTTAGTTTATGTTTAAGCCTTGAAATACTTTGTAATCTTGTTTGATGTATCAAGTAAACATTTTCGTTTCAATTTCAAGTCTTATATACAATTTAGTTTTGAATGTTTCTTTGTTTAAATCCTCAAAATATTTAATTGTTGTTATTAGTTGTTTTAAGAATTTCAAAGCTCTTATAAGCTCTTTACAAAGCTTATCTAAGTTTAGAATCCTTAAAACTCGGTTTATATTCAAAATAAAAAATTCACACAAATTCTCAAAAATAGCTTGAAAATAAAAAGGCAATGAGAATGATGATGAAAATTTGAAGCATAGTGATCACTTGGATTGCTTTTGGTTTAGAGCTTCTTGGGAAGCAATAGGGTGTGGTTATCGTTCTTGAATCTATGATTTGAGCTTGGACTCATTTTGTAAGGCATCTTCTTAACTTTTGCATTTATTAGTTTAAGTGTTTATATAGTGTCAATTCAGCTTTTAATCTGTTTTATTTTAGCTAATATAAGATATTAAATAGATTTCTTGATCTAAAAACTTGTTTTAGTATAAAAGCTTCAAAGCAGCTTCATTGGAGGGTGTTTGGATCGTATGCTAATATGTAGTAGAAGTCATTTGAGTTGTTAGTTGTTGTTGTTACGTGTTACTATAGTTCATAATAACTCGGTTTGGTCATAAAATCTAGTTCTTGTTTTATAAAAGTCAAATTTTAGTTTAATCTTAATTTACCTTATAAGCATTAAGATATTAGATTAATAATCTCATCAAATCGCTTGTAATCTGGTCACTTTAGCTTAAAATCACCTTAACATAGCTTAATATAACATATATAATCAGTAAAATCAATCTTAAATTCATAAAAGTCAACTAGTTAGTGTATTTAAAAAGTCAAAATTTCATTTGGGTCATTTTTGAATAAACTTTGGAATTTCACTGTGTGCTTATGTAATACCTGGAATTTCTAAAGTTCACAAAAGACCAAAATAACCCTACAATCAAAAGTATGAATAATTAGTTTAAAGAATACCAAATAAGCTATGTAAATTCAGAGAATTTTTAAGAAATATCACTCATGATCCAAATAAATATTAAACACTTTGTAAAGGTAATTTTATAGTTTATAACTTTATAAAATTAGTTTTGTATTTTATAATTAGCCGAATATATTTAATTTGTTTTATAAAAGAATTTAATTAATAAAAGCCCAATATAAATTTACAAAACTAAGAGTCCATTTATTTTAAGTCCAATACAATATAAAGCCCACAAGAAAAATACTAAACCATATATATAGACATTATACGGTTCATGAATTATCCCTAAAAACCCTAAATAGCGATTAACCATAAACCGACTCCAAAACCCTCAAAAATTCGACTTCCAGTTTTCAGAGCTTGAGACCATTTTTCTTGGACGAGATTTAAGGTAAAGAAGGTGAGAAAAATAGTGTTCGAGGTCCTAAGCTGCTGTTCCAATCGTGGTTAGTTTTTGGGTCGATTAGGGTTTCGGCGAGTGATAGTTTTTGGCTTCTTTTGTTCTAACGATCTAAGCTCATCAAGGGTATGTTTCTAATGTTGTTTTCAGTCCTATAAGTCGTATATAACACGTAAAAATCAGCCATGCATGTTAAATAAGTCGTATGGAATTAATTTGATTTAAAACCCTAAAAACGTTTAAAATAACGAATGAGCTTATGATAATTTTTAAGACCATGATTTGATTTTTCCAGAAGCTATTACATGTTATAAGACCTGAATAAAATGCATAATTGTGAATTCGAAGCTTGTGTGAATTGTCTTGGGTTTTCTTGTTCGAAAACGCATAAAAAGGAAAGGTTTTTAAAAGGAACGATTAGGGTTTGCATGAACTAAGGTTTTCTTGTTATCATTAAGGGTAATAAATGAAGTAATAATGATGAGCTAATGATTGGTTTAACCTAGGTTTAGGGCTTGTACTTGAATAATGCATATTCGGTTCTAAATAAAAGGTTTGGGTTGATTTTGTAAATATTGAAACTTAAAGGTTATTTTTGTAAAACAGTAAAATACATGTACTAAATGTATAAAATAAGTGTGGGGGTTAAACGTGTGATTTTTGGTATTTAGAGGACCATTCGAATTGTATTTAACTTAAAAGGGTATGTTTTGTAAATTCTAAAACCTTTGGGTTAAAAGTGTAAAATCTGATAATATAGGGTTAGGACGTATAATTAAAGATGTTAAAGGTGCAACATGTAATTTTGGGTAACTATGGGTCAACATGTGTAAATGAATTTCGTAAGGACATGCATGAGTTAAGTTAATTTCCGTTTGAGTTTTCATACGTTCTAGGTCAAAGTGGAAGTCATTAAAAGAAGTAACATATAAATTAAATGCGTAATAAATGATATTAAAAGTATGGAAACCCTAGAACCTAAATGGGAAGTTGATTAGGGTTAAAAGCTAAGTGTGTAATTTCGTTATTTCATGTAAGTTAAAGATTATGTAAACCATTTTGAAGAGAGTCTTAAAATCCGTCTTTAACATTTGTAAACCCTATACTTTGAAAGATGATTATATAAGCTCTTAAATAAGATGTATGCCATATTAAGCCCTTAAGTTACCGTTTGTCATTTGCAACCCATAAGTTTGGCTAATTAATGATTAAGACTCTAAAACATTGTAATTCTGTCCGTCACTAAAAATGAGAATAATCTGACAACTCTAAAAGTATAAATGAGATTAATCCGTTATACTAATAAGTATTAAATAAATCATAATCCGTGTAGATTCGTTGAAGGAGACGCGACGTTACATCTTCGTATTCGTTCATTCGTTGCTTTTTCTCATTTGCTTTAAGGTACGGATATTACATCTTACTTTAAGACACTTGAGTTATCGTCGAGATATTCGACCTTTTCGAAGAAGGTTCCTTATGATGTTCCTTTCGTTCGCTTTTCTATTTTACTTATTAGGGTTTCCGATGCCATTGCTATGAACCCTTTCTGAATGCTTGATCTGTTACTTATCTAAATTTATGTTCTGGTGAACTATGCAATATCTGATGTGAACTTACGTTAGGAAGACTTTGATATATACATTTGTTGAACCCTACTATAGTGGATTATGAACCTATGATTATGAACTGCTGATTTATGAACTTCTGTTTATGAACATATGATATGCCACTATTATATGAACTTATGATTTCTGATTATCTGAATATGGACCTTATGATATGAACTACCTGATATGTTATCTGTGACCTTGTGTTTGAATATGATCTGTGCTATATCTGAAATCTGTTTGACTTAAGTTGGTTGATAATAACCAAATATTTAACTAGTCATGGGGTTCCATGTCCGTATCGATGATGCACCTCGATATGACTCTAGGGGCGAGAGTGATGTTACGCCACGTCTCGGATGGTGAAGCATATTTGTGAATATGTAGGAAGGGGCGTATGGATGCATCCTAGATCTGATCTGTTATCCGATATGTTATCTGGTGAATGATGTCGTGTGCAATACGCGTCTTCACAAAATCTGGGAGCTAGCTACTCCATATATTCTCTGAAGTTACTTTTGAAGAAGAAAGATATTTCTGATATGATATGTTAGTGAATGTGCTTATGACGTATTTGTTTAAGTGATTATTAATTGCCATGATAGGATAAGATTGTTACCTGATTTGTATATCTGATATTATGATTTGTTATCGTTACGTGAATGTGTTGATCTGCAAGATGAATGTGTTAGTGTGTAATTGAACTTATTGAAGGTTAATTATCATGCATATGTGACTGCTATGTTGAAACTACGCTAAGGTTAGGATTTGATATGAGAACTAGTTTAGCTATATTGTCTGCCATTTCTGCTGCTACAATATTTCATTAAGTGTATTAAATGTTGATTTATTTATTTGTATGAATGCCATGTTTATTTGTTAGAAAGTGTTTTTCCGTTAGCTTTTAGACTTTCTGTTTGGCTTGTACGTAATCTGTTATTTTGATATGTTGTACGTTTGGGTGTTCTGATGTGTTTGTTTTTGTATCTTTAACTTGCTATGTGATGTCTAAACTGTTATGTGGTTGTTTGGATTTCTGTATATTTGTGCTTCCGCAAAATCCTAAAAGATTCCTCGTCATTATTTCATTTTATTATCGTTATTCGTATATTCGTTTTGTTTAGCTTTTGTTTCGTTATATCCATTCACTGGGCTTTGTAAGCTCACCAAGACTTTTCTTTTCTGCGGCGGTATTTAGCATTTCAAGATGAGCTTATGGGATAGCCGATCCGGGTTTGAGAGTAGAGTGAGAGCAAGACTTTACCATAGAGATCTTAGATTTATTTTGAAGTTTTAGCTATTTATGTTTTCTTTTGAATATTTTGTAAAGGCTTCCGCTTTTGTATAGTATTTAAAGTTCGATATGAAACCGTGATTGTGATATCTTTACCTTGTCGGTCGGGTGTTACAATTTATGGTACCGAGCTCTAGGTTTTAGGACCCTTAGAGCTTAGGCTATGACTGTGAGAAGTGGGTAGATTTAGGATTTTCCTTCTCGCATACTTTTTACGTACCCTATCGTATTTAAGTTTTGCTGATGGTTAGTATTTCTTTTAGATGGTTATTCCCCGTCGCTCTAGTTCATCTGATAGGAGTAATCAAGGACCGGCTAGGCAACATAAGGAGAAGATGAAATGGGCCGTTGTCATTGCTAAGGGCTGCACGAGGTATGGTAAAGTGAAGCGGACTAATAAGAGGATAAGAGTTCCGGCCTATATGTGGCCATGCACCATCGAGGAGAAGCTGACATTGAAGACCATTGACGGAGAGGAGGTGAAGGAATATGAAACTAAGGTTGTTGACAACCAAGGTTTCACTACTAGATATCCTGATAGGTGTCCCAAGTTCGTTGAGGATGAAGGAGTAGGACGAGCTGAGAGTCGCGATCTGTATGCCTTTGTGGATCGTGTGCCGGAGGAGGAAGAGAGGAAGCGTAAAGGTGGCTTTGCTAGTCGCTTACTACCACAGCATGAAGGAAACAAGAACGGATGGATAAGCGAGGAAGACGAGGAAGACGAGGAAGAAGAGGAACCCGAGGAAGAATACGAGGTGGATTCGGATTTGGAGTCTACGGCTACTAGTAGGTTCAATCCGACACGAGAATAGGAGTTTCGTTTCTGATTAGTTACCCTCTTTATGAGAATTTTCGACGTTTGATTTTGAGCTAGGTCCTTTTGTTTTTATTTTGACGTTTGAATAAGGGATTATTAAGTTTCACTTTGGGAGTTCATCTTATGTCGACTTTGCAAATTTTGTTTGATTAATGGAAATAAAACGAAATTTTGAAAGTATAGTTTCTGTCTGTTGCTTCTTTCTGCTAAAGTCGTTAAGTTTCCGTTAGTCCTCATAAGTTTCGTCTGCTATTTATTCTCTTAGTGTTGTTGTTTAATTACCGCTTGGATGAAGTATGGCCATCATGATGGTATACTCATGTGAATCTGGGTTGTTATTATATGTTACTTGCTATATGTATGTTATCTGTATGTGATATGTTTTGTTATGATATTAGTTATATGTTTTGTCATGACCTGAGACCGAATATAATGACAATAAGAACTTGTTATGTGATGCAAGTATTATGACGCCTGATCAACGTAATAATACCGAGATCACATAATCGAACTTATTGAAGGTATCGACGTCGGGAAATGCACATAATTGATGTGTGATAGACTTTGACTTGTATCTGTTATTTGGTGCTCCTCATGTTCGTTTGAAATTCCGTACCTAATTGTGAGGTTTTCGTCGGTATCTGTTTCGTATAAGTTTTGTATGCTTAGAATCCGAAGTTGTTATGATCTATGCGAACCTATAGATTGCTATGACCACCTTGAGCTTATATGTCTCCACATATTTCTGCGACTATTGAGGCCGATAGGATTTATTTCTGTCTATGCATATGATGTCCTCATCATTTGATATCTGAATAAGTTAGAATTTGTCGTTTGATTTTCTGCGTCTCATCTGTTCTCCGCCATTATTCTGATATGTATATAATTATCTATTATAAGTATTTGAATATTGATTTAATCTCTGAATAAGTATGAGTTCAAATATTCTGATAAGAAATTCATTTGTTTCGAGATAAGATTAACGTTCGTTATATTCCTAGAAATTCAAATCCGATTAGTTTTACATTCATTCGCCTTGTCCAATTTCGAGGACGAAATTTTATTTTAGAGGAAGAATTGTAATACGGAATTTCTAAAGTTCACAAAAGACCAAAATAACCCTACAATCAAAAGTATGAATAATTATTTTAAAGAATACCAAATAAGCTATGTAAATTCGAGAGAATTTTAAGAAATATCACTCATGATCCAAATAAATATTAAACACTTTGTAAAGGTAATTTTATAGTTTATAACTTTATAAAATTAGTTTTGTATTTTATAATTAGCCGAATATATTTAATTTGTTTTATAAAAGAATTTAATTAATAAAAGCCCAATATAAATTTACAAAACTAAGAGTCCATTTATTTTAAGTCCAATACAATATAAAGCCCACAAGAAAAATACTAAACCATATATATAGACATTATACGGTTCATGAATTATCCCTAAAAACCCTAAATAGCGATTAACCATAAACCGACTCCAAAACCCTCAAAAATTCGACTTCCAGTTTCAGAGCTTGAGACCATTTTTCTTGGACGAGATTTAAGGTAAAGAAGGTGAGAAAAATAGTGTTCGAGGTCCAAAGTCTTTGTCCAATCGTGGTTAGTTTTGGGTCGATTAGGGTTTCGGCGAGTAATAGTTTTTGGCTTCTTTTGTTCTAACGTTCCAAGCTCATCAAGGGTATGTTTCTAATGTTGTTTTCAGTCCTATAAGTCATATATAACACGTAAAAATCAGCCATGCATGTTAAATAAGTCGTATGGAATTGATTTAATTTAAAACCCTAAAAACGTTTAAAAATAACGAATGAGCTTATGATAATTTTTAAGACCATGATTTGATTTTTCCAGAAGCTATTACATGTTATAAGACCTGAATAAAATGCATAATTGTGAATTGAAGCTTGTGTGAATTGTCTTGGGTTTTCTTGTTCGAAACGCATAAAAGGAAAGGTTTTAAAAGGAGCGATTAGGGTTTGCATGAACTAAGGTTTTCTTGTTATCATTAAGGGTAATAAATGAAGTAATAATGATGAGCTAATGATTGGTTTAACCTAGGTTTAGGGCTTGTACTTGAATAATGCATATTCGGTTCTAAATAAAAGGTTTGGGTTGATTTTGTAAATATTGAAACTTAAAGGTTATTTTTGTAAAACAGTAAAATACATGTACTAAACGTATAAAATAAGTGTGGGGGTTAAACGTGTGATTTTGGGTATTTAGAGGACCATTCGAATTGTATTTAACTTAAAAGGGTATGTTTTGTAAATTCTAAAACCTTTGGGTTAAAAGTGTAAAATCTGATAATATAGGGTTAGGACGTATAATTAAAGATGTTAAAGGTGCAACATGTAATTTTGGGTAACTATGGGTCAACATGTGTAAATGAATTTCGTAAGGACATGCATGAGTTAAGTTAATTTCCGTTTGAGTTTTCATACGTTCTAGGTCAAAGTGGAAGTCATTAAAAGAAGTAACATGTAAATTAAATGCGTAATAAATGATATTAAAAGTATGGAAACCCTAGAACCTAAATGGGAAGTTGATTAGGGTTAAAAGCTAAGTGTGTAATTTCGTTATTTCATGTAAGTTAAAGATTATGTAAACCATTTTGAAGAGAGTCTTAAAATCCGTCTTTAACATTTGTAAACCCTATACTTTGAAAGATGATTATATAAGCTCTTAAATAAGATGTATGCCATATTAAGCCCTTAAGTTACCGTTTGTCATTTGCAACCCATAAGTTTGGCTAATTAATGATTAAGACTCTAAAACATTGTAATTACGTCAAGTAAACTAAAAATGAGAATAATCTGACAACTCTAAAAGTATAAATGAGATTAATCCGTTATACTAATAAGTATTAAATAAATCATAATCCGTGTAGATTCGTTGAAGGAGACGCGACGTTACATCTTCGTATTCGTTCATTCGTTGCTTTTCTCTCATTTGCTTTAAGGTACGGATATTCTATCTTACTTTAAGACACTTGAGTTATCGTGCAGATATTCGACCTTTTCGATAAAGGTTCCTTATGATGTTCCTTTTTCGCTTTTCTATTTTACTTATTAGGGTTTCGATGCCATTGCTATGAACCCTTTACGAATGCTTGATCTATTACTTATCTAAATTTATGTTCTGGTGAACTATGCAATATCTGATGTGAACTTACGTTAGGAAGACTTTGATATATACATTTGTTGAACCCTACTATAGTGGATTATGAACCTATGATTATGAACTGCTGATTTATGAATTTCTGTTTATGAACATATGATATGCCACTATTATATGAACTTATGATTTCTGATTATCTGAATATGGACCTTATGATATGAACTACCTGATATGTTATCTGTGACCTTGTGTTTGAATATGATCTATGCTATATCTGAAATCTGTTTGACTTAAGTTGGTTGATAATAACCAAATATTTAACTAGTCATGGGGTTCCATGTCCGTATCGTTGATGCACCCTCGATATGACTCTAGGGCGAGAGTGATGTTCGCCACGTCTCGGATGGTGAAGCATATTTGTGAATATGTAGGAAGGGCGTATGGATGCATCCTAGATCCGATCATTATCCGATATGTTATCCGGTGAATGATGTCGTGTGCAATACTGCGTCTTCACAAAATCGAGAGCTAGCTACTCCATATATTCTCTCGAAGTTACTTTTGAAGAAGAAAGATATTTCTGATATGATATGTTAGTGAATGTGCTTATGACGTATTTGTTTAAGTGATTATTAATTGCCATGATAGGATAAGATTGTTACCTGATTTGTATATCTGATATTATGATTTGTTATCGTTACGTGAATGTGTTGATCTGCAAGATGAATGTGTTAGTGTGTAATTGAACTTATTGAAGGTTAATTATATGTCTGCATATGTGACCTGCTATGTTGAAACTCTGCTAAGGTTAGGATTTGATATGAGAACTGGTTTAGCTATATTGTCTGCCATTTCTGCTGCTACAATATTTCATTAAGTGTATTAAATGTTGATTTATTTATTTGTACGAATGCCATGTTTATTTGTTAGAAAGTGTTTTTCCGTTAGCTTTTAGACTTTCTGTTTGGCTTGTACGTAATCTGTTATTTTGATATGTTGTACGTTTGGGTGTTCTGATGTGTTTGTTTTTGTATCTTTAACTTGCTATGTGATGTCTAAACTGTTATGTGGTTGTTTGGATTTGTATATTTGTGCTTCGCGAATCCTAAAAGATTCCTCGTCATTATTTCATTTTATTATCGTTATTCAGTATATTCGTTTTGTTTAGCTTTTGTTTCGTTATATCCGTTCTTTGGGCTTTGTAAGCTCACCAAGACTTTTCTTTTCTGCGGTATTTAGCATTTCAAGATGAGCTTATGGGATAGCCGATCCGGGTTTGAGAGTAGAGTGAGAGCAAGACTTTACCATAGAGATCTTAGATTTATTTTGAAGTTTTAGCTATTTATGTTTTCTTTTTGAATATTTTGTAAAGGCTTCCGCTTTTGTATAGTATTTAAAGTTCGATATGAAACCGATTGTGATATCTTTACCCTTGTCGGGTCGGGTGTTATTCTGACTTATTAGTAGGATTCAAACTTATAAGATTTTGGATTTTAAAGTCTAGTTGCTTAACAAAATACAAAATGCTAGTTCTTTGTTTCTCACTTTTTAAGTGCTTATTTCTTGGCTTATTTTGGGCAATTGCTCGAAGCATCATGTGCATGTTGATAGATCCAACTTGATAAGCTCACATAGAGCTTATTAGTAGCTCAAATCTTGTGTTCTCTGGTTCTTTGGAAAGCCAACCTGGTCATCTTGGATTGTTAAGCTTAAGTTTTCACTTTTGAGCTTGTTAGCTAGGGCTGCAAGTAGCTCAAAGCTTGTCCCACTTCTGTGTAATAGCCAAGTGCTTATTGTCTTTGTTCTAGCTTTTCAGTGTGCTTATCTGTTCCTTTTAGCTTCATTCTAGTTCATCTAGCTTGTTAGTAGCTTATTTGAGCTTTTGTTTGTTTGTAAAGCTGTTTAAGCTTATTTCCATCAAATAAGCTCATTAAGCTTCATTGTTAGCCAATAAGCTTGTCAAAACGACTTATTTGTGTTTTGTAAATTTTTTGGTTTTTTTAAAGTTTCATTAAATCAGTATTAAAGTAGTTCTCAAAAAGAAAATCCAGAAAAAGTTTAATTAAAAATCAGTGATAGCATTTATTTAATAGTTTTAGCTTTTTGATTTTTCTTTTCAGCTTATTAATAAGCAAATCTTGTTTTTCTATTTTTCTTAGTTTTCTGTCATCATATAGTATTTTTAGAAAAAGTTTCATATTTTTCTTTTTCTGTTTAGTATTTATTATAATTATAAATAGTTAATAAATAATAAATAATTAGTAATAAATAATTAAAAAGCATAAAAAATATCTTTTCAGTTCTAAAATTAGTTTTATCTTATTTTAGATTTTTCAAAGTTAAAATTTTATTTTTCCAAGTTTATTTTATATTTTCTAGAATTTAAGTGTATTTTAAATAATAATTAATTAGTAATAATTAGATAAAAAGTGTGAAAAATATATTTTTAGTTTTAAAATTAGTTTTATAGTATTTTAGATTTTTCAGAATCATAAGTTTATTTTTTAGCCTTATTTTGTATTTTCTTCTATTTTAGAGTATTTATTAAATAGTTAAAACAGTTTTTAATTAATAATAATTAATTAAATAGTGTTAAAATAATTTTCTTTTTCTAATATTTTTCTTTTATTTTAGGATTCTAAAATGTCATTTTTATATTTTTAGGTCTTTTATTTCTTAGTTTTCACTTTTTATTTTATGCGATATCGTAGTTTTAAAACTTACGCTTACGTTTCTTTCATTCGATTGTTGTGCTTTCGCCTGTATCCTATTCCTTCCCAATCAATCAAGAGTGTAATTTCTAATCATAAACCTTCTGCATCACTATCCTTAGTGATCATTCTATCCTCTCGAGTTTGTTTTGACACACCATCGAGTCTCCTGGGACATAACGACCGGAATTCATTGTATTCTCCTGGACTTCATTGTATTTGTGCCCGAGCGGTTTTAAGCTTTACGGTCGGGTCATTCACAAGTGGTGGCTTGTGTGAGGTAGCTTGACCGTAGTTCAAAGATGATCAAATTTTGGCGTCACTTGGGAGGCTTTAGCGTTGTTTAGCCATTTTCGGATCCATTGTTGCACATACCCACCATTTGTAAAAAGTTTTTGTAAAGTTATAAAAAATTAAAAGTTCATTAGCACTTTTCCTAAAGTGTTAAAAACTCCAAAAAATATAAAACAACAAAACAATCGAACGTTTTCTATTTTGTATTCTCTTTAAGGTGATTCTTGAAGAGATACGATTTGGTTAAACGGACGATAACAAAAATATTGTCCAAAAGTTTTTAAACCCATCTCGCACAAATCTATACCTACGTCTTTTCAGAGTACTTAATATATACATAAAAATCAACCACCTTAAATCAAGGCAAAGGCACTACCTAACTGGGGTGCGACCATTAATAAGTTCCCGAACATCGATTTAAAACTTGCCTTTGTGTCACTTGTGATTTGGTGTACCTTTTTAAAGAAGCCATTTCATTTGTGATTATTGGTTAAGTTCACTTGTGTTTTGCCTCATTTGTTTTGAAAATTGATTTTTATACATAGTGCATGCGCACTGTTCTTCCAGCTTCTACAAGTCCACTTTCGTAACTTGGAAAGATTCCTCAGACGAGAGGACGCTCACTCCTTCACCGTGATCGAGAACGTCTACCACCACCACCTCCCGCCGAAATGGCGAAGACAAACCCATGAATGAGCTTCTCCAGCACCCATCGAGGATACGGAGATGCCATTGTTGTCCCACCCATCGTGGTCGACACTTTCGAGCTCAAACGGGTTACTTAATCTAGTAACCCAAAGCCAATTCTATGGTTTTGAGCGGATGATCCTCATGCACACATTCGATGGTTTAACAAGATTGCATCTACCATCAAGTACAAGAATGTCCCACATGAAGCTATCTGCTTCTTCTTTTCCCATTTTCTGAGGACAAGCCCGAATCGCTCGAGAAACAACCCCTCGCTCTATAGAGACATGGGAAGATCCGTCACCAAGTTCGTTAACGAGTTCTATCCTCCATCCCGAACCACAAGTCTTAAGAATGAGATAATGAAATTTTCTCGTAGATTTGATGAATCATTTGGGAGGCATGGGATCGTTATAAAGAGTTGCTTCTGCAGTGTCCGCATCACGGTTTTACCGAGTTAATGCAAATGGATACTTTCTACAATGGTCTCAATCGGACCAATCAAGACTCTTTGAATGCCTCCGCGGAGGTATTTCTTGAGCAAGACCACAAAAGAGGCCTTGCAAATCATTGAGAACAAATCTCGTGTCCGTCCTTTCGAGCAAAGACATATCGGCCTCATGTCGGACCTTCTTCTTCTTCACACCCCGTGAGTACATCTACCACCGATGCTAAGATTGATAAACTCACAGACATTGTTCAAAGCTTTGGTTCTTGCTAATCAAAAGAAAGTGACCTTCACTGCAGACACCAACACATGTCAAGTAAAGAAAGTTGAAAGTTGTGTCACTTGTGGTGGTCCTCATGCTTACTACAATTGTACCGCCACCGATGGTAGTCCTTTGAAGCCAATGCTCTAGCCACAGTAGTTCACAAAGCAAGGAGGTAATCAATACCGTCCTCAAAATGAACCACACTACCGTGCTACCACTAATCAGCACCACCCGGTTTTAACCAAAATCATAACATGCACAACCGAATCAAAACCAACCTAGAATGAACCAAGGTTATCAAACCAAGGTAATTTCTATCCTGGACCCAATCAAGGTTTCCAACATCAAGGAACCTTCATCAAAACAATTTCAATCGAGGGAATCAATTTCATGGAATATGAATCCTAATCAAGGGAATTTTGGTCATAATCAAAACATACGACCTCAAATTATCCTCCGCTCCTCCCATCATTACTCCTCCAAGACCATCATCGATGAGTTATCAAGCGTTCATGAAATCCCAAGATGAAATGAACAGTTGTTGGTCACCGATTGTCGATATGAAGAAGTCTTTAAATGATCGACCCTGCTGTGTATTTATCGAGCAACACGATCGCTAACCCGTGGGGCGATGCTAAGGCGATCACAACCAAGTGGTGTTTCATATGATGGACCCGCTGTTCCTACTACCTCTTCTTCTTCTCTTCCAAAGGTAGTGGACGGTGAACCTCCAAACACAATGGACCAACGACTCCAATGCCACCTCCTCCGTGCCAATGAGTCAAGTTACCAAGGAAACAACGGACAAGGTGCATTATTCTAGCCCACTGATATCAAGACACGCCCTACCTTCGGTAGTCCAACCTCAGTGGTCCGAAACCCAAGTCAAATCAAGGAGTTGTTTTGAACCTCCCGTAGCTCCCTGCTGAGAATCGAATCCAAATCTTCTATTCCTTACCCATCACGCTTGAACGAGCAAAGCTCCGTGAAAAAGCTAGTCATCAAATGGATAAATTTTCCAAATTTTCCAAGAGTTACATTTGACATAAGCTTCATGGATGCTATCATGTTGATGCCCAAGTTTGCATCGACTCTCAAACACATGTTAAGCAATAAGGAAAAGTCTGTTTGAAATGGCAAAACTCCATCGAATGAGAATCGCCAAAGAGCTATTCAAGAAGCTTCCGAAAAACTTGGAGATCCCGGAAATTCTCTTACCTTGTGTATTCGTGGATGGTTGAATGCTTTGCCCTAGCAGATCTTGGTGCAAGCATAAACCTTATGCCTTATTCGATGTGGAAGAAACTTTCTTCCGAACTTACTCCTACATGCATGACTCTCGAGCTTGCGATCGTTCCATATCCCGTCCTCTTGGCATTGCCGAGGACGATTTGTGAAAGTAGGAAAGTTCCATTTTCCACCGACTTAGTGGTTGTTGATTTTGATGTCGATCATCGGGTTCCTCTCATTGTTGGTCGAGGATTCCCGAGAACGGGCCGTGCTCTCATTGATGCATTTGAGCAGAAATCACATTGCGTGTTGGTAATGAAGTCATCACTTTTAACCTTGATCAAACTTCGAGGTACTCGCAAACTATGATTACGAATCTGTTAACCGAATAGATATCATTGATGTTGCTTCGACGAGTACTCAAGAAGTTCTTGGTTATTCTCATAATTCGTGAGTGGGGATTCCACCACATCTTCTCGACCTATCATAGCCAATTTACTCCTTCTCTCACTCCGCTTGAGGGAAGCGACTTCATCTTAGATGAGATTGAAGCATACTTGGCTAGTGATTCTGCTCCATGGAAATTGATCATGCTCCAATTGATATTGAGGGGACATACTTCTTATTGAGAAGTTGCTCAATGATGATCCATCATCAACCCTCACCCTAGTGATTCAATCCCGTATGAGATTAACTGAGGAGATATTCTTCTTGAGAAATTGTTAACCGACACTTCTCCTCCTCTCCTCCCATCAAACTTCATAACAAGGAAGTCAAGTCGGTTGAGAAAACTCAAGAATTTCCGAGGTTGAGCTTAAGGACTTACCTCCTCATCTCGAGTATGCATTTCTTGAGGGTGATGATAAATTACCCGTCATTATTGCTCGAGATTTGAGTAAAGATGAAAAGTCGCCTCATAAAATCTTGAAGTCACACAAGCAAGCAATTGCTTGGAAACTCTCCGACATCAAAGGTATAAACCCCGAGTTTTGTACTCATAAAATCTTGATGGAGGATGACTTCAAACCAGCAGCTCAACATCGAGACGAGTGAATCCAAAATCCATGATGTTATCAAGCAAGAGGTTATCAAACTTTGATGCGGATTGATTTACCCGATCTCGATACCCTTGGGTCACCCAATTCATTGTGTTCAAAAGGGTGGCATTATCGTTATCACAAATGAAGATAACGAGTTAATTCCAACTCGCTTGGTTACGGAATGGCGTGTTTGCATCGACTATCGTAAGTTGAATGACGCCACCAGAAAGACCATTTTCCTCACCCTTCATGGACCGGATGTTGAGAGATTAGCAGGAACGAATACTATTGTTTCCTTGATGGTTTCTCGGTTACTTTCAGATCCCTATTGATCCACGTGATCAAGAGAAGACCACATTCACTTGCCCATACGGAACTTTTGCCTACAAACGTATGCCTTTTGGCTTATGTAATGCTCCCGGCACGCTCCAACGATGTATGATGGCCATTTTCCACGACATGATCGGGAAACGATGGAGGTGTTTATGGATGACTTCTGGTCATTGGGGATTCTTTTCAATCATGTCTCTCCCATTTAGATAAAATGATTCAAAGGTGTGAAGACACCAATCTTTGTCTAAACCGGGAGAAGAGTCACTTTATGGTCAAAGAAGGCATTGTCCTTGGCCATAAAATTTCAAAGAATGGGATTGAGGTAGATAGAGCAAAAGTTGATGTTATTGCTGTCGCCTCATCCTACTACCGTCAAAGGTATTAGGAGTTTTTAGGTCATGCCGGTTTCTATCGAGATTCATTCAAGATTTTTCCAAAATCGCCTGCCTATGACCCATCTTCTTGAAAAGGATGCTCCTTTTATCTTCTCACCCGAGTGCATCATAGCTTTTGAAACATTAAAGAAAAAGCTTATCAAGCACCCATTCTCGTTGCTCCGATGGGACTTGCCTTTTGAACTCATGCGATGCAAGTGATTTTGCTATCGGCGCATCTTAGGGCAACGAAGAAACAAGCATTTTCAAACCTATCCACTACGCAAGTAAGACTATGATCAAGCTCAGACTCATTACACCACCACGTAAAAGAGCTATTAGCCGTGGTGTATGCATTTGAGAAGTTTCGCCGTACTTAATCTTGACCAAATCGCGAGTGTATACGGATCACTCGGCTCTTAAATATCTCTTTGCAAAACAAGATGCAAAGCCGAGATTGCTTCGTTGGATTCTCCTCCTCCAAGAATTTGATATCATTATACGTGATAAAAAGGAGTTGAGAATCTAGTCGATCATCCGTCTGCATTAGAAAACCCTCACCAAGATGTTTTCGAGAAAAGGAAATAAATGAAACATTTCCTCCTCGAGACACTCAATGCGGTTTCTTTTCGTGGAAATTCTACTACCCCATGGTTTGCCGACTTTGAAATTACCATGCGGGTAACTTCATTGTGAAAGGGATGTCGACCCAACGGAAGAACAAATTCTTCAAAGATGTTAAACATTATTTCCGGGACGACCCTTTCTTGTTCAAAACTGTATGGATCAAGTCATCCGACGGTGTGTTTATGGACGAAGCTATTGACATTCTCACACTTGCCATGCTGGACCCACCGGGGCCATCATAGTCCAAACTACACCGCCAAAAGGTGTTTGATTCCGGGTTCTATTGGCCCACAATCTATAAGGATGCCCACGATTTTGTCAAAACCTCGTGACGCTTGTCAACGCCACGGAAATATATCTCAAAGGAATGAAATGCCACAAAATGCCATTCAAGTTTGTGAGATATTTGACATCCGGGGTATTGATTTTATGGGGCCATTTCCATCTTCGTGGTAACAAGTACATACTGTGGTCGCTGACTATTTGTCAAAATGGGTGAAGCAAAAGCTTTACCCACCAATGATGCCCGAGTTGTTGTGAAGTTTTGAAATCTCTTTTGCCGTGTTTGGAACCCGAGAGCGATAATCGATGATCGTGGTACACATTTTGTAATGACCAATTTGAAAGAGTCATGCAAAAGTATGGTGTTACCCACCGTCTCTCATCGCATACCACCCCAAACAAGTGGGCGGTGGAAGTTTCAAATCGTGGTATTAAAAGAATCCTTGAAAGGACAAGAGGCGAAAATCGTGCATCCCGGTCGGATAAGCTTGATGACGCACTGGCTTTTCGTCATACTTACAAAACACCCATCGGGTGTACTCCATACAAGCTAGTGTACGGAAGGCATGTCATCTTCCGATTGAGCTAGAGCACAAGGCATACGGGCCTTGAAACATGCAAACTTCGATATACTGACGTACGGTAGGTGATCATAGAAAAGTTCAAATGAATGAACTAAATGAACTCGTGATCAAGCTTACGAGAACTCTTTGATCTATAAACAAAAGACAAAGAAGATTCATGACTCTAAAATCAAGAACCGCGTTTTCAACGTTGGTGATCGAGTCCTTCTTTTCAATTCAAGATTGAAGATTTTCTCGAAAGCTCAAGTCCCTACCGGTCCGTCCATTCACCATTGCTAAGGTTTATCCTTATGGTACCGCTGAGTTATCTCAACCCGATGGTCCTAATTTTAAAGTGAATGGTCATCGAGTGAAGCATTACTTTGGAGAGGACATTCCCCGTGGTTGTCCCGGATCTACAAACATTCCCATGAACCAATGAATGCGGGATCGAGTCAAGCTAGTGACTCGGGAATCAAAACTTTAGCACACACCATATGGGTTTTCACCCATATTTCGTCTTCTTACCCCCTTTCTATCACCCTAAGTGTGGGGTGATGCCCATGAGTTATATATATATATATATATATATATATATATATATATATATATATATATATATCTCTATTAAAAAAAAAAAAATCTTCTAAATAATGGCCGTAGTATTTCCCTTTTACGTTCTTTGTTTCGCATAATCACGGTAATTTGAATATTGAGGGCAATATTCATTTCTAAGTGCTGGGGAATTCTCACGAATTTCATGTATTATCTACCCAATTCCCGCTTTTGGCCAAAATTTTTTTGGAGTATGTGTTCTACACTTACTCACTTGGTTATCGATCCGCCATGTCTATAAGACAAAATGATTGGCTAATCCAGAGCAAACGGCTCTTGGTAAAGATTTCTCAAATCCGCTTATATGGCTTGCAATTTGCCCAAAATTGTATGGTTCTCAACTCACCATATCCCAAAAGTGAAGAGTTGGCTAGCCCGCAAGGTTATGGCTTGTGGTAAAGGCAATGGAAAATCCATAATTGGTATTCACTCACCAATGATAATTCGATAATTTATCTAAGAGTTGGCTAGTCCGTATGGTACGGCTTCCGGTAAAGACACATCAAACAGTTATATGGTTTATGATTTGCCAATAAATCATTTGGTTATCATTGTACCAAGGTTCTTACTTGAATCAAAACAATTGGCTACTCGTAAGTGATGGCTTTTGGTAAAGAGTTTTAAAATCCATCAAGTTTTCTCAAATCATTGCTAGGGACTAGCAATATCTCGATGTGGGGATTGATGAGTGTCAAATACTCATCATTTTTGTATAATCTAAAGCGCAAAATCATCTCGAAAACACTCGTAAACACATCAAAATGATCAAAATATCACAAATCGTGTTTTATGTGTTTTAAATGCAAAATATCAAAATCGATGAAAAATGTATCAAGTTTGCAAAATTGGCGCTTTAGTCCCCAAGTTTTAAAAGTTGTCAAATCTAGTCCTTGGAATTCAAAATGTGAAGTTTTATCATTCAAGGTCCCCAAGTATTCTAAGTTATCAAAAATGATCCTTGATTGATTCTTTGGTCAATTGGCAAGAAAGGTCCCTAAACTTTGGAAAATTGCAAATTTAGTCCTGGACCTTTTAAAATGGATTTTATGCAAAAGGGCCCTTGTTCTATCAAAGTTTGTCAAAATTGGTCCTTGTTATAAGTTTGGAAAATGGCATTTTCGGTCCTTGAGTTTGGATAAATTACAAAATTGGTCCTTGTTGTTACTTAAACCAAACGGATACCATATATTTCACAAAGCCCAAATCCAAATCCTATCCAATCCTTGGCCCAACTGTCTCTAGCCCATGACCCAACACCCTTTGTTATTAGCAACTCGGTCAACAAAAGTCAAACCACTCAAAACCGCCCAAACATCAGAAGATTCCTCTTCCCCTCAGAATAAAGAAACCCCGTGGTTTCTCCTTTTCTCAACCCCCATACTATGTCCCTCCACATCCTCTAAACAACAAAAACTTTAATTGATTGAACCAAATCCTCATTAATTCTCAAACCCGTCAAAGAAATATTTGGCGCCAAAATAACAAGTGGACGGATATGATGAGTTTCAAAGATCCAATGGCTAGATTTTGGTGGGAAAGATTCAGAAGACATCAAGGAGTGCT
Organism: Chrysanthemum lavandulifolium; assembly: GCA_022545495.1. NCBI lineage: Eukaryota > Viridiplantae > Streptophyta > Magnoliopsida > Asterales > Asteraceae > Chrysanthemum > Chrysanthemum lavandulifolium. The sequence continues at coordinate 147,663,747 of CM040246.1, read as the reverse complement.
AAAAGTCAATATATAGAGAGAGAGAGATTCAATGTATCATCTATCTAGTGTAAATTACTTTTACTTATGTCGTTTTTAATTTTCTCAAACTCTTTAGTTTATGTTTAAGCCTTGAAATACTTTGTAATCTTGTTTCAGTGTATCAAGTAAACATTTTCAGTTTCAATTTCAAGTCTTATATACGAATTTAGTTTTTGAATGTTTCACTGTTTAAATCCTCAAAATATTTAATTGTTGTTATTAGTTGTTTTTAAGAATTTCAAAGCTCTTATAAGCTCTTTACAAAGCTTATCTAAGTTTAGAATCCTTAAAACTCAGTTTATATTCAAAATAAAAAAAATTCACACAAATTCTCAAAAATAGCTTGAAAATAAAAAGGCAATGAGAATGATGATGAAAGTCAAGCATAGTGATCACTTGGATTGCTTTTTGGTTTAGAGCTTCTTGGGAAGCAATAGGGTGTAGTTATCGCTCTTGAATCTATGATTTGAGCTTGGACTCATTTTGTAAGGCATCTTCTTAACTTTTGCATTTATTAGTTTAAGTGTTTATATAGTGTCAATTCAGCTTTTAATGTTTTATTTTAGCTAATATAAGATATTAAATAGATTTCTTGATCTAAAACTTGTTTTAGTATAAAAGCTTCAAAAGCAGCTTTCATTGGAGGGTGTTTGGATCTGCATGCTAATATGTAGTAGAAGTCATTTGAGTTGTTAGTTGTTGTTGTTCGTGTTACTATAGTTCATAATAACTCGCTTGGTCATAAAATCTAGTTCTTGTTTTATAAAAAGTCAAATTTAGTTTAATCTTAATTTACCTTATAATCAGTTAAGATATTAGATTATTAATCTCATCAAACCGCTTGTAATCGGTCACTTTAGCTTAAAATCACCTTAACATAGCTTAATATAACATATATAATCAAGAAATCAATCTTAAATTCATAAAAGTCAACTAGTTAGTGTATTTAAAAAGTCAAAATTTCATTTGGGTCATTTTGAATAAACTTTGAATTTCAACTGTGTGCTTATTAGTAGGATTCAGCTTATAAGCTTTTGGATTTTTAAAGTCTAGTTGCTTAACAAAAATACAAAAATGCTAGTTCTTTGTTTCTCAGCTTTTTAAGTGCTTATTTCTTGGCTTATTTTGGGTACCTATTCTGAAAACTGTCCTGTGCACAGTTGATAGATCCAACTTGATAAGCTCACATAGAGCTTATTAGTTGCTCAAATCTTGTGTTCTCTGGTTCTTTGGAAAGCCAACCGGTCATCTTGGATTGTTGCTTAAGTTTTCACTTTTGAGCTTGTTAGCTAGGGTCGCAAGTAGCTCAAAGCTTGTCCCGCTTCGTGTAATAGCCAAGTGCTTATTGTCTTTGTTCTAGCTTTTCGGTGCTTATCATTCCTTTTAGCTTCATTCTAGTTCATCTAGCTTGTTAGTAGCTTATTTGAGCTTTTGTTTCACCAGTAAGCTGCTTGAGCTTATTTCCATCAAATAAGCTCATTGCTTCATTGTTAGCCAATAAGCTTGTCAAAACAAGCTTATTTGTGTTTTGTAAATTTTTGTCTTTATTAAAGTTTCATTAAATCAAGTATTAAAGTAGTTCTCAAAAGAAAATCCAGAAAAGTTTAATTAAAAATCGGTGATAGCATTTATTTAATAGTTTTAGCTTTTTGATTTTTCTTTTCAACTTATTAATAAGCAAATCTTGTTTTTCTATTTTCTTAGTTTTCGTCATCATATAGTATTTTTAGAAAAAGTTTCATATTTTTCTTTTTCTGTTTAGTATTTATTATAATTATAAATAGTTAATAAATAATAAATAATTAGTAATAAATAATTAAAAAGCATAAAAAATATCTTTTCAGTTCTAAAATTAGTTTTATCTTATTTTAGATTTTTCAAAGTTAAAATTTTATTTTTCCAAGTTTATTTTATATTTTCTAGAATTTAAGTGTATTTTAAATAACAATTAATTAGTATAAATTAGATAAAAGTGTGAAAAATATATTTTTAGTTTTAAAATTAGTTTTATAGTATTTTAGATTTTTCAGAATCATAAGTTTATTTTTCTAGCCTTATTTTGTATTTTCTTCTATTTTAGAGTATTTATTAAATAGTTAAAAGCTTTTTAATTAATAATAATTAATTAAATAGTGTTAAAAATAATTTTCTTTTTCTAATATTTTCTTTTATTTTAGGATTCTAAAATGTCATTTTTATATTTTTAGGTCTTTTATTTCTTAGTTTTCACTTTTTATTTTGTACGTGATCGTAGTTTTAAAACTTACGCTTACGTTTCTTTCATCCGATTGTTGTGCTTTCCAGCCTGTATCCTATTCCTTCCCAATCAATCAAGAGTGTAATTTCTAATCATAAACCTTACGCATCACTATCCTTAGTGATCATTCTATCCTCCGAGTTTGTTTTGACACACCATCGAGTCTCCTCGGGACATAACGACCCGGAATTCATTGTATTCTCTCGACTTCATTGTATTTGTGCTCGAGCGGCTTTAAGCTTTTACGGTCGGTCATTCACAAGTGGTCGGCTTGTGTGAGGTAGCTTGACCGTAGTTCAAAGATGCATCGTAGAAGAGTGAATATACTACATGATGATGGATGTTTGAATAATGGTTATACGACTTAATTTTGATGATGATGAGTGTATATTCTTTTGATGAAGAGTGAATATACTAAGGATAACTGGATTCATTGTTTTGATTTTGATGACTCTCCTCCAACGCCTAATGCTTCACTTACTAAGGATAATTGGAATCAATGTTTGGGATTCATTGTTTTCAATGATATGTTTGATGAGTACTTTCAACCTTCGACTAATGTTGATCATCCACTCAAGCTCATGCTCCGGTTTCTATTGATTCAACTGGTTCACCATCTAAGAAGTACTTCTTGGAATTCTCAAGAAACCTTATCTCCGTTATTTCACAAGGCGCTTATAATGACTATCATGATATTGTAAGTTGCACTATTGAATAATGATCCGCTCTTTGGTGTTCCCGTGCCAAATCTTCACGGATTGTTGTTCATGGATAATGATCCGCTCTTTGGTATTCCTTTGCCAAATCTTTACGGATTATTGTTCCTCCATTGTGCACGCTATAAATCAACCACATGAACATTAAGAAAATGACTACCTCATTCGTCAAGACATTTGTGGTGAATCTTCCGCATCGCCTCTACATGTATACCTTTAGGAAGAATGCATTAATGTTTAGAAATCATTTGTTCCGGTTCATTCGGTGGATCGACGTACATCCGGTTGTACGCTTATTCACGTGTTGGGCATTTGACACAAGTCGATTACTTCAAGTTAATCAATTATCACTTATTTGAGATTGAAGTTAAAATTCACAAAGCGAGCTTAAGATGCAAATGCATGGAATTCTTCTTCGCTTCAAGTTTGGTATATCGTTTTCTTTATCGGTGGTCACTTCAAATTATCTACATATGGGTTGATAAAGATAGTCGAGAGAGTTTCTATCGCGGTGGTCCTATGGCTCCGGACACTCCACCAGACCCGCACTTCAAAACAGTCCCATTGGTTCATCCTTGTTCCAAACTCCTCTCAAGAAACTCCATATGTACCTCCATCCAAGATGATGTAAAGAAATTGTTTGATCCTATGTTTGATGAACCGTATGATTCAATTACTAATGAGGTGCTGATCCTACAACAGAGGATGCTCATATTCCGTGAATGAAGTCAATCCTCGGCCTCAATATCTTTAAGTCAAGAAGCACCTGCCGATCCTTCGCCTCGTCAACAAATCATCATTCTTCAAATGTACATCATGGAAATGTTTCGCATCAATGATGAAGTTAATCCTTCGCTACTCCTCAAGATGCTCCATTTGAAAACATATTTGCTACTCCCGAATCATCATCGAACCATCTTCTTCGTGAGACATCGACTCGCCTACCTCGGTTCCTCAACAACCGCCACATGAACACCTCGTAAAATGGACTCACGATCACCCCTTAGACAACATCATTGGAAATCCTCTCGTCCAGTATCAACCCGGAAACAACTCGCAACCGATGCCTTATGGTGCTTCTTCAACTCCGTACTATCTAAGATCAAACCAAAAGATGTTAAAGCGCCATGAATGAAGATAGTGGTTCAATGCCATGCAAGATAAAATTCATGAGTTTGATCGCCTTGATGTACGGAGTTAGTACCGCCCAGATCGTAGCTATGATTATAGCTCTCAAATGGATCTTCAAAGTAAAACTTGATGAGCATGGTGATGTGTTGAAGAACAAGGCTCGATTAGTTGCTAAAGGATATCGTCAAGAGGAGGGTATAGACTTTGAAGAATCCTTTGCTCCAGCTTGCTCGAATCGAGGCAATCGTAATCTTTCCGCTAATGCCGCTAGTAAGAACATGGTAGTATATCGATGGATGTAAAGACGGCATTTCGAACGGAGATCTTAAAGAAGTCGCTCACGCCACCAACCTGAAGGATTTGTGAATCAAGAGCATCCTACTCACGCTTATCGTTTGAAGAAGGCTCTTTATGGTTTATAGCAAGCTCCAAGGGCATGGTATGATACATCGTCAAAGTTTCTTCTATCAACCGGATTCATCAAAGGAGCAATTGATCCTACATTGTTCACTAGGAAGTCAGCAAACATTTAATTCATGTTCAAATTTATGTTGATGATATTATTTTTGCCTCGATGACCCAATGGAATGTGATCGTTTTCAAATGAAATGAGTTCAAAGTTTCAAATGTCAATGATGGGACAAATGTCATTTTCTTGGGATTACAAATTTCACAAAGTCCCGAGGCATTTTCATAAATCAATCTAAATATGCAATCGAAATCTTAAAGAAATTTGGATTTGATTCAAGTGACCTCGTTGACACCCCATGATTGACCGAACCAAACTAGATGAGGACCTCTCGTGGATCATGATTGACCAAACGAAATATCGTAGTATGATTGGATCCCGATGTATCTCATTGCTAGTAGACCGGACATCTTGTTCATTGCTTGCATGTGTGCTAGATACCGTGCTAAGCCTACTAAAAGCACCTTGAAGCGCTTAAACGGGTCTTCGATATTCCAAGGAACCATAAATATGGGTCTTTGGCACCAAGGACACCGGTATGTCACTAACCGCCTATGCAGATGCCGATCATGCAAGTTGTCAAGATACACGTCAAGTACGCCCGAGGTGCTCGCTTTTGGGTGATAAGCTTGTGAGTGGTCTTCAAAGAAGCAAATGAGTACTTCTATTTCCTCTAGTAGGTTGAATACATAGCCATGTCATCTTGTTGTGCTCAAATCTTATGGATGAGATCTCAATTATCCGACTATGGCTTTGAATTCAACAAAATCCTCCGCATGTGATAATAAAGTGCTATTGCTCTCTCATGCAACAACGTTCAACACTCAAGAGCAAAGCATATCGACATTCGACATCATTTCATCGTGACCAAGTGGAAAAGGTGTGGTGGAACTATATTTTGTGAGGTCCGAATATCGCTAGCGTACATCTTCACCAAAGCTCTTCCAAGAGAACGTTTTGAGTTTATTCTTCCACGACTTGGTTTGAAAATCCTTCAACCGAACTCTCAAACGCCTCGTGGAGGAAGACGAGGAGTAAAGGTCTATCTTCATCTATCTCTTGTAAATATTTATTCGAAAAACAAAATACAAAATTATAAAACCTTCAAAAATCAAATAGAAAATTATAAAACTTTCAAAATCCATAAAATTTAAAATTTCAAAAATCTTCAAAAATATTGTCAATTTGTCATGTTTTTCTCGGTTCGATAATATCTACGGTCTTTGTGCTGTCATTCAAAGAATGACACGGACTTTAGATGTGGTTCAATTTAAAAAAAATATAAAAAAAAGAAAGAAAAAATAATCAAAAAAAAAAAAATTTGGGAGAAAGAGAAACAAATGGTTTATTGTCATTTCAGCAAGAACCGGTTTTAAAAGAAAGAACGAGCCATGTTTCACCATGTTTTTAAATTCCATGCTCGATTCTATAAACATTTATCTCATTGAAAACTAATCGCTTTGAAAAATAACTCGGTCTCTATTTTGATAATCATCGGACTTATTTGTCAAAATCTCTATCTCTCAATCAACAACCTATGTCATTGATTGAGGGGAGAATGATTTCAATTAAATTAAAAAGTTATTTGGCATTAAATTGTTTTCAAAAGATATACATGCATGTTTTATCAATGGAGTTTAAAGTCTTAAAATCCGATCCTTATCGCTCAAACGCTTTCACAATCAAGTCACATTCTCACTAAAAGCTTTCAAAATCAATTTAAATCTATACGAGATCACAAATCTCAAATGTTTTGATAATTGTGATCGGGGAGAATGTGTGATTTAAATTGGATTTAAACCGATAATTCGGTAAATGGTTTTATAAGAATGTACATGCAGTCCTTCCCACATGTGACAAACGATTTCAAATTTTCATGCACATGTTGAGGGGAGCATCTATCTTAAACCTATGATTTGATTGTGATCAACTTATCTCATGTGCTAGTTCCTCTAGTATGTGCAAGACTCCTTTCAAACCTCGAGGCACATATTGAGGGGAGCAAATTATGGAAACCTCATCCTTCCGGAAATGCTATACCAACTTGATTTGATGTGGGAAGTGATGTTGATATCTTTAGAAAATGGTAATTAAAGAAGTTAATTCTTTCTCTTGCCTCCGTGTGCAAAACATTTTCAAATACTTGATGCACATGTTGAGGGGAGTTCTCGTTCTAAAATATCAAAAACAATTCAGTACAAAATGCTTTGTATCACAAGTATCTCGAATTGATTTTCAAATGGTTTTCGATTGGATCCAATGGCGGATGAACAATACCAAATTGACCGACCAACTTTACTTTATGTACGGTGATATAAGGATGATAAGGTTAGGTATGTGTTCCCATGATCCGCCGTAACCGGAGGGATCTACCGAGGACAATCCACTAGTTAGTGTAGAAGTCCTTAGGTATGATGATAAAAGGAGAAAATGAGATATGGGAAGAGTGCGGACTAAGACCGAGCTAGTAATGGAATAAACCCAACAAGGTTCTAGCTATGAAGTCTCGGTAAGCAATGAAGGGTTGAAGAATTAAAAAGAATTGAATGAGGAAAGGGTGAAAACAAATAGCCTCCATTTATTCAACCTTAGGGCGTAAACCGGGTTCAATTCATATGCTCGATGGTAACATCGGTATTGAAGACAAGACGTCATGGACCCAAAGGACGACCGCACTTCAACTTTCCAAACCACTCAAGTTCCTCTTAAAAGGGCTTGTTTCATTCTCACTGGGAACCGACATTATCTATCGACTTTCTCTTAGAGATGGTTGATATTGAAGAAGGAGACCCTCTCCCAGTCTCCGCACATGATCCAAATATGCACAAATTGAGTCTAGAGCCACGAGATCATCAATAAATCTCATTAGGACACTTTCAATGAAGACTCTCTGTTTCACACAATGTGGAAGAGAGATTATATCTCGAGTCCCACGCATTATCCTTGTGGTATTGCCGTAACATCCGAGTGATGTGTTTACATATTCACAATGAAGATGGAAAGCCTTCCGAGCCAACATCAAACAAGCTCCCTGGTAGGTGGCATGTGAGATCTATTATATAGATCAACCATGTGACAACCGAACGAAACAATGGGGCGATTCAATCTCTTGAATCAATCTCGTTCAAGTTATGGATTGACGGATACCTTTGAAAAACCGGTCTTTGTGCTTAAAAACTCTTTTCTTTAGCACATCGACCGTGTACTAATTTTTTCAAACCAAAGGTGTTTTATGATTGATAATTGATTTTCAATAAAACCTTCGTTGTATTGCAAAAAAATTTCTATTGAGCAATACACGATTGTTTTTCAAATCTCTTTCATCAATCGGTGGACTTAAAATTATTTGGTTCACTCACTCCGTGTTGTCTTCTTTGAGATGTTCCGGTTTGAGAACGCTAGAACAATTGCGAAACCCCGTCAAGGAGATTCTTAGGAATCCCACCGATCACAAAAGATTTGTACCGATCAACGGGAACCGTGGGCGTGTACTAATTCAACGAAGTGATCAAAGACACTTTCGCGCGATTTATTGCTAATCGTTGTGTGCGGTACACCCGATGTTTGCGGTGATCGTAATGAAGCGGTCAATCCATAGCCGCATGCTCACACTACACATTCATCTCAAAAGAAATCATGATAAGTGCATCAATGACTCGATATTTTCACTCAATGCTTCGCTACGCCGCCAATATCATGATTCAACAAATGCTTCCGCCACTCGATCGGAAGATATCATGATCCGAATGTGAGCATGTCGGTCCTAAAGTCACAACATCACATAATTCCTACACCACAAAGGATTTCTCGAGATTTTGATAGTGATGATCTCAAAAGATGGCTCAAATTTATCATCACGTGGATAAGTAAAAGACCTCCACTTGAAGTAACCAAACATGCAATGTGAAGAATCAATGACTACGAGCTTAGAAGCAAAGGACTACATCAAGAATGCAAGCACAATTGTTAATGTAATATCTAGTTGTATTCAATGTAAGTTTGGAACATGATTGAGGTGACCTCCTGTGGGAGATTGTTAGGAATTAGAAATTCGTGTATTAAAGAGTCGGTCACCTCAAGTATATGTAATCGTTAGAAAGCTCAGAGTCGTAGTTCTTTTAAGTTAAATAGTATTTAGTTAAGTAACACCGTGGAGGACTGGACGGGTCTTTACCCATCAGTATGCCCGATCCACACCCGATGTGTGGCGATTTATGTAAGACTATAAATACTCTCTACCTTCCAAGGTAGAGTTGGAGCTCATAATAATATCTTTCACTTTCTCTCACTAAGTTCCCTAAACCTCTAACTTCTCTCTAGAATTCCATCTATATGCTACTTTGTGTTATGGTTTGATGTATGTGAAAAGTAATATCTTACATTGTTCAATCGCCTTTCTCGAGCCCGTCCCGATCACCATGATAACATCAAATTAGCCGATCTTTTATATATCAAATTTCCGTGTTTATGGCCTCATTTATATTAATATGGTACTTAATTCGTTCATATTCATTCATATTTACATTTCGTGATAAATGAGGCGTTGGAGCGGAAAAGTGAGAAAAGGCCAAATATACATTCTAAAGATGAATTTACGAGGCCTTTTGATTTTATATGAAGATTACACCGTAACTAGCTAATAAGGTTACGGAGTAAATATGAGCTTTGAAGGATACAGGCGTAACCAATTTTTATGGTTACGCCGTAATTATTTTTATGAAGGTTACAGTAACGTTGCAATTTAGTTACGCCGTAGTGATAATTACGGAGCGGACATGAATATATGGTTGAAGAATTACGTGATTTGGCAATTTAATTACGCCGTAATTAATTACTTAAGAAAGTTTTGAAGTCCGAGGACTAAAGGCGGTCAAAATAATATTAATTCATTTATCACAAGGACCAAGGTAAAAATAACAAGAGCGATCAGGGACTAAAGGGGACAACTTATATGAAGTTTATTTACTTCTAGGACTAAAAATAAATGAAGAAGAACGATCGGGGCCAAAAGAGTACTATAGGCTAATTAAGTTTCATGATATTAAGGTTACAAGAAAAGTCAAGTTGCAATTTATGGCGTAATTACATTGTTTAAGTTATAACAGAACTTAGTTCTGACAATAACTAAATAATTTAGTTATGACGTAATTTTTCAAGATCCGGATTTCTTTGCGCCGACTTTAGTTACGCGTAATTATATCCCAAGGTTACGCCAGTAACCATGTCTGGGCCTATAAATACGACCCTAAATCTGCATTTTTAAGTATCTCTTCACCCCTCTCCTGTGGGTCGATTAGGCACCACCCGGGGCATTTTCGAGCAGTCAGTAGCCGCTTTTGAAGGAAGAATTCACTCGCAATCATCATTATTAGCTCTACATCAAGTTATTTGTATCAAACATTATGTTCAATTCAATTTATGATTTATTCATTTTGTTGGTATGATTTATTATATGTTTGGCTAAGCACCACAGTGTCGGCCTAGTTATGATTCTTAATTGTTTTGTATGCATTTACTTTACTTCGTACAATTATTTCTAAGTGTATGCATGCATAGTTTATTGGTAGCCACCCTTGGTTCGGTAGTTTTGAATGGCGGTAGAGGCCAATTGCCTAGGAGATATGACCAACCCAATTCTAGGTGAGCGGATCGAGATGGGAAGGGTAAGATATGACCAACTGACTACCCTTTCTACTTGTGCGATTTGACCAACCGATCACCTATCGCTTGGATGAACTTAAGAATTAGGGAGTGAGTGTCTAAGTTCCTAACGGCCGGGCACTCACTATTATAAATCTAGCATGTAGCGGTACTTAATGACTCGGCTTAGGGACTAGGAACAACAGGACTTATGACGGTGCTACCGATTTCTCCGTGGTGGCACCTTTGTCGATAGGTTAAAGCGAATTGACCAAATGTTGTCCTCTCGACTTTGACCCCACCAAGTAATTGGAAGTAAGTAGACGAGACATAACTAGCTAGGAGGATTAACTAGGTTAGCACCACTCTTCTTCATTGATTACAACTCTTGCCTTTATCTCGCTTTTTTTATTTCCTTGTTTTATTAGTTAGTTTTATTATTTCAATCTTATAAGCAATTAAAATCGTGACATAGACTTAAGTTAATTTCCAATCCACGTAGCTCTTGGGCGACCTCGGTTTTACCGAATACTACACTACACACGATCGGGTACACCGCCTGTTAGTGCATTAGGTAGACCATAGGTATAACGAGTAATTATAAATATTAAAACTCGTCAAGAAAACTCGCATCAAGTCACAACGATACTAGGAGCTTTACCAAACGCTTTTATAAATGCTTTGAGCAACCAAATATAAGAGTTTTCGGCCATTCTTCAACAAGCCTCGCAAAGAACCGTAACACACTTCCTATGATTATCAATTCGTAAAAGAACAAAGATCATTTTGTACCGAAAACAAAAACAAAATAGTTAAAAAAACAAATACAAAGACAAAATACAAGTAATACAATAAAATATGATATATATCATCGAAACACTTACTTATTTGTCCCAGACGTAGCATCAAAAGAGACAACATCACAAAACTCTTTGTAATTGTACATGGAAACTTCATCACCAGTAAAATTGTAGAAAGCTCAAGATTCTCAACCAAGTAATCAAAAGAAAAACGGAACATGCTTCTTTCTATTTTCCATCTTAGCTATAAGCATCTGCGCATCACTATCGCCTATATAACAATTCACACCCTAAAAAGTTCTTAAAGTCAACAGTTGTACCATGAACAAGCAATACGATCCTTCTGCATCACCAACAAGTGATGAGCTCGTTGCACCTATATTCACGCTAGCGCCTTTAACAATAAACAATCGCTCAACATATGTTAATCGCTTTCGATCTTTGAAAATGCTTATATTCTTTACATTTAAGCTCATGGTTATGTATACTATAAAAACAAATAACTTATATTTTGTAGAACCAGAATCAACTCAAACATAACACGTGCTTTGTAACCTGTGATATGCGTGTTTGAACTTCTCTTCGCTTGTCACTATTCTTTCTAAATCTAGTGTGTCTACATGAATTCCTTAGGACATAATTCCCTATTACACACTAGATACTTTTGCTTAATAATACCGCTCCTCAACCTTTTCTCGACATGATTTCCTAACCACAAACCCTCGCTTTTGAAGCATATTTCATATACGCACTAATGCACTCATCAATCAATTATAAACATTTCCTTAGCTAGTAAAACGTCCACGGGAACTTTATGAATATAATAAACCGCTCCACCGGAGTATCAAAATTAGAGCGAGTAGAAAATGATTCGTGAGTTTTCAAAGCATTCGGCTCGAAAATACAAAAAGCAAAAATAAAACACAGGATCAAGTAAAATGAAATAATAAACATATGTTCTTATGATCACATATGATATAACACATGTGTTGTATGTATGATATATATCACATGTGATATCACATTTGATATCACATGTGATATCAAATGTGATATCACATGTGATATATCATATGTGATATCATATATATCACATATGATATCAAATGTGATGCATAATATTATCAAAATAAAAGTTCTTAATTCAATCAAAACATAACTAATAGCTTATTCAAAAGCTTTAACTACTTAATTCAATCAAAACGTAAACTAATAGCTTATTCAAAGCTTAAAATGCTTAATTCATAAAAAACTAATTAACAACTTAATTTCAATCTAAACGTAACTAATAGCTTATTCAGAGCTTAAAATGATTAACAACTTATCCATCTTCTTCATCACGTAACCCTAACTAATGACTTAGTTCAATCTAAACCTAACTAATAGCTTATTCATAGCTTAAAACTAACTTAAAACTGCTTAATTCAATCTAAACCTAAATTAAAACTGCTTAATTCAATATAAACCTAACTAATAGCTTATTCATAGCTTAAAACTGTTATTCAAACAGAAAACACAATGAATAACAAAATTTAAACACATCTTACTCTTAATAGCTGCAGATTCATCACCGTGTTCATAAGCTACAATCTCCTCCGTATACTTAGCAGAAACATCATCACTAACAAGAATATCTTCAGTTGTAGAAGGAAGATCAGAAACAACGACGTTTTCAGAAGAAGAAGAAAGCTCAGTAGCACCAATCTCTTGAGAAGAAGAAGAACGATCAAAAGAAACTGAAGAATTTGGAATCAAATCCATAAAAGAATCGTTTAATTGAAACAGAATTAGGGTTACGTGATGAAGAAGAAGAATAAACGAGAGAAAATAGGGAAACACACACTTTGTGTGTGTGAAATTAAAAGAGCATTTAATTAAAACAAATGTAAAAAATGCTTTTTATATTGACTAAAATACCCTTGCAGTGTAAAATTTTAAAATTAAGTTTAATCTAAGATATTAGATCAAAATGAATGAAAGGTGGGGATTGATCATTTGGTATGTAGATAAACTTTTGTCCATAAATGATCTTATATCAACATATATACATATATTAGTTAGTGGTATTTATAATATATGAATTTGTGTGTGTGAATATAATAAACTAATAAAGAGTGTGTTAGTGGAGTAACATTATGTTAATAAAGTGTAAGTATTATTTTAATATTTAGTTTAATTAAGTGTATAATTACAAAATTAAGGGTATAATAGATTTAAACAAGTAATTTGAACCCGCCCCGATGCGGCGGGGTGTTTCATACATTATTTTGTGAACTAATGCCCTACCTCATACGATTGTAGATAGAAAATTATACAAAACAATGGTTAAATACTCAACAGCCCATCTGAAATTGCTGGTACAAAGCCTAGACTTGCTTGAGTTCTGTTTGACTCCAATCTTTAACGATCGCTAAAATAGCTCATGGCTGCAACAAAATGCATAATTGGACTGCAAAATATGAGGCTCAGATATGAAAATATCGGATCATTATGAAGCACGCGACATGGCTGCAACCACCCTCCGAGTGTGGATGCCCCGCCAAGACACGGCCCTCAGTAAACCATGATACGATAAAATATAAACCCGGGAAATCATCATCGCCTATTATTTACAACATGACACATGCCACCACCGGTAAAGGAAGGCGGTGAAATGAGGTTAAAACACGGACTTCATGGGGTGAATAAACTGGCGTAATATTCAATACCTTTTATTTGCCAACGATACAATATAATGGTTTCAACATGCTCCCGGCCATAATAACACATATAAACATGTTGCTACACCAAGCTCGGACATAGTCAAACCAAATTGGTCGCCACGCCAAGTTCAAAAATCTCAACTTTTACATAGGCCATGTAAACTCATCACCGCCTCATTTGTATATGATATAATGGGAGGTGCATGTCCTAACCATTTGTAAAAAGTTTTGTAAAGTTATAAAAAAATTAAAAAAGTTCATTAGCACTTTTCCTAAAGTGTTAAAACTCCAAAAATATAAAACAACAAAACAATCAGAACGTTTTCTATTTTGTATTCTCTTTTAAGGTGATTCTTGAAGAGATACGATTTGGTTAAGCAGAGACGATAACAAAAATATTGTCCAAAAGTTTTAAACCCATCTCGCACAAATCTATACCTCGTCTTTTCGGTAGTACTTAATATACATAAAAATCAACCACCATAAATCAAAGGCGATCGACTACCTAGCTGGGGTGCGACCATTAATAAGTTCGAACATCGATTTAAAACTTGCCTTTGTGTCACTTGTGATTTGGTGTACCTTTTTAAAAGCCATTTCATTTGTGATTATTGGTTAAGTTCACTTGTGTTTTGCCTCATTTGTTTTGAAAATTGATTTTTATACATAGTGCATGCGCACTCGTTCTTCGATTCTACAAGTCCACTTTCGAACTTGGAAAGATTCCTCGTGAGCGTGGGGGCGTTCAGCTCCTTCAGCGTGGCCGAGGCGTCTACCACCACCACCTCACAGCCGAAATGGCGAAGACAAACCCATGAATGAGCTTCTCCGGGCACCCATCGAGGGATACGGAGATGCCATTGTTGTCCCAACCATCGTGGTGACACTTTCGAGCTCAAAACGGGTTACTTAATCTAGTAACCCAAAGCCAATTCTATGGTTTTGGCGGGATGATCCTCATGCACACATTCGATGGTTTAACAAGATTGCATCTACCATCAAGTACAAGAATGTCCCCATGAAGCTATCAAGCTTCTTCTTTTCCCATTTTCTCTGAGGACAAGCCCGGAATTGGCTTGAGAAACAACCCCTCGTTACTATAGAGACATGGGAAGATCTCGTCACCAAGTTCGTTAACGAGTTCTATCCTCCATCCCGAACCACAAGTCTTAAGAATGAGATAATGAAATTTTCTCGAGATTTGATGAATCATTTGGGAGGCATGGGATCGTTACAAGAGTTGCTTTGAGTGTCCGCATCACGGTTTTACCGAGTTAATGCAAATGGATACTTTCTACAATGGTCTCAATCGAGACCAATCAAGACTCTTTGAATGCCTCATGGAGGTAATTTCTTGAGCAAGACCACAAAAGAGGCCTTGCAAATCATTGAGAACAAATCTCGGTCCGTCCTTTCGGAGCAAAGACATATCGGTCTCATCTGGACCTTCTTCTTCTTCACACCCGTGAGTACATCTACCACCGATGCTAAGATTGATAAACTCACGAGACATTGTTCGGAGCTTTGGTTCTTGCTAATCAGAAAGTGACCTTCACTCGAGACACCAACACATCTTTGAAGTAAAGAAAGTTGAAAGTTGTGTCACTTGTGGTGGTCCTCGTACTTACTACAATTGTACGCCACCGATGGTAGTCCTTTTGAAGCCAATGCTCTAGCACATAGTTCACGACAAGGAGGTAATCAATACCGTCCTCAAAATGAACCACACTACCGTGCTACCACTAATCGAGGCACCACCGGTTTAACCAAAATCATAACATGCACTGGCGAATCAAAACCAACCTAGAATGAACCAAGGTTATCAAAACCAAGGTAATTTCTATCCTGGACCCAATCAAGGTTTCCAACATCAAGGAACCTTCATCAAAACAATTTCAATCGAGGGAATCAATTTCATGGGAATATGAATCCTAATCAAGGGAATTTTGGTCATAATCAAAACATACGACCTCAAATTATCCTCCAGCTCCTCAATCATTACTCCTCCGGTACCATCATCCGATGAGTTCTTGACGGTTCATGAAATCCCAAGATGAAATGAACAAGGTTGTTGGTCGGTCGATTGGCGATATGAAGAAGTCTTTAAATGATCGACCCCTGCTCGGTGCTATCGAGCAACACGATCGCTAACCCGTGGGGCGATGCTAAGGCGATCACAACCGAAGTGGTGTTTCATATGATGGACCTGCTTTGTTCCTACTACCTCTTCTTCTTCTCTTCCAAAGGTAGTGGACGTTGAACCTCCAAACACAATGGACCAACGACTCCAATGCCACCTCCTCCTGTGCCAATGAGTCAAGTTACCAAGGAAACAACGGACAAGGTGCATTATTCTAGCCCACAAGTACCGACACGTCCTACCTTCGGTAGTCCAACCTCAAGTGGTCCGAAACCCAAGTCAAATCAAGGAGTTGTTTTGAACCTCCGTAGCTCTGTTGAGAATCGAAATCCAAATCTTCTATTCCTTACCCATCACGTTTGAGCAAGCAAAGCTCCGTGAAAAAGCTAGTCATCAAATGGATAAATTTTCCAAATTTTCCAAGAGTTACATTTGACATAAGCTTCATGGATGCTATCATGTTGATGCCCAAGTTTGCATCGACTCTCAAACACATGTTAAGCAATAAGGAAAAGTCATTTGAAATGGCAAAACTCCATCGAATGAGAATCGCTTTCGTGATTATTCAAGAAGCTTCCGAAAAACTTGGAGATCCCGGGAAATTTCTCTTACCTTGTGTATTCGGGGATGGTTGAATGCTTTGCCTAGCGGATCTTGGTGCAAGCATAAACCTTATGCCTTATTCGATGTGGAAGAAACTTTCTCTTAGGAACTTACTCCTACATGCATGACTCTCGAGCTTGCGGATCGTTCCATATCCCGTCCTCTTGGCATTGCCGAGGCGTTTATGAAAGTAGGAAAGTTCCATTTTCCGGTGACTTAGTGGTTGTTGATTTTGATGTCGATCATCGGGTTCCTCTCATTGTTGGTCGAGGATTCACGAGAACGGGCCGTGCTCTCATTGATGCATTTGAGCGGAAATCACATTGCGTGTTGGTAATGAAGTCGTCACTTTTAACCTTGATCAAACTTCGAGGTACTCGCAAACTATGATTACGAATCGGTTAACCGAATAGATATCATTGATGTTGCTTCGACGAGTACTCTCAAGAAGTTCTTGGTTATTCTCATAATTACGTGAGTGGGGATTCCACCACATCTTCTCGACCTATCATAGCCAATTCTACTCCTTCTCGCTCCGTTTGAGGCGACTTCATCTTAGATGAGATTGAAGCATACTTGGCTAGTGATTACTGCTCCATGGAAATTGATCATGCTCAATTGATATTGAGGGGACATACTTCTTATTGAGAAGTTGCTCAATGATGATCCATCATCAACCCTCACCCTAGTGATTCAATCCTGGATGAGATTAATCGGAGGAGATATTCTTCTTGAGAAATTGTTAAATCTGGACACTTCTCCTCCTCTCCTCCCATCAAACTTCATAACAAGGAAGTCAAGTCGGTTGAGAAAGCGAAGAATTTCTGAGGTTGAGCTTAAGGACTTACCTCCTCATCTCGAGTATGCATTTCTTGAGGGTGATGATAAATTACCCGTCATTATTGCTCGAGATTTGAGTAAAGATGAAAAGTCTGCTCTCATAAAAATCTTGAAGTCACACAAGCAAGCAATTGCTTGGAAACTCTCCGACATCAAAGGTATAAACCACGAGTTTTGTACTCATAAAATCTTGATGGAGGATGACTTCAAACCAATGATTCAACATCGAGACGCAGTGAATCCAAAATCCATGATGTTATCAAGCAAGAGGTTATCAAACTTCTTGATGCGGGATTGATTTACCGATCTCGAACAGTCCTTGGGTCACCCAATTCATTGTGTTCGAAAAGGGTGGCATTACATTATCACAAATGAAGATAACGAGTTAATTCCAACTCGCTTGGTTACGGAATGGCGTGTTTGCATCGACTATCGTAAGTTGAATGACGCCACCGTAAAGACCATTTTCTCACCCTTCATGGACCGGATGCTTGAGAGATTAGCGAGGAACGAATACTATTGTTTCCTTGATGGTTTCTCGGTTACTTTCAGATCCCTATTGATCCACGGGATCAAGAGAAGACCACATTCACTTGCCCATACGGAACTTTTGCCTACAAACGTATGCCTTTTGGCTTATGTAATGCTCCCCGCACGTTCCAACGATGTATGATGGCCATTTTCCACGACATGATCGGGAAACGATGGAGGTGTTTATGGATGACTTCTGGTCATTGGATTCTTTTCAATCATGTCTCTCCCATTTAGATAAAATGATTCAAAGGTGTGAAGACACCAATCTTTGTCTAAACGGGAGAAGAGTCACTTATGGTCAAAGAAGGCATTGTCCTTGGCCATAAAATTTCAAAGAATGGGATTGAGGTAGATAGAGCAAAAGTTGATGTTATTGCTAAGTCGCCTCATCCTACTACTGTCAAAGGTATTAGGAGTTTTTAGGTCATGCCGGTTTCTATCGAGATTCATTCAAGATTTTTCCAAAATCGCCTGACCTATGACCCATCTTCTTGAAAAGGATGCTCCTTTTATCTTCTCACCCGAGTGCATCATAGCTTTTGAAACATTAAAGAAAAAGCTTCTGAAGCACCCATTCTCGTTGCTCCGATTGGGACTTGCCTTTTGAACTCATATGCGATGCAAGTGATTTTGCTATCGGTGCGGTCTTAGGGCAACGAAGAAACAAGCATTTTCACCTATCCACTACGCTAAGTAAGACTATGACCAAGCTCAGACTCATTACACCACCACGGAAAAGAGCTATTAGCCGTGGTGTATGCATTTGAGAAGTTTCGCCGTACTTAATCTTGACCAAATGCGTAGTGTATACGGATCACTCGGCTCTTAAATATCTCTTTGCAAAACAAGATGCAAAGCCGAGATTGCCGTTGGATTCTCCTCCTCCAAGAATTTGATATCATTATACGTGATAAAAAGGAGTTGAGAATCTAGTCACGATCATCTGTCTGCATTAGAAAACCCTCACCAAGATGTTTTCGAGAAAAGGAAATAAATGAAACATTTCCTCTCGAGACACTCAATGCGGTTTCTTTCGTGGAAATTCTACTACCCCATGGTTTGCCGACTTCGCAAATTACCATGCGGGTAACTTCATTGAAAGGGATGTCGACCCAACGGAAGAACAAATTCTTCAAAGATGTTAAACATTATTTCGGGACGACCCTTTCTTGTTCAAAATCTGTGCGGATCAAGTCATCCGACGTGTGTTTATGGACGAAGCTATTGACATTCTCACTTGCCATGCTGGACCCAAGGGCCATCATAGTCCAAACTACACCGCCAAAAGGTGTTTGATTCCGGTTCTATTGGCCCACAATCTATAAGGATGCCC
Source organism: Chrysanthemum lavandulifolium (assembly GCA_022545495.1). Lineage (NCBI taxonomy): Eukaryota > Viridiplantae > Streptophyta > Magnoliopsida > Asterales > Asteraceae > Chrysanthemum > Chrysanthemum lavandulifolium. Next base: position 147,644,561 of record CM040246.1, on the reverse strand, counting down.
ACGATTTTGTCAAAACCTCGTGACGCTTGTCAACGTCACGGAAATATATCTCAAAGGAATGAAATGCCACAAAATGCCATTCAAGTTTGTGAGATATTTGACATCCGGGGTATTGATTTTATGGGGCCATTTCCATCTTCTCGTGGTAACAAGTACATACTAGTGGTCATTGACTATTTGTCAAAATGGGTTGAAGCAAAAGCTTTACCCACCAATGATGCCCGAGTTGTTGTGAAGTTTTGAAATCTCTTTTGCCGATTGGAACTCGAGAGCGATAATCGGTGATCGTGGTACACATTTTGTAATGACCAATTTGAAAGAGTCATGCAAAGTATGGTGTTACCCCGTCTCTCATCGCATACCACCCCCAAACAAGTGGGCGGTGGAAGTTTCAAATCGTGGTATTAAAAGAATCCTTGAAAGGACAAGAGGCGAAAATCGTGCATCCTGGTCGGATAAGCTTGATGACGCACTCGGGCTTTTCGTGCTGACTTACAAAACACCCATCGGGTGTACTCCATACAAGCTAGTGTACGGAAGGCATGTCATCTTCCGATTGAGCTAGAGCACAAGGCATCTTGGGCCTTGAAACATGCAAACTTCGATATCTGAGACGGTAGGTGATCATAGAAAAGTTCAAATGAATGAACTAAATGAACTTCGTGATCAAGCTTACGAGAACTCTTTGATCTATAAACAAAAGACAAAGAAGATTCATGACTCTAAAATCAAGAACCGCGTTTTCAACGTTGGTGATCGAGTCCTTCTTTTCAATTCAAGATTGAAGATTTTCTCGAAAGCTCAAGTCCCTACCGGTCCGGTCCATTCACCATTGCTAAGGTTTATCCTTATGGTACCGTTGAGTTATCTCAACCCGATGGTCCTAATTTTAAAGTGAATGGTCATCGGTGAAGCATTACTTTGGAGAGGACATTCCCCCGTGGTTGTCCCGGATCTACAAACATTCCCCATGAACCAATGAATGCGGGGATCGAGTCAAGCTAGTGACTCGGGAATCAAAACTTTAGCACACACCATATGGGTTTTCACCCATATTTACGTCTTCTTACCCCCTTTCTATCACCCTAAGTGTGGGGTGATGCCCATGAGTTATATATATATATATATATATATATATATATATATATATATATATATATATATCTATTAAAAAAAAAAAAATCTTCTAAATAATGGCCGTAGTATTTCCCTTTTACGTTCTTTGTTTCGGCATAACCGGTAATTTGAATATTGAGGGCAATATTCATTTCTAAGTGTGGGGAATTCTCACGAATTTCATGTATTATCTACCCAATTCCCGTTTTGGCCAAAATTTTTTTGGAGTATGTGTTCTACACTTACTCGACTTGTTATCGATCCGCCATGTCTATAAGACAAAATGATTGGCTAATCCAGAGCAAACGGCTCTTGGTAAAGATTTCTCAAATCCGTTTATATGGCTTGCAATTTGCCCAAAATTGTATGGTTCTCAACTCACCATATCCTAAAAAGTGAAGAGTTGGCTAGCCCATGAGGTTATGGCTTGTGGTAAAGGCGATGGAAAATCCATAATTGGTATTCACTCACCAATGATAATTCGATAATTTATCTAAGAGTTGGCTAGTCCGGAAAGTGCGGCTTCGGTAAAGACACATCAAATCAGTTATATGGTTTATGATTTGCCAATAAATCATTTGGTTATCATTGTACCAAGGTTCTTACTTGAATCAAAACAATTGGCTACTCCAAGTGATGGCTTTTGGTAAAGAGTTTTAAAATCCATCAAGTTTTCTCAAATCATTGCTAGGGACTAGCAATATCTCGATGTGGGGATTGATGAGTGTCAAATACTCATCATTTTGTATAATCTAAGCGCAAAATCATCGAAAACACTCGAAACACATCAAAATGATCAAAATATCACAAATCGGTGTTTTATGTGTTTTAAATGCAAAATATCAAAATCAGATGAAAAAATGTATCAAGTTTGCAAAATTGGCAGTTTTAGTCCCCAAGTTTTAAAAGTTGTCAAATCTAGTCCTTGGAATTCAAAAATGTGAAGTTTTATCATTCAAGGTCCCTGAAGTATTCTAAGTTATCAAAAATGATCCTTGATTGATTCTTTGGTCAATTGGCAAGAAAGGTCCCTAAACTTTGGAAAATTGCAAATTTAGTCCTTGGACCTTTTAAAATGGATTTTATGCAAAAAGGGCCCTTGTTCTATCAAAGTTTGTCAAAATTGGTCCTTGTTATAAGTTTGGAAAAATGGCATTTTCAGTCCTTGAGTTTGGATAAATTACAAAATTGGTCCTTGTTGTTACTTCTTAAACCAAACGGATACCATATATTTCACAAAGCCCAAATCCAAATCCTATCCAATCCTTGGCCCAATCTGTCTCTAGCCCATGACCCGACCCCTTTGTTATTAGCAACTGGTCAACAAAAGTCAAACCAGCTCAAAAACCGCCCAAACACTGTAGCATTCCCTCTTCCCCTCAGAATAAAGAAACCAATCGTGGTTTCTCCTTTTCTCAACCCCCATACTATGTCCCTCCACATCCTCTAAACAACAAAAACTTTAATTGATTGAACCAAATCTCATTAATTCTCAAACACCGCTAAAGAAATATTTGGCGCCAAAATAACAAGTGGGACGGATATGATGAGTTTCAAAGATCCAATGGCTAGATTTTGGTGGGAAAGATTCGAAGACATCAAGGAGTGCTAAAAGTCAATATATAGAGAGAGATTCAATGTATCATCTATCTAGTGTAAATTACTTTTACTTATGTCGCTTTTTAATTTTCTCAAACTCTTTAGTTTATGTTTAAGCCTTGAAATACTTTGTAATCTTGTTTGATGTATCAAGTAAACATTTTCGCTTTCAATTTCAAGTCTTATATACTGAATTTAGTTTTTGAATGTTTCCTTGTTTAAATCCTCAAAATATTTAATTGTTGTTATTAGTTGTTTTAAGAATTTCAAAGCTCTTATAAGCTCTTTACAAAGCTTATCTAAGTTTAGAATCCTTAAAACTCAGTTTATATTCAAAATAAAAAATTCACACAAATTCTCAAAAATAGCTTGAAAATAAAAGGCAATGAGAATGATGATGAAAGCTGAAGCATAGTGATCACTTGGATTGCTTTTGGTTTAGAGCTTCTTGGGAAGCAATAGGGTGTAGTTATCAGTTCTTGAATCTATGATTTGAGCTTGGACTCATTTTGTAAGGCATCTTCTTAACTTTTGCATTTATTAGTTTAAGTGTTTATATAGTGTCAATTCCAGTTTTAATCTGTTTTATTTTAGCTAATATAAGATATTAAATAGATTTCTTGATCTAAAAACTTGTTTTAGTATAAAAAGCTTCAAAACAGTTTCATTGGAGGGTGTTTGGATCTGCATGCTAATATGTAGTAGAAGTCATTTGAGTTGTTAGTTGTTGTTGTTCTGTGTTACTATAGTTCATAATAACTCAGTTTGGTCATAAAATCTAGTTCTTGTTTTATAAAAAGTCAAATTTAGTTTAATCTTAATTTACCTTATAAGCATTAAGATATTAGATTATTAATCTCATCAAATCGCTTGTAATTGGTCACTTTAGCTTAAAATCACCTTAACATAGCTTAATATAACATATATAATCAGTAAAATCAATCTTAAATTCATAAAAGTCAACTAGTTAGTGTATTTAAAAAGTCAAAATTTCATTTGGGTCATTTTGAATAAACTTTGAATTTCACTTGTGTGCTTATTAGTAGGATTCACTTATAAGCTTTTGGATTTTAAAGTCTAGTTGCTTAACAAAAATACAAAATGCTAGTTCTTTGTTTCTCGACTTTTTAAGTGCTTATTTCTTGGCTTATTTTGGGTACCTATTCGAAAGCATCACTGTACGAGTTGATAGATCCAACTTGATAAGCTCACATAGAGCTTATTAGTTGCTCAAATCTTGTGTTCTCTCGGTTCTTTGGAAAGCCAACTGGTCATCTTGGATTGTTAAGCTTAAGTTTTCACTTTTGAGCTTGTTAGCTAGGTGCAAGTAGCTCAAAGCTTGTCCCACTTCTGTGTAATAGCCAAGTGCTTATTGTCTTTGTTCTAGCTTTTCAGTGTGCTTATCTGTTCCTTTTAGCTTCATTCTAGTTCATCTAGCTTGTTAGTAGCTTATTTGAGCTTTTGTTTCAGTTGTAAGCCTGTTTAAGCTTATTTCCATCAAATAAGCTCATTAAGCCTACTGTTAGCCAATAAGCTTGTCAAAACAGCTTATTTGTGTTTTGTAAATTTTTTGTCTTTATTAAAGTTTCATTAAATCAAGATTAAAGTAGTTCTCAAAAGAAAATCCAGAAAAAGTTTAATTAAAAATCAGTGATAGCATTTATTTAATAGTTTTAGCTTTTTGATTTTTCTTTTCAGCTTATTAATAAGCAAATCTTGTTTTTCTATTTTTCTTAGTTTTCTGTCATCATATAGTATTTTTAGAAAAAGTTTCATATTTTTCTTTTTCTGTTTAGTATTTATTATAATTATAAATAGTTAATAAATAATAAATAATTAGTAATAAATAATTAAAAAGCATAAAAAATATCTTTTCAGTTCTAAAATTAGTTTTATCTTATTTTAGATTTTTCCAAGTTAAAATTTTATTTTTCCAAGTTTATTTTATATTTTCTAGTATTTAAGTGTATTTTAAATAACAATTAATTAGTATAAATTAGATAAAAGTGTGAAAAATATATTTTTAGTTTTAAAATTAGTTTTATAGTATTTTAGATTTTTCAGAATCATAAGTTTATTTTTCTAGCCTTATTTTGTATTTTCTTCTATTTTAGAGTATTTATTAAATAGTTAAAGCAGTTTTAATTAATAATAATTAATTAAATAGTGTTAAAAATAATTTTCTTTTTCTAATATTTTTCTTTTATTTTTAGGATTCTAAAATGTCATTTTTATATTTTAGGTCTTTTATTTCTTAGTTTTCACTTTTTATTTTGTGCGTGATCGTAGTTTTAAAACTTACGTTTACGTTTCTTTCATCGATTGTTGTGCTTTCGATTACGTATCCTATTCCTTCCCAATCAATCGGTAGTGTAATTTCTAATCATAAACCTTTACGGATCACTATCCTTAGTGATCATTCTATCCTCGAGTTTGTTTGACACCATTGAGTCTCCTGGGACATAACGACCCGGAATTCATTGTATTCTCTGGACTTCATTGTATTTGTGCTCGAGCGGTTTAAGCTTTACGGTCGTCATTCACAAGTGGGTGGCTTGTGTGAGGTAGCTTGACGTAGTTCAACCTGGATCGAGGAGAAGAGTGAATATACTACATGATGATGGATGTTTGAATAATGGTTATACGACTTAATTTTTGATGATGATGAGTGTATATTCTTTTGATGAAGAGTGAATATACTAAGGATAACTGGATTCATTGTTTTGATTTTGATGACTCTCCTCCAACGCCTAATGCTTCACTTACTAAGGATAATTGGGAATCAATGTTTGGGATTCATTGTTTTCAATGATATGTTTGATGAGTACTTTCAACCTTGACTAATGTTGATCATCCGACTTCAAGCTCATGCTCCGGTTTCTATTGATTCAACTGGTTCACCATCTAAGAAGTACTTCTTGGAATTCTCAAGAAACCTTATCTCCGGTTATTTCACAAGGCGTTTATAATGACTATCATGATATTGTAAGTTGCACTATTGAATAATGATCCGCTCTTTGGTGTTCCCGTGCCAAATCTTCACGGATTGTTGTTCATGGATAATGATCCGCTCTTTGGTATTCCTTTGCCAAATCTTTACGGATTATTGTTCCTCTCATTGTGCACGCTATAAATCAACCACATGAACATTAAGAAAATGACTACCTCATTCGCTCGAAGACATTTGTGGTGAATCTTCCGGATCGGTCTCTACATGTATACCTTTAGGAAGAATGCATTAATGTCGAGAAATCATTTGTTCGGTTCATTCGGTGGATCGACGTACATCCGGTTGTACGTTTATTCACGTGTTGGGCATTTGACACAAGCCGATTACTTGAAGTTAATCAATTATCACTTATTTGAGATTGAAGTTAAAATTCACAAAGCGAGCTTAAGATGCAAATGCATGGAATTCTTCTTCGATTTCAAGTTTGGTATATCGAGGTTTTCTTTATCGGTGGTCACTTCAAATTATCTACATATGGGTTGATAAAGATAGTCGAGAGAGTTTCTATCGCGGTGGTCCTATGGCTCTGGACACTCCATTCAGACCCGCACTTCAAAACAGTCCCATTGGTTCATCCTTGTTCCAAACTCCTCTCAAGAAACTCCATATGTACCTCCATCCGAAGATGATGTAAAGAAATTGTTTGATCCTATGTTTGATGAATCGTATGATTCAATTACTAATGAGGTGCTGATCCCACAACAGAGGATGCTCATATTCCGTGAATGAAGTCAATCCCTCGGTCTCAATATCTTTAAGTCAAGAAGCACTGCTGCGATCCTTGATCGTCAACAAATCATCATTCTTCAAATGTACATCATGGAAATGTTTCGCATCAATGATGAAGTTAATCCCTTCGCTACTCACGAAGATGCTCCATTTGAAAACATATTTGCTACTCACGAATCATCATCGAACCATCTTCTTGAGACATCGACTCGACTACCTCGGTTCCTCAACAAGCGCCACATGAACACCTCGTAAAATGGACTCACGATCACCCCTTAGACAACATCATTGGAAATCCTCTCGTCCTGTATCAACCCGGAAACAACTCGCAACCGATGCCTTATGGTGCTTCTTCAACTCCGTACTATCTAAGATCAAACCAAAAGATGTTAAAACCGCCATGAATGAAGATAGGCGGTTCAATGCCATGCAAGATAAAATTCATGAGTTTGATCGTCTTGATGTATGGGAGTTAGTACCGCTCGAGCGTGCTATGATTATAGCTCTCAAATGGATCTTCAAAGTAAAACTTGATGAGCATGGTGATGTGTTGAAGAACAAGGCTCGATTAGTTGCTAAAGGATATCGTCAAGAGGAGGGTATAGACTTTGAAGAATCCTTTGCTCCGGTTGCTCGAATCGAGGCAATCGAATCTTTCAGCTAATCTGCTAGTAAGAACATGGTAGTATATCGATGGATGTAAAGACGGCATTTACGAGCGGAGATCTTAAAGAAGTCGTCTCGTCGGCCAACTGAAGGATTTGTGAATCAAGAGCATCCTACTGCGTTTATCGTTTGAAGAAGGCTCTTTATGGTTTATAGCAAGCTCAAGGGCATGGTATGATACAACGTCAAAGTTTCTTCTATCAACCGGATTCATCAAAGGAGCGATTGATCCTACATTGTTCACTAGGAAGTCAGCAAACATTTAATTCATGTTCAAATTTATGTTGATGATATTATTTTTGCCTCGACAGACCCAATGGAATGTGATCGTTTTCAAATGAAATGAGTTCAAAGTTTCAAATGTCAATGATGGGACAAATGTCATTTTCTTGGGATTACAAATTTCACAAAGTCCGGGAGGCATTTTCATAAATCAATCTAAATATGCAATGAAATCTTAAAGAAATTTGGATTTGATTCAAGTGACCTGTTGACACCCCATGATTGACCGAACCAAACTAGATGAGGACCTCTCGGGGATCATGATTGACCAAAGCGAAATATCGTAGTATGATTGGATCCACGATGTATCTCACTTTGCTAGTAGACCGGACATCTTGTTATTGTTTGCATGTGTGCTAGATACCGAGCTAAGCCTACTAAAAAGCACCTTGAAGCGATTAAGCGGGTCTTCGATATCTCAAGGAACCATAAATATGGGTCTTTGGTACCAAGGACACCGGTATGTCACTAACCGCCTATGCGGATCTTGATCATGCGAGTTGTCAAGATACACGTCGAAGTACGTGAGGTGCTCGATTTTGGGTGATAAGCTTGTGAGTGGTCTTCAAAAAGCAAATGAGTACTTTATTTCCTCTACAGGAGGTGAATACATAGCCATGTCATCTTGTTGTGCTCAAATCTTATGGATGAGATCTCAATTATCGACTATGGCTTTGAATTCAACAAAATCCTCATCTTGTGATAATAAAGTGCTATTGCTCTCTCATGCAACAACGTTCAACACTCAAGAGCAAAGCATATCGACATTCGACATCATTTCATCGAGGACCAAGTGGAAAAAGGTGTGGTGGAACTATATTTTGTGAGGTCCGAATATCGTTAGCGGACATCTTCACCAAAGCTCTTCCAAGAGAACGTTTTGAGTTTATTCTTCCACGACTTGGTTTGAAAATCCTTCAACCGAAACTCTCAAACGTCTTCGGGAGGAAGGCGAGGAGTAAAGGTCTATCTTCATCTATCTCTTGTAAATATTTATTCGAAAAACAAAATACAAAATTATAAAACCTTCAAAAATCAAATAGAAAATTATAAAACTTTCAAAATCCATAAAATTTAAAAATTTGAAAAATCTTCAAAAATATTGTCAATTTGTCATGTTTTTCTCGGTTCGATAATATCTACGGTCTTTGTCTTTGTCATTCAAAGAATGACACGGACTTTAGATGTGGTTCAATTTAAAAAAATATAAAAAAAAAAAGAAAAAAATAATCAAAAAAAAAAAAAAAATTTGGGAGAAAGAGAAACAAATGGTTTATTGTCATTTGATGCATAAACGGTTTTAAAAGAAAAACGAGCCATGTTTCACCATGTTTTTAAATTCCATGCTCGATTCTATAAACATTTATCTCTTGAAAACTAAGCGCTTTGAAAAATAACTCGGTCTCTATTTTTGATAATCATCGGGACTTATTTGTCAAAATCTCTATCTCTCGATCAACAACCTATGTCATTGATTGAGGGGAGAATGATTTCAATTAAATTAAAAAGTTATTTGGCATTAAATTGTTTTCAAAAGATATACATGCATGTTTTATCAATGGAGTTTAAAGTCTTAAAATCCGATCCTTATCGGTTCAAACGCTTTCACAATCAAGTCACAATTCTCACTAAAGCTTTCAAAATCAATTTAAATCTATCACGAGATCACAAATCTCAAATGTTTTGATAATTGTGATCGGGGAGAATAATGTGATTTAAATTGGATTTAAACGATAATTCGGTAAATGGTTTTATAAGAATGTACATCGGGTCCTTCCACATGTGACAAACGATTTCAAATTTTCATGCACATGTTGAGGGGGCATCTATCTTAAACCTATGATTTGGATTGTGATCAACTTATCTCAATGTGCTAGTTCCTCTAGTATGTGCAAGACTCCTTTCAAACCTCGAGGCACATATTGAGGGAGCAAATTATGGAAACCTCATCCTTCCGGAAATGCTATACCAACTTGATTTGATGTGGGAAGTGATGTTGATATCTTTAGAAAATGGTAATTAAAAAGTTAATTCTTTCTCTTGCCTCCGTGTGCAAAACATTTTCAAATACTTGATGCACATGTTGAGGGGAGTTCTCGTTCTAAAATATCAAAAACAATTCGGTACAAAATGCTTTGTATCACAAGTATCCGAATTGATTTTCAAATGGTTTCATTGGATCCAATGGCGGATGAACAATACCAAATTGACCGACCAACTTTACTTTATGTGCGGTGATATAAGGATGATAAGGTTAGGTATGTGTTCCCATGATCCGCCGGAACCGGAGGGATCTACCCAGGACAATCCACTAGTTAGTGTAGAAGTCCTTAGGTATGATGATAAAAGGAGAAAATGAGATATGGGAAGAGTGCGGACTAAGACCGAGCTAGTCTTGGAATAAACCCAACAAGGTTCTAGCTATGAAGTCTCGGTAAGCTTCGAAGGGGTTGAAGAATTAAAAGAATTGAATGAGGAAAGGGTGAAAACAAATAGCCCTCCATTTATTCAACCTTAGGGCGAAACGGGTTCAATTCATATACTCTTGATGGTAACATCGGTATTGAAGACAAGACGTCATGGACCCAAAGTGGCGCTTGCACTTCAACTTTCCAAACCACTCAAGTTCCTCTTAAAAGGGCTTGTTTCATTCTCACGGGAACCGACATTATCTATCGACTTTCTCTTAGAGATGGTTGATATTGAAGAAGGAGACCCTCCCACAGTCTCCGCGCATGATCCAAATATGCACAAATTGAGTCTAGAGCCACGAGATCATCAATAAATCTCATTAGGACACTTTCAATGAAGACTCTCTGTTTCACACAATGTGGAAAGAGATTATATCTTGAGTCCCACGCATTATCCTTGTGGTATTGCGGAACATCCGAGTGATGTGTTTACATATTCACAATGAAGATGGAAAGCCTTACGAGCCAACATCAAACAAGCTCTGGTAGGTGGCATGTGAGATCTATTATAGATCAACCATGTGACAAGCGAACGAAACAATGGGGCGATTCAATCTCTTGAATCAATCACGGTTCAAGTTATGGATTGACGGATACCTTTGAAAAACCGGTCTTTGTGCTTAAAAACTCTTTTCTTTAGCACATCGACCGTGTACTAATTTTTCAAACCAAAAGGTGTTTTATGATTGATAATTGATTTTCAATAAAACCTTCGTTGTATTGCAAAAAATTTCTATTGAGCAATACACGATTGTTTTTCAAATCTCTTTCATCAATCGGTGGACTTAAAATTATTTGGTTCACTCACTCCGTGTTGTCTTCTTTGAGATGTTCGGTTTGAGAACGGCTAGAACATTGCGAAACCACGTCAAGGAGATTCTTAGAATCCTACCGATCACGAGCGTGCTTGTACCGATCAGCGGGAACCGTGGGCGTGTACCTCGATTCAACGAAGTGATCAAAGACACTTCGCGCGATTTATTATGCTAATTGTATGCGGTACACCGATGTTTGCGGTGATCGAGAATGAAGCGGTCAATCCATAGCCGCATGCTCACACTACACATTCATCTCAAAAGAAATCATGATAAGTGCATCAATGACTCGATATTTTCACTCAATGCTTCGCTTTCTGCTGCGCCAATATCATGATTCAACAAATGCTTCCGCTACTCGATCGGAAGATATCATGATCCGAATGTGAGCATGTCGGTCCTAAAGTCACAACATCACATAATTCCTACACCACAAAGGATTTCTCGAGAGATTTTGATAGTGATGATCTCAAAAGATGGCTCAAATTTATCATCACGTGGATAAGTAAAAGACCTCCACTTGAAGTAACCAAACATGCAATGTGAAGAATCAATGACTACGAGCTTAGAAGCAAGGACTACATCAAGAATGCAAGCACAATTGTTAATGTAATATCTAGTTGTATTCAATGTAAGTTTGGAACATGATTGAGGTGACCTCCTTGGGGAGATTGTTAGGAATTAGAAATTCCGGTATTAAAGAGTCGGTCACCTCAAGTATATGTAATCGTTAGAAAGCTCGTAGTCGTAGTTCTTTTAAGTTAAATAGTATTTAGTTAAGTAACACCGTGGAGGACGGACGGTCTTTACCCATGTATGCACGATCCATGACCCGATGTGTGGCGATTTATGTAAGACTATAAATACTCTACCTTCCAAGGTAGAGTTGGAGCTCATAATAATATCTTTCACTTTCTCTCACTAAGTTCCCTAAACCTCTAACTTTCTCTCTAGAATTCCATCTATATGCTACTTTGTGTTATGGTTTGATGTGTATGTGAAAAGTAATATCTTACATTGTTCAATCGCCTTTCTCAGAGCCCCGTCCTGATCAGTCATGATAACATCAAATTAGCCTGATCTTTTATATATCAAATTTCCGTGTTTATGGCCTCATTTATATTAATATGGTACTTAATTCGTTCATATTCATTCATATTTACATTTCAGGATAAATGAGGCGTTGGAGCGGAAAAGGTGTGAGAAAAGGCCAAATATACATTCTAAAGATGAATTTACGAGGGCCTTTTGATTTTATATGAAGATTACACCGTAACTAGCTAATAAGGTTACGGAGTAAATATGAGCTTTGAAGGATACGGCGTAACCAATTCTTATGGTTACGTCGTAATTATTTTTGAAGGTTACTGATAACGTTGCAATTTAGTTACGTAGTAGTGATAATTACGGACGGACATGAATATATGGTTGAAGAATTACGGCGTGATTTGGCAATTTAATTACGCCGTAATTAATTACTAGGCGAAAGTTTTGAAGTCGAGGACTAAAGGCGGTCAAAATAATATTAATTCATTTATCACAAGGACCGAAGGTAAAAATAACAAGAGCGATCGGGGACTAAAGGGGACAACTTATATGAAGTTTATTTACTTCTAGGACTAAAAATAAATGAAGAAGAAGCGATCGGGGCCAAAAGAGTACTATAGGCTAATTAAGTTTCATGATATTAAGGTTACAAGAAAAGTAACGAAGTTGCAATTTATGGCGTAATTACATTGTTTTATAACAGGTAACTTAGTTACGACGTAACTAAATAATTTAGTTATGACGTAATTTTTCAAGATCCGATTTCTTTGCGCCGACTTTAGTTACTGCGTAATTAGCCATAAGGTTACGCCGTAACCATGTCGGGCCTATAATACTGACCCTAAATGCATTTTAAGTATCTCTTCACCCCTCTCCTGTGGGTCGATTAGGCACCACTCCGTGGCATTTTCGAAAATCAGTAGCGGTTTGAAGGAAGAATTCACTCGCAATCATCATTATTAGCTCTACATCAAGTTATTTGTATCAAACATTATGTTCAATTCAATTTATGATTTATTCATTTTGTTGGTATGATTTATTATATGTTTGGCTAAGCACCACAGTCTTGGCCTAGTTATGATTCTTAATTGTTTTGTATGCATTTACTTTATACGTACAATTATTTCTAAGTGTATGCATGCATAGTTTATTGGTAGCCACCCTTGGTTCGGTAGTTTTGAATGGCGGTAGAGGCCAATTGCCTAGGAGATATGACCAACCCGACCCTAGGTGAGCGGATGAGATGGGAAGGGTAAGATATGACCAATGACTACCCTTTCTACTTGTGCGATTTGACCAGCGATCACCTATCGTTTGGATGAACTTAAGAATTAGGGAGTGAGTGTCTAAGTTCCTAACGGCGGGCACTCACTATTATAAATCTAGCATGTGGCGGTACTTAATGACTCGGCTTGGGGACTAGGAACAACAGGACTTATGACGTGCGCTGATTTCTCCTGTGGTGGCACCTTTCTTCGATAGGTTAAAGCGAATTGACCAAATGTTGTCCTCTCGACTTTGACCCCACCAAGTAATTGGAAGTAAGTGAGCGTAGACATAACTAGCTAGGAGGATTAACTAGGTTAGCACCACTCTTCTTCATTGATTACAACTCTTGCCTTTATCTCGCTTTTTTTTATTTCCTTGTTTTATTAGTTAGTTTTATTATTTCAATCTTATAAGCAATTAAAATCGTGACATAGACTTAAGTTAATTTCCAATCCACGTAGCTCTTGGGCGACCTCGGTTTTACCGAATACTACACTACACGATCGGGTACACCGCCTGTTAGTGCATTAGGTAGACCATAGGTATAACGAGTAATTATAAATATTAAAACACAGTCGATAAAACACGCATCAAGTCACAACGATACTAGGAGCTTTACCAAACGCTTTTATAAATGCTTTGAGCAACCAAATATAAGAGTTTTCGGTTTCATTCTTCAACAAGCCTGCGAGAACCGTAACACACTTCCTATGATTATCAATTCTTGTAAAAAAGAACAAAGATCATTTTGTACCGAAAACAAAAACAAAAATAGTTAAAAAAACAAATACAAAGACAAAATACAAGTAATACAATAAAATATGATATATATCATCGAAACACTTACTTATTTGTCACAGACGTAGCATCAAAAGAGACAACATCACAAAACTCTTTGTAATTGTACATGGAAACTTCATCACCCGAAAATTGTAGAAAGCTCAAGCATTCTCAACCAAGTAATCAAAAGAAAAATCGGAACATGCTTCTTTCTATTTTCCATCTTAGCTATAAGCATCTGCGCATCACTATCGCCTATATAACAATTCACACTCCTAAAAAGTTCTTAAAGTCAGTTGTACCATGAACAAGCAAAACGATCCCTTGGACCATCAACAAGTGATGAGCTCTCGTTGCACCTATATTCACGCTAGCGACTTTAACAATAAACAAGCGCTCAACATATGTTAGCGCTTTTCGATCTTTGAAAAATGCTTATATTCTTTACATTTAAGCTCATGGTTATGTATACTATAAAAAACAGTCAACTTATATTTTGTAGAACCAGGAATCAACTCAAACATAACACGTGCTTTGTAACCTGTGATATGCAGGTTTGAACTTCTCTTCTGCTTGTCACTATTCTCTAAATCTAGTGTGTCTACATGAATTCCCTTAGGACATAATTCCCTATTACACACTAGATACTTTTGCTTAATAATACCGCTCCTCAACCTTTTACGACATGATTTCCTAACCACAAACCTCGCTTTTGAAGCATATTTCATATCGCACTAATGCACTCATCAAGCCGAATTATAAACATTTCCTTAGCTAGTAAAACGTCCACGGGAACTTTATGAATATAATAAACCGTTCCACCGGAGTATCAAAATTAGAGCGAGTAGAAAATGATTCGGGAGTTTTCAAAGCATTCGATTACGAAAATACAAAAAGCAAAAATAAAAACAGTGATCAAGTAAAATGAAATAATAAACATATGTTCTTATGATCACATATGATATAACACATGTGTTGTATGTATGAGATATATATCACATGTGATATCACATTTGATATCACATGTGATATCAAATGTGATATCACATGTGATATATCATATGTGATATCATATATATCACATATGATATCAAATGTGATGCATAATATTATCAAAATAAAAGTTCTTAATTCAATCAAAACATAACTAATAGCTTATTCAAAAGCTTTAACTACTTAATTCAATCAAAGCGTAAACTAATAGCTTATTCAAAGCTTAAAATGCTTAATTCATAAAAACTAATTAACAACTTAATTTCAATCTAAACGTAACTAATAGCTTATTCAGAGCTTAAAATGATTAACAACTTATCCATCTTCTTCATCACGTAACCCTAACTAACGACTTAGTTCAATCTAAACCTAACTAATAGCTTATTCATAGCTTAAAACTAACTTAAAGCGCTTAATTCAATCTAAACCTAAATTAAAAGCTGGCAATTCAATATAAACCTAACTAATAGCTTATTCATAGCTTAAAGCATTATTCAAACAGAAAACACAATGAATAACAAAATTTAAACACATCTTACTCTTAATAGCTCAGCAGATTCATCACCGTGTTCATAAGCTACAATCTCCTCCGATACTTAGCGAAACATCATCACTAACAAGAATATCTTGGTTGTAGAAGGAAGATCGAAACAACGACGTTTTGGAAGAAGAAGAAAGCTCGGTAGCACCAATCTCTTGAGAAGAAGAAGAACGATCAAAAGAAGCGAAGAATTTGGAATCAAATCCATAAAAGAATCGTTTAATTGAAGCGAATTAGGGTTACGTGATGAAGAAGAAGAATACGAGAGAAAATAGGAAACACACACTTTGTGTGTGTGAAATTAAAAGAGCATTTAATTAAAACAAATGTAAAAAATGCTTTTTATATTGACTAAAATACCCTTGCAGTGTAAAATTTTAAAATTAAGTTTAATCTAAGATATTAGATCAAAATGAATGAAAGGTGGGGATTGATCATTTGGTATGTAGATAAACTTTTGTCCATAAATGATCTTATATCAACATATATACATATATTAGTTAGTGGTATTTATAATATATGAATTTTGTGTGTGTGAATATAATAAACTAATAAAGAGTGTGTTAGTGGAGTAACATTATGTTAATAAAGTGTAAGTATTATTTTAATATTTAGTTTAATTAAGTGTATAATTACAAAATTAAGGGTATAATAGATTTAAACAAGTAATTTGAACCCGCCCGATGCGTGCGCGGGTGTTTCATACATTATTTTGTGAACTAATGCCTACCTCATACGATTGTAGATAGAAAATTATACAAAACAATGGTTAAATACTCAACGACCCATCCGAAATTCTTTGGTACAAAGCCTAGACTTGCTTGAGTTGTTTGACTCAATCTTTAACGATCGCTAAAATAGCTCATGGTCGCAACAAAATGCATAATTGATACGCAAAATATGAGGCTCGAGATATGAAAATATCGGATCATTATGAAACGCGACATGGCCGCAACCACCCTCCGAGTGTGGATGCCCGCCAAGACACTGCCCTCGATAAACCATGATACGATAAAATATAAACCCGGAAATCATCATCGCCTATTATTTACAACATGACACATGCCACCACGGTAAAGGAAGGCGGTGAAATGTGAGGTTAAAACACGGACTTCATGGGGTGAATAAAGCGCGTAATATTCAATACCTTTTTATTTGCCAAGCGAATACAATATAATGGTTTCAACATGCTCCCGGCTATAATAACACATATAAACATGTTGCTACACCAAGCTCGGACATAGTCAAACCAAATTGGTCTGCCGCAGCGCCAAGTTAGAAAAATCTCAACTTTTACATAGGCCATGTAAACTCATCACTGCCTCATTTGTATATGATATAATGGGAGGGTGCATGTCCTAACCATTCTATTTTATCAAGTTCCGGACATGGCTGCAAACCAAATAGGCTGGCACGCCAAATTCTGGAAAATCTCAGCTTTTACCTAGACCGTGTAAACTCATCACTGCCTCATTAATACTAATGGCATCGTGCTGATAATCAAACAAAGCCAGCAAAAGTATCATTTATCAATCCCGCAACAACACCAGCTATTGAGCTAAGGACACGTTAACGTTTGTTAAATGGCAGTAACTTTTGTTAAATGGCACAACTTTGCACAATATGACACAACGCCACAGTAACTTTTGTTAAATGTCAGCCTATTCTAAAATAGCTCATATCAGCTCAGATCAGTTTTCCAAATAGGCTGTAAATAGGTCAGATCAGCCAACTTTTTGTTTCAGTTTACAAATAGCTCCGATCAGCTGAGATCAGTTTTCCAAAGCGGTACAACTACAGTAACTATAAAAGATTAAAGACCTTAATATTTAAACCCCATATACATAATCAAGATAACAAAGATCGAAAACAATTGCATACCTGAGTTCGAATCAAGAACCCTAATCTTGATTAATAATCAAAATCAAACCTTTCAAAAAATTAGAGAACAATACCCACATCCGTAACCTTTTATACATTTAGTAAATACATCTCTATTTTTGAGCGCCCACCAATAATATTTGTTGTTTCTGTCCCTATGGTTGTAAATCATTACCGTTTATCAAGTTGAACTTTAATGGAGATTCTTGAACTCCTCGGTTTGTAAGACCAATTGCAATATTTACTAAGCGTATAAAAAACCAACTTTCAATTACCAAATGCAGCAGTGGTGTGTGCAAGACCATGACGCTTCTTGAAGTCCATGTGTAAGTAAACATGAATCAACCATTGGAATGATTACATGTCGCAAAAATAAATGCACATACAAATAGCATCAATATAGTTTTGGTCTTAAATTTCAAAGAAACCACACTAAAGATGAATTCTCGATCAACGGACGGTTGCTATTTTCCTCACAAAAATAGGAAACCATACGTGATTGCATTTTTCTTTTGTATTTGCCCGATCTTGACTTTGTATTCATTAAAACCAAAGATTGGTGATTTCTTTTGTTTGTTATGTCGATTCTTGTCTCAAGTAAAGAAAACTTTATGAGCCTTTTAATTGATAAATGTAACATATATTAGGTGTATTTATAGGTTATATACAAAGAGGATTTAAAACTTCGGTTTTGAAATGCAAGGTGCTTGCTTATTTAGTAGCATGTTCGGGTAAGCGCTACAATAACGAGCTTCAATTTTCATTTCTTTTTTACTATGCACTAAAATGAGATTCAAGTAGTCTACCGGGAGATATTGATGTACATAATATATCTATTGAGTGGACTGAAGTGGAACTGGAGTGGCAGATGGCGAAGACTACATTTCGGCACTTAGCATGTGGTGGAGTAGCATCTCAACCCTCGACTACGGGGTCTTTGTCTTGACAAAGATATCGGGAAAAGGTAAGAAAATGTGAATAACTACATTTGTACTATGCTTTGTGATACTTACCCCACGTTACATGTACGCCCCCCTTGTTCTCGTTCCATATATATCCACGCAAAAATGAAGACAATAGATCACACATACACATAAAGCGATGCCAATTAAGCGATACAAAAATCTCAACCCCAACACCAAAAATGTTAACTTCGTTGGTTACCTTAAACTCATGCAGTCAAAACACATGTAAATAGATGAATAAACATGATATGATTTATTCTATAATTCAAGGAAAATGAATTTCTAGAAGATACATACTTTATTAATATTTAGGACCAATAATTCTTTTATGGAGTTCCAAGATCAATAAATTATGGTTTTCCTTGTTAGCGATCCTAAAGTGCTCAACCATTGGAATGATTTACCTATTTACATATGCATCAATAATCGACAATATAAAGAGGCCAATTTAACCTCATTTTGATCATTAATACATGATTTCATATAGCATAATTTGATAGTTAGAGAATTAAAACCATTGGAATGATCACTGTCAAAAAATCAAGTCGTGAATTGGTAAAGCGGTTGGGGAGTATGTGTGTATTGAAGGTTGTAGAACAGTTCGTATCTTCTTGTTGAAGAAAGCGATGCGATATTATCGGTTTATCGGTGTGGTTGAAAAACGACCAACAAAAGCATGGTCAAAAAGTTGGGTCAAACGGGCTAACAAAGGCCAACATGATTAAAATAGGGACGAATAAAATAGAATGGTTAGGACATGCGCCATCGCATTATATCAAATAATTAAATCCCAATTCATTTTTAATGATCAATGACGGTTATCAAAACTAAATAAGAAAGCGGTTCATTTACGTGCATTCGTAAATAGCCATTTTCTACAAAAAGCTCCATCGAGACGCTGCACGGAATTAAAATGCAATTTTCAACTAAAATCATGACTTTCATCTAATGAAAATCAAAAGTAACTAAATTACAATTTCATATCTAACAACCGAAGTTGGAGTAATCCAACATGGATGAAGCTCT
This sequence comes from Chrysanthemum lavandulifolium, assembly GCA_022545495.1. Taxonomy (NCBI): domain Eukaryota; kingdom Viridiplantae; phylum Streptophyta; class Magnoliopsida; order Asterales; family Asteraceae; genus Chrysanthemum; species Chrysanthemum lavandulifolium. Next base: position 147,625,371 of record CM040246.1, on the reverse strand, counting down.
TGGAAGTTGCTTCCACATCATACCATTCCACCTCAAAGTTTGTCACATCCTTTACACCTCTGCATTGGATTGATCCCACGCACAACAAATAAAGCAATAACACACCAAGCATCCTACAATAATCAATTATATATTAAAAATAAAGCGTTTAAGTAAGTTACCACTTTTAACCGATCAAGGTGTCCAACTGAAGGTGAATGGAAGATATGCATATGCTCGTATGAGGGGTTAGACACCCAATCCCAAACGTCATCTGCAGCCAGAAAACACGTAAGTAACGACACACGTGACCCATTTACTAGAGGTGGCAAAACGGGTGGGCCGGGCGGGCGGGCACGGGCACAGGCTAAAACGGGCACGGGCTAGAATGGGCACGGGCTTAAACGGGCACGGGCTAAACGGGCACTGGCCAAACGGGCACATGTTATACAAATCGCTTAATAAAAGACCTAAAACGACTAAATAAATTCCTAAAATGTAATATCTTATTTATATTAACAAAAATAAATATATTATATAAAAAAATCTTTAAAACGATCGTTAATGTTCAACAATTGAGAGAAAAAAAAGAGTGCCCGTTTGTGCCCATTTAAGTTTTCAATGGGCTATATGTGCCCATTTCAAAAAAAGAAGGGGGCTAAATGTGCCAAAATCTTCTAAAAATGTGCCCATTTAGCCTATTTTTTTTGCTTCTGGGCACATTTTGCCACCTCTACCATTTACACATCGTATACATCCACACATGAAAGCGTCAGAATGTCATTTTAAATAATGAATGACCTGAAAAAAAAATGTTTTCATCAAGGAGGGAAAGATAGGTACCGTGCATTCTCTTGACAAATAGGTGAAACTATCCTAAGTTGTGTTCTTCAAGGAGAGTTTGACTGAGCCTAAGGTATGTAAAAGCGGATAAATGTCTACCATCTGGATCGTTTCTTGGCTTAGCATGTTCCAATATCTTGTTGTATCCTTGTCATCATAGCAACAAAGAGCATTTTCACTTGCAACACGTGTATGAGCATCCCATGCACCGTTCGGTACCTAAAATGGAAAATTGGTGTTAGTGACACAAAAGGAACCCTAAATTTAGATCATTTCAAATTAAAATTGCTACATTTGACTCAAAATACGGTTAAAAGATGTTTGACCATTGGTCAATTAAGAAAATATTTGTCAACCTAAAGATATAGAACGATGCTATGCAATAATAATGGATAGGTACCTAAGCTGAATTCTAAGGGCCAAAAACAATGATATTAAAATTAAAGTATGCAAAGATGGATTGACATAAACTATGGCCAGTAAATTGGTTATATTTGATCCCAAAGAACTCTTTAACTCATGACTTCAAACATTTATTCATAGTAAACTTATATCAACTGGAAACAGAAAACACATAATCAAATCAATTTACAAACATAAAAATACCTTCGGTCGATGCCATCTCGTTGTCTACTTTCGATTGAAACTAACAAACAAAACCTTTAAAGTCCTTATCTTTCCTGTTACAAAGATCATAACATAATAGCGACATATTATTGAAACCCTTGCAAAAAAATTCTATTATAAAAGAAAAAAACCTAAAATCCAAAAACAATTAAATTAGACACAAACTTAGGGTTATTTTTTGAGACTTAAAATTAATTTTAATGATCGAAAGTGGCGGTGTAGAAGAAACGGACCTTTAACTTTATTAACATGTTCCCAAAACAAAAACTAAGTTTCATCAGTTTACCTCATCCGAAACAATTTCCAAAACGGTATGGAAATTAACATCCGGCGAAATCGGCACAGATCTACACCTTTTATTCTTAGTTTGTCTGGGAGTCGGTTGTGGCGGTGGAGAAGAAACGATGCGTTATTATTCATGTAGAGAAGAAGTCGGTTTATACCTCAATGTATATAATATCACTTTGGGCCAAACTCATAATTGAAAGTGGGTTTATAATCGAACTTACATTATATGAATATTTTAAGGAAGGTTAAAATAATATAGTTAGAATGAGGCTCGCGCTATAGTATCTATATATAATAGGTAATTAGATGTAATAATAATACTTATGTATTTATATATATTTGTAAGTTTTAATAATTAGTAGTATTAATTAATTAATTAATATTTTATAATAAAAATAATATTTCTCATCTTTAGTCGGTTTCTGAAAAATATTCTAAGTGTTGAAATTTAATAAAAATTCGGGCATGACCCGTTTGTAAATCGAGTTTTCTCATTTTATCAAGTGTTGCAAAATATCTCAATTCACTTTCAATAGTTCGCAAAATAGTTACATTTTGACTAAAATGGTTATTTTTAAGTTTCGATATACTTCCGTCACACTTCTACATTAAGTCTAGTTTTGATATCAAAACCATATATTACGTCTAAAAGTCAACGTTAAATCATAAAATGGTCGATGGTCAATAAAAGTCAACAACATTTTGTTATTGGGCCTAAGAGTTGTAACAACACGTATTTTTGGAGTTACTTTTTATATTTTGAAAAGTTACTATTCACTTTTACTATTCACTTTCACTATTCATCCCATAAAATTTTTATTTCACATTCTCGTAATATAAATTATTTTAGTAATATCCGAGAGTTTGACAATCGTCGATCATTTTCGCAAAAGTTATTAAGAAAACATCGTTATAAAGTTTCATTTTGGTCGATTACACCGTTTAAACATCACGCGCATAACAAAATCAACTCGATAATTTTCCTCATATCGGATAAATTATTAGATCACTCATAATTAATTTGAAAATTTTTAAGATTTATTTTATGTTACCAAATAAACCATCTATTTGAACGAAACTAAACTTACGTTTTAAACAATTCTACTTACATCAAGACTTAACGATTCTGCCTTTGTATTTCTAATATGTTTTGACACTTTTATATTTTTGGAAAATTCAAACATATTTCCTCCTCCTTTGACCATAAAGAAATTAACCTTATCGTTCTACATTTTGCTTAAATCGCGTAACTTTTAGACTTCACGTATAACTATTAAGTTATCCCGCGTATATTGAAAACCACATTTGACATCTAATATCACTTTTAGACTAATTTTAGTCTACTCTAAATAAATTCACGGTCGTTTCACGAAATTTCGTTCTTTTCGATAAACTGCGAATTACGCGTTTTGACCCATATTTCCGACTTTAAGCGCGTTTTTGCACCCAATGAGACTTATCACTTATTTTATATTTTTAGATGGAGTATAATGATGAGTCTCATCATTCCTAAGTTTCGTATTTTTACGATACCGTTTTACGTTTATGGCTTAACAACTTACGGTTGGCATTTAAGCGGAACCAAAACTCACTCAGTAACCTAGATAAGATCAAGACTTATCATCTAAGCCTTGTCACCAATTGTGACAGCCTCTAGGAGGGAGTCATCATTTTGGTGGCATAATCCTAACCATGCTTCCTTTAGATCATTGCATGTGTCCTAACTTAACCTTGGTTAATATTTAACCCAATATATGGTTAACCAAACTTACCCTCCTATAAATAGCAAGTGAAATTCATCCTAAAGACCTTCACAAGCTGTTTTGGGTCGTTCATAGCTTAAATCCACCATATCTTCCATCATTTTATCTTTAAACTCCAAGTTTATGCAAAGAAGTTCCAAAGATCAAGCTACTTCATCAAATCTCTAGCAAGTTTAAGTGATCTTCTTGAGTTTAGATCCACTCAAGTCACTTAGTACTTCATCACCAACTCTTCAAGATCACAAGGGTGCCAAGGTGTAGAAAGCTAGCTCAATTCAAGGTCCTTAGGGTAATAAAGATTACTTACCAACTATCACTATAACAAATCTTAAATTACTAGAAAGGTAATTATACCAATTAACTATTTGGACAAAACCAAATTGTCCTATTCGATTACACAAGAATTTTAAAGCTTCAGTTTTGTTGATGAGTTTGGACAAAACATAATTATCCATTTGGATTGGTTTTGGTTCATATAACAAATTCATCAAGATTCCTATATCTAGTCTTAAAATCTTAACAATTTAAAGCCAAAAGTTGTAAGCAACTAATCATCACCATCATCTCATCTTTAGTATTCATAATCTTAACAATTTCATGCTATATATATAGTTACTATGTTGATCCATGATGTACATATACTCAATCACATGTTTTAATTAACATATTGTCGTAAAGTAACAAACTAGTAAACTAGTCATATTCTACACATTTGAGACCATTAAAATCAAGTAACCTATGGACTTTTTAACTTACATAATATGGTAGACAAGATAAAAGGTAAACATAGCAATTTGAATCACCCAAAACGGACAAAGCGAGTCAAACGTTATGGCCAAAAGAAGTTAAGCGAAACCAAACGCCAAAGCGCCAAATAGCTTGTTGTTATGGTCCGGTCGTGCTAAAGTGGTATACGGTCCGAATCATCAAAAAGCTAAAACACGAACGTTGTCTAGAACGACATTTTCCTTCATTATCAAAGAAGCTCGGACCTTGAAAACGCATAAGCGGGCCATTATCTTTCAAAAGCGAAATGACCCTTTTATATGGTCTCATAACTATACTTTTGTCACAACTAAAGCAAACCAAGAGGCCTAATGGCCTTAAGCGAGACCACGCCCACGGCTAAGGCCAAGGCTGAGTCTCAAGACCATGGTAGTCAAGAACAAAGCCATGACAAGGCCATGGCTAAAGCCTCAAGGCTTCTAGCCGAGATCAGAAACCAAAGGCCTTAGCCTTGAAAAACCTAAATGTATACAATACAATTTGGATCTACTCCCTCGATAAACCATGAAACTATACTTGTAATAAACAACTTTACAATTTAGAAAACTTGTAAACTTTTCTTTAAACACTTGTGACATAAATTATAACGATACTTGTGATAACCATTATGATTTCCTAATCATAACAAAACAAACATGTAACTTATGTTTGCAAACCATATGGACATTTTTGACACTTATGATATATAAACAAAACATATGTCTTATCTATTAAAGTGCTACAATACTAGGGAGCTTCATGTGAGGGGTTTTATTTGGGTAAACGAATCGATGAGTTGCTGGATTTACGATTTAAAGTGTCCTAGCTCCTCGAACGTTTACTACATGACCTCTGAATTGTGATGGCCCGAGCGGTAGTACGATATATATAACCTATACATGTTTTCACAACTAGACCATTTCTATAAGCGACATACACAAAACCATGTACTACATCATGATCAACATAGAGACGTATATAGTCTTGTTATTTCTTCGCATCATTATTTCAAACCTAAGTCGCAACATCCTACTCTAGGTTGCTCGTAGAAGTTCTAACGGCATATCCATCATTCTCATTATACACTTGATATCATTTACTCTGAGTTGAGTTCATAGCCCTACTTTCTATTACTTAATTGCTTTACAAACCCTTGGGGAGATACATGCTTTATTTTAAATCGAACACATTGCTTTCAAATTATACTTGAATATATTAGTTGCACTAAGTACACTATTTCCAAAGTCCCTATTATCATGAACCATTAATCACTTGCAGTGAACGCGAATAATGTGGATAGATCTATTGAGAATGACAAATCCGTTTGTGTTGACGGGTAGGCAAACAAACGCACTCTATTGAAGATCCATAGGTTTAATGGCAAATTACCTATTAGGGCATCGAGATACTATTATATGACAAATTAACGTTTCGGTATCATGAGCTTAGTGCAATAATATCATTTTGTTTTCAAACTATTGGTGTGAGTCTATAGCTCACTACCAACATAATGTGTTCAACCATCAAACAAACTCTATGAATTTCACTCAACCTTTGTGTTGACAGTTTAAGCATGTATTTCGGGTCCATAATGTCGGAAGTCGGCACGGAGGAGCACGGATACTTAAGAAGGCTATAAATTTTATTATCATTCGAAAACTCATTTAATGTATTTTGTAAAACCGTGAAACCACGGGACCTCATTTTTGTAAACTATGATATTTATATAAATCGAATGATAAATTTTTAAAACGACTCCATTAGGGTTCATTTTCTATTGTTATGACTATTGTGCCATGAAGTAACACCCGGTTTGAATTCATGCGTATCACGAAATTGGAGGTGTTACTGATTGGTATCGAGCCACGATTATGAGAAAGCGGGTCTAATTGAGACTTAAACTATAACTACTTTTACAAACAAAAACATTTTATAGCCTTCCGTTCTCGTGCCTTCCATCCTCCAGACGATTATGTGACTTTTAGGCATTTTAAGCTATACAAACATACTAGTATATTGATATATATACACTTGACATAATTTCAATCATAAACAAAGTACTCAACATATCTGCGTATGCCTATTCTAAGGCATTACGGCACAATCATATTTTCCTAATCTCCCAATCATGCATCTACTCGTGCTTTTAGGATTACGAAACTTTATCCAAGACATTGTAACCGACTACAATGGTCTTTCCTACTTCCGAGACATTGTGAGATACAATGGTCTCATTCATTTTCAAGACACCATGAGAGATCTGAGGTCTCTATTACATTTTCGAGACACTTGTAAATCCTCGGTGGTCTCATTTATTTCTCAAGACATTGTGGGTTACACAATGGACTCTCTATCATTTCTCAAGACATTGTGAGTTACACAATGGTCTCTCCATCATTTCTCAAGACATTGTGAGTGTTACACAATGGTCTCTTCATCATTTCTCAAGACATTGTGAGTTATAGAATGATCTCTCTATCCTTTCTCAAGACATTGTGGGTTACACAATGACCTTTCAATCTTTCCTCAAGACATTGTGAGTTACACAATGGTTTAATTTACTTCACAGACATTGTAAGTTATACAAAGTCTCTAAAAATTATCTTATAAACATTATATGATATTGTTTTACATGAAACCCGTCACAATCTATCAATTTCCCTAATGGAAATACAAGAAATGGGATTTCTAAAAGATAAACTGACTCATCATCTACAAAAGCTGAAGTTCAGCAACTTTCTTTACATTCATCAAAATTCTCTTCTGAAACCTTCATTGTTAAAGGTCCGTGATGCTAGCCAAGTATAAACTATTATAGAATTACTTAAGATTTCCTTTTCACACGTATCTACCCATACTATCTTCTATACAATGGAATGTGAAAACATAGGTTACAAGTCTTTTATGGCCAGGACTTGCAACTGAATGGTTTGATATCGCCTTTGCTTAGTGGAAAATTTCTCAAAAGCTATGGACATATCACAAGTATACCTAATTTAGGTATTTGAAAATTTTATCGAACCTCGGCTAAATATAGCCTATTCACCTATATTTAACCTTGGGATAGTGGAACATAGTCGATTAACTATGTTCGACTTCAATTTTCAAACACCGAGAATAGTTATACAAGGGTTATATTTAGGTTAATTTCCTACTTAAACTCGATAAACCACCAGAATTCATTAAAAAGATCTAGAGACGCGATAGTGTTTTACCACTCAGCGAGATCTTAATACTTATTTATACTACCTAATCTCATTCTTGAAATTTTCATACATGAGATAATCCGAACTACTATCTTGGGATAGTCATCAAATCTTCTCGTCATTTCTTAGAAGTACTAACCTATTTAGGTTTCAAGGATCTCATTCCGCCATATTCCTTTAAAATTCACTTTGATTTTAAAACAAACTTGACATCTCTACCTAAGAATAATGGTAAACATATGCTACACTCTTCTAATCGTCAACATATCACATCATTATCTAAACTCCATTATAAGTCAAGATGTAAAACTTCACAAGACTAATGCTTCTTTCAAACACTAGTAGACATAAACACTATCGATATAGCTTTCATCCCAAAACTACCTAAGACATGATCAACTTTGGAAATGGTTTAGATAACCACTTGCCACTAGCAAGACTTTCCTACAACAATTATCACATCATTATAAACTATTTGACATCAACAATATCTTACACCGTTCATTAACAACAGTTACCCTAACAACAACAAAACTATTCCATTTGAGACACTATATAGATGAAAGTGTTAGTTAACCATTTCTTTGGACTAAGGTATTCGAGAGATCACCCACGAAACAACTAAGGAAACCATACAAATACAAATTAGGCTCCATGTCACACACTATCACCAAAAACTCCATGTTAGAAATTAAGGTTTTATTGAAAGCCTCGATACAATAAGATATGATTCGTTTTGAGAATCGGGAAAAGCCAAACTTGAGGTATATTAGACTTAATAAGATTTTAACAAAACCCTTTAGGTTATCAACTTAAGTCACATGGTACATAATACATTCTATCACGGAAATTTGAAAACGCAAAGGTTAGAATTGCGCATATAAACATATTTACCTAGACACTTCAACATTAGTAACACACATTGAATTCGGGACGAATTCCCATTAAGGTGGTGAGAATGTAACAACACGCATTTTTCGAGTTACTTTTTATATTTTTGAAAAGTTACTATTCACTTTCACTATTCATCCCGTAAAATTTTAATTTCACATTCTCGTAAGATAAATTATTTTAGTAATATCCTGAGAGTTTGACAATCGTCAGATCATTTTCGCAAAAGTTATTAAGAAAACATCGTTATAAAGTTTCATTTTGGTTGGTACACCGTTTAAACATCACGCGCATAACGAAAATCAAGTCGATAATTTTCTCACATCGGATAAATTTTAGATCACTCATAATTAATTTGAAAATTTTTAAGATTTATTTTTATGTTACCAAATAAACCCTGCGCTGAACGAAACTAAACTTACGTTTTAAACAATTCTACTTACATCCAGACTTAACGATTCCTGCACTATGTTTCTAATATGTTTTTGACACTTTTGCATTTTTTGGAAAAGTCAAACATATTTCCCTCCTCCTTTGACCATAAAGAAATTAACCTTGTACGTTCTACATTTTTGCTTGAATCGCGTAACTTTTAGACTTCACGTATAACTATTAAGTTATCCCGCGTATGACGAAAACCACATTTTGACATCTCATATCACTTTTAGACTAATTTTAGTCTACTCTAAATAAATTCACGGTCGTTTCACGAAATTTCGTTCTTTTCCGATAAACTGCAATTACGCGTTTTGACCGTATTTCGACTTTAAGCGGTTTTGCACCCAATGATATTTATCACTCATTTTATATTTTTAGATGGAGTATAATGATGAGTCTCATCATTCCTACAAGTTTCAGATTTTTACGATACCGGTTTACGTTTATGGCTTAACAACTTACGGTTGACATTTAACGGAACCAAACTTACTCCGTAACCAAGATAAGATAAAGACTTATCATCTAAGCCTTGTCACCAATTGTGACAGCCTCTAGGGGGGGGGAGTCATCATTTTGGTGGCATAATCCTAACCATGCTTCCTTTAGATCATTGCATGTGTCCTAACTTAACCATGGTCAATATTTAACCCAATATATGGTTAACCAAACTTACCCTCCTATAAATAGAAAGTGAAATTCATCCTAAAGACCTTCACAAGCTGTTTTGGGTCGTTCATAGCTTAAATCCACCATATCTTCCATCATTTGATCTTTAAACTCCAAGTTTATGCAAAGAAGTTCCAAAGATCAAGCTACTTCATCAAATCTCTAGCAAGTTTAAGTGATCTTCTTGAGTTTAGATCCACTCAAGTCACTTAGTACTTCATCACCAACTCTTCAAGATCACAAGGGTGCCAAGGTGTAGAAAGCTAGCTCAATTCAAGGTCCTTAGTGTTCAATCAAAGTCCGATCCTTACTAGTTACTCCTTTCTTAATTGAAAGCCAAAAGTTGTAAGCAACTAATCACCACCATCATCTCATCTTTATTATTCATAATCTTAACAATTTCATGCTATATATATAGTTACTATGTTGATCCATGATGTACATATACTCAATCACATGTTTTAATTCACATATTGTCGTAAAAGTAACAAACTAGTAAACTAGTCATATTCTACACATTTGAAACCATTAAAATCAGTAACTTATGGACTTTTTAACTTACATAATATGGTAGACAAGATAAAAAGGTAAACATAGCAATTTGAATCACACGAAGCGGACAAACGAGTCAAAAGTTATGGCCAAAAGAAGTTAGCGAAACCAAAACGCCAAAAGCGCCAAATAGCTTTCATTAAGGTCCAGTCGTGCTAAAAGTGGTACTTCGGTCCGAATCATCAAAAAGCTAAAACACGAGCGTTGTCTAGAACGACATTTTCCTTCAATATCAAAGAAGCTTTGACCTTGAAAAGCATAAACAGCCATTATCTTTCAAAAGCGAAGCGCCTTTTATATGGTCTCATAACTATACTTTTGTCACAACTAAAAGCAAACCAAGAGGCCTAATGGTTTTAAGCCGAGACCACAGCCACGGCTAAGGCCAAGGCTGAGTCTCAAGACCATGGTAGTCAAGAACAAAGCCACGGCAGGCCATGGCTAAAGCCTCAAGGCTTCCTAAGCCGAGATCAGTAAACCAAAGGCCTTAGCCTTGAAAAACCTAAATGTATACAATACAATTTGGATCTACTCCTCGGTAAACCATGAAACTATACTTGTAATAAACAACTTTACAATTTAGAAAACTTGTAAACTTTTCTTTAAACACTTGTGACATAAATTATAACGATACTTGTGATAACCATTATGATTTCTAATCATAACAAAACAAACATGTAACTTATGTTTGCAAACCATATGGACATTTTGACACTTATGATATATAAACAAAATATATGTCTTATCTATTAAAGTGCTACAATACTAGGGAGCTTTATGTGAGGGTTTTATTTGGGTAAGCGAATCGATGAGTTCTTTGGATTTACGATTTAAAGTGTCCTAGCTCTCGAACGTTTACTACATGACCTCGAATTGTGATGGCCCGAGCGGTAGTACGATATATATAACCTATACATGTTTTCACAACTAGACCATTTCTATAAGCGACATACACAAAAACCATGTACTACATCATGATCAACATAGAGACGTATATAGTCTTGTTATTTCTTCGCATCATTATTTCAAACCTAAGTCGCAACATCCTACTCTAGGTTGCTCGTAGAAGTTCTAACGGCATATCCATCATTCTCATTATACACTTGATATCATTTACTCTGAGTTGAGTTCATAGCCCCACTTTTTATTACTTAATTGTTTTACAAACCCTTAGAGGAGATACATGCTTTATTTTAAATCGAACACATTGCTTTCAAATTATACTTGAATATATTAGTTGCACTAAGTACACTATTGCCAAAGTCCCTATTATCATGAACCATTAATCACTTGCAGTGAACGCGAATAATGTGGATAGATCTATCGGAATGACAAATCCGTTTGTGTTGACCGGGTAGGCAAACAAACGCACTTTATTTGAAGATCCATAGGTTTAATGGCAAATTACCTATTAGGGTCCATAAATTTTATTATCATTCAAAAACTCATTTAATGTATTTTGTAAACCGTGAAACTACTGGGACCTCATTTTTGTAAACTCGATATTTATATAAATCGAATGATAAATCTTTTAAAACGACTCCATTAGAGTTCGTTTTCTATTATTATATTTGTTGTGCCATGAAGTAACACCAGTTTGAATTCCGCGTATCACGAAATGGGGGTGTTACAAGATTCCATTCGATGTCGATTAGGGCCCACTATCCAAAATAAGTCCAAACGATATAATCGATTACGTGGCGCTTTATTATGTCAAAGTAAGTTATAATAAGTCGGAAAATAAGTCGTGACCCAAATAAGTTTTACAAAATGCTTATTGGGCGTGAGGTCCAATAAGTATTTTGTTGAGCTTATTTGTTGTCAAACAATATTCTCGATTAAGTTTTGATATTTACGTTTACTTATGCGGAAATAAGCACAAGAAATGAGTCGTTGTAAAATAAGCAAACCCGAAACCCATTATGGGTTGGGCTCTCGCCCAATAGGGGTCGACACAATAATTAGAGCAAACCAATCCAAAATCTCAATAAGCTACATTTCGTACCAAATAAGTTACCAAGCAAGCTAAAAGCTAAAAATACTCACTTTCACCACTAGAGCCAAAACTTTATGTTTTTCAAAACCCTTATTTTATTTATTTTTGTTATGTGTCGATTTGGCTTAGAAAATTAACTAGACTTTAATTTTTGCAAAATCAAGTTATAAGCCCTAGTTTGGGTTTTGTATTATTATGTTAACATGTAATTAGCTCAAGTTTACCACACAAGCAAAAACACAAAAGTTATGTGTATGTTTAATTTAAACGTGCGTGTGTGTATATATATATATATATATATATATATATATATATATATATATATATATATATATATATATATATATATATATATATATATATATATATATATATATATATATATATATATACCAAACCCCAACCTTTTCAAGATTAATAAATTAACATGTATGTTCACATAACATCACGATTTAAGCAAGATTAACTATAAAAGTACAAGTAGTTTTAAGTTTGGAAGAGACTTACAAAATCTTTGAAAAAGTCGAGCACTATAAGACCGAAAATAACCCAAATGGCTTCCAAATTACCCACGACGCGTTCTAAACATTCCCAAATGCTTGAAAGTACAACCCGTTTCAATCAAACTTGAACCCATTTTCTAGATCTTAAAAATTAAAGAGTGTTATGTGTTTTGAGAGTTGGGAGAAAGATTGGAAGTATTTTTAGAGTGAGTTGTGTGTGTGTTTTAATGTGTGTAGGATTAGAGTAATAAAACAAAGTTGGCTATGTCATGTTAATAAGTTAAAATGGATGAGTTTATTCTTGTTTCATTGTGGTGTGGGTGGCAAAGCGAGCCAAGCAAAAGGGGAATACATTTTGAAATCCCATTATGTATATTGTGTGTCGGTTTGAGTTAAAATGCTACCAGTAAAGCCCTTGTTTGATGTTTTTAGACACATACAGCGTAAAATAAAGTTCTTATTGACGTTTTAATAAAATAATAAAAATATTATTATTTACTCGAAATGTATTTATTTGACTCAAGACATATATAATGCGGTGTCGGTACGCGTGTGGGGTCACTTTTCAGTAAAAGCGAGAAAGCTTCTCGATTTTCATACGTAAATGGTCAGTAAGTGTCAGAAAATAAAAGTTTCAATTTTCCTGATAAAATTAAGGAGTTTAGAGGGTTATTGTATGTTGCAGTGTGCGGTATACCTTCCCGAAATAGTCACGTAAGCTAAAAAATACTCAGTTTAACAGTTAAGAAATAATAAACCAATATTTATTATTAAAATAATGGTTGGAAAATTACCGTGTGTCACATTTTATATAACTAAGATCACTCGAGATTAAATTTGATTTCAAGTTAAGTTATAATACAAGTTGGGAGGTGCGAAGTGTACATTTGTATAAACTAATTAACTTGATTTCGGATACGATGAATGAAAAATTTTGTGACACAAAATTAGCGATGAGGACGTTTCAACTATTAGGTAGATGTGATTGTTTTAAATAGTAATAGAAAAGCGATCGCTATTAAGTGTTGATGAATCTATATGAAAGTTAGTTACTTAAAACCAAAAGGTGTGACCATTCATGAAACAATGTGACTTTCATCATATGTTACTTTGTTTATTATATATAAACACAATTTTGGTCTGTCATTGATAAAAGAATAATCACAACAATACATACAATATTCTCCAAATTTTGCTCTTATTTTTGTGCCTAGAACTTGAGTGTGTTCTTATCTTATCTCATATACAAATTCCGTGTAACCTGGGACACCAAATAAAGTCAAAATATTGTATTCGAGAAAGTGACTATACACGATTCAAGAGTTATCCAAGCAATTTTGATTATCAGACCCTAATACCAACAAAATATAGCGAAAAACTCTTTCACCCATTCAATTTAAGGAATCACATCGTGTCTGAACATGTGGTATGCATTAAAAACCTCACAAGGCATAAAAGCTACTACCAAATTGTCACTAGAGTGTCGTTAATTGTCGCTACTGCGTGATTAAATATCTCACCAGTTCGGCAAAATTCACTCAATCTGAGTTAATTGACGTTAAAGTGTCACTATTGTACGGTATACCGGCAACGCACATGTATTTTACTCGTTGCTACTTATTGGTGGTTCTTTAGAGTCAATGTGGGTGTGCTAGGGTCATGTTGGTCGTGACTATCATCATGTTGTAATTTCTAGCATCTTGCTAGTGTTAATTTATATAAATATAATGCCTTTTCAAAAAGTCATATTAATTGCATTTTAAAAATGGGAGTAGAGGTGGGCATTGACCCGCTTTGACCAAAATCGAACCGGTTTTTCAACGGTAAAGAACGGTTTGTGGCCAAAATCGGTTCGGTTCGGTTTCGATTTAGAGAGAAAAACACAGATGGTCCAAACCGATTGGGGTCGGGTTGTAATCGGTTTGGTTTGAAAAAACCGTTACAAACCATTTTCTTTTCTGAATATGTTAAGCAACAATGCATTTTGGCCAAACCGAACGGTTTGAGGTAAAACCTGGTGTTGACCGATTTTGGTTTCCGGTTTTTTGGGTTTCGGTTTTTCTACACGACTGAATGGAGTACAAAGAATGTTAAACGCTTTGTACGTATGCATAGTATTCATTAAAAGTAGGCTTTGAATTTAACATGCTGTACATTTTCATCTTTGCTTTAATAAAATTTTAGTAAAATTTCCAAAAGATATGTTTGTTGGTTTTGATGGGCAATAATGGATTTTAACTTTTGCACAATAATATACTCCTTACTAAATATCCAAAAAAGCCCTCAATCATACACACTCTAGTGTGCATCATCACTCTTGTGTTGAACTGCAACGATGGGAGCCATTCTTTCTAATCTCCTAGGTGGGGACGCATCGGCAGCATCGGCAGCTACAGACGATAATTCACGAGTGATCAAAATCCATAAAACTTCTGAGTGGCAAAGTCATTACGATGAGTGGAAACAATCCACTAAACTAATGGTGGTTGATTTTTCTGCATCTTGGTGTGGCCCATGCAAGTTTTTAGAGCCTGCTATCAAAGCTCTTGCTGACAAGTATGAAGATGTTGTCTTTGTCAAGATCGATGTCGATGAGTTACCGGTATGTCGTGTATGTGTTTTATTCTACGATCATGTCGTGTATGGTCTTATTAGGTTCTTTTTCCCTTATAGTGTATAATTTGTTTCTTTTTAGGTGCTTTTTGTTTTTGCAATCTGTTTTGCTTTTGGGATGATAATAACTTAAAAAACATCATATTTGTTCAAAATACACTTACCAAGATCGAACAATTTTTTCTTATATGGATAGAAAAGTTAATTATAACCCATATTCGCTTATGTAACCAATCAACCAATCATACCACTCATTTCTTTTATTAAAATATATTCACCCTTTTTGAAAATTAAATATCTCACAAACCGTTAATCGTTCGTCGAAAAAATTATATATCTCGACGAATTAAATTATCTTTCATAGATATCGATTGTTATATCTTTGACGAACTTTTTTTAAAAAATTTCGTCAGGAAAAATCACACGTGATTTCAGAAAATCACGTGTGATTTAAGAATCACACGTGATTTCTTAAAATCATATGTGATTTGATTTTACGAATCACGTGTGATTTTTAAAATCACATGTGATTCTTACAAATTTCGACGAACTTTTTAAAAAAATTAGGTCGGAAAAATCACGTGTGATTTGTAAGAATCACACGTGATTTAGAGAATCACGTGTGATTTCTTAAAATCATATGTGATTTGATTTTTACGAATCACGTGTGATTTTTAAAATCACGTGTGATTTTCAAATCACACGTGATTTTTCCGACGAATTTTTTAAAAAGTTCACGTCGAAAGATATAACAACGATATCTATGAAAGATAATTTAATTTCGTCACGATGGTGTATTTTTGTAGCTTGAAGATTTCTGGTTTGCAAGATATGTTGTTTTAAAAAAGGTGAAAATAAAAAATGGATGAATGTGATTGGTTAATTGGTTACATACGATAATTTGAGTTCTACGTGGATCTCAACTCTATATGGATATTGAACTTTCAATTTTAGACTCTTTGAGTATTTTGTGACATTTTGCCTCAAATTATTAAAAGTCGGGCAAAATGTCACAAATGTATCCCAAAAAGTCCGAAATTGAAAGTTTAGTAACTCAAACAGTGAAATTGAAAGTTCGGTCGCGCGAATAGCAAAAAATTTGTTCGACCCAAAAGTGTATTTTGAACAAGTATGATGTTTTTTTAAGTTATTTCCCTTTGCTTTTTTCCTTATGAGTCACTACAAAAACATTGAATTCTTCACATTTTAAAGCTAGAATGGCGCGTTTAAAAATGTAAAATTATTGAGTCCACACTTTCTCAAGTGTGTTAATAATGGGTGTGACAAATTTTTCTACACTTATAAGTGAGGAGATATTATTCAAATTTCTATGGTTAAAAGTGTGAAAATATTTTTTGAATGTCCACACCTAAAAGTGTGGCAAAATTGCAAAACATGTATATAATAAAAAGTGTGAAAACATTTGTGACACATATAAGTGTAGTATTATTGTAATTGTACACACTTATATATTCAGATTATTTTTTTAAATATTTGTGACACTTATAAATGTAGCAAAATTATTATTCATATAAAAAAAAAAACTCCACGGTTTATCATACCGTGGCAAAATAAGTGTCGAGAGTAGCACTATCTTTTGTAGCGAGTTTATTTTGTTTACTTCATTCGCGTTGGTGTTTAGCTTATTTTGTGCGCTTTTCTTCCCCCTTTTGCTAATCACCTAATTCACCAAGATGTTACTGACTACATTTCGTAATCACGGGAAATCCTAAATACCATTTTTTTTTATCCCTTGTATACCATTTGTAGTAGAGAGGATTCCGTATGAAAAGGCATCATCAGCAACATCTAATACCATACTTGCATAATTGTTTAAAATGTTGATTTTGGTTTGATTTATAATCTTTTTGTTTGATTTATAATCTAAATGTTGTGTATTAGTCTTAAGGGTTTTTTTTTTTTTTTTTTTTTTTTTACACAAGGTTTTTTTTTTGAAGAAAGTGTGATTAGAGAATGTTATATATGATAATGATAAAATCTTGTTTTTTTTGTGCTTAAAGAATTATCATAATGACCAATTTACCCTCATTCAAATTCAAAGTTTTTCATTAACCTTAAATCATCATCTACAGCTTTTGAAGATTCCACATCCAACCAAGTTCATCTCTAGTTTGGTTGTTAGTTAGCCGAATAGGATTACAAGGTTTGGTTTTGCTTGCAACTTTGCAAGGCAAGCAACTAGGTTTTATTAGTTTCCTTAAGATGAAGTCGACTCAAGTCCTACTTAGTTCTCACTGGTTTTTACCGAAGAAAAAAGCAGGTTTATTGACCAAAGGGTTCTTTAAAGCTCGGTTTCGGGTCCATTTTTAAATGTAAGAGCTCCAAAGGTTTTGTAGGTTTTGGTTTTCAAAGATCAACAAAGATTTTGGTGTTTCGGTTTTTCGTGTTATTGACAAAGAAGAAGACAACACGGGTTCTGTTGGATATTGGATTTCACATACATATCATGACATTAAAACTTGTAATCATATAGATGGTTTTAGAGAGAGAAAGTGGGATATTCTAGTAAGAGAAAACTTGTGGAATATTAGATTACCAAAGAACATCCAATCCCCTCTACCTTGCAAGGTAGAGGTATTTATAGGTTACAAACTAAACGACCTCCGACGGCTCGTGGATCGTGGATACAATGGGTAAAGACCCGTCCTTCCTCCACGGTGTTGCACTATACTATTCTACGCTACTACTTATCAAATAACTAACATAAATAGTGACAAGTCCATGAGCTAACTTTGACTAGATAATAATTGGGGTGACCGACTCTTTTACTTATGGAATTTCGATTCCTAACAATCTCCCCAAGGAGGTCACCCCATAAATTACATTGTGTATCCTAGCTTTCAAGTAAGTCTTCATTCTTGAGCTCGTAGACTTCTCTTCAACAAAGTAATCAAACCAAGTGCATCCGTGGAGAGTACAATATTGAACAACGAAATGAATAATTCGTGGAGGTTGAGTGTCGATCCA
The DNA here is from genome assembly GCA_022545495.1 of Chrysanthemum lavandulifolium. Taxonomy (NCBI): domain Eukaryota; kingdom Viridiplantae; phylum Streptophyta; class Magnoliopsida; order Asterales; family Asteraceae; genus Chrysanthemum; species Chrysanthemum lavandulifolium. The sequence goes on along the minus strand of CM040246.1, from coordinate 147,607,253 downwards.
TCGTGATAACAATAATTTTGAGCCGACTTTTGAGATCATCACCAACGCAAATCTCGAGATATCCATTGTGGTGTTGGTATTGTGTGATGTTGTGACTTTCGGACCGACATGCTCACATTCGGATCATGAAATCTTCTCATCGAGTAGCGGAAGCTTTCGTTGATTCATGATATTGGCGGCAGCAGAAAGCGAAGCATGGAGTGAAAATATCGAGTCATTGATGCACTAATCATGATTTCTTTTGAGATGAATGTGATAAGTGAGCATGCGGTGTGGATTGACCGCTTCATTTCGATCACCGCAAACGTGGGGCGACACGCATACAACAGATTAGCAATAAAGCGCACGAAAGTGTCTTTGAACACTTTCGATGAATTGAGGTACACGCCCACGCGGTTCCCGTTGATCAGTACAAGTCTTGCTGTGATCGTATACGATTCAAGAATTTCCTTGACGAGGTTTCGCACTGCTCTAGTCGTTCTCAAACCGAACGTCTCAAAGAAGACAACACGGAGTGAGTGAACCAATAATTTAAGTCCACTGATTGATGAAAAGAGATTTGAAAAACAATCGTGTATTGCTCAATAGAAATTGTTTTTGCAATACAACGAAGGTTTTAATGAAAATCAATTATCAATCATAAAACACCTTTTGATTTGAAATATTCGAACATAGTCGATTTGCTAAAGAAAGGAGTTTTTAAGCAGAACGACCGGTTTTTCAAAGGTATCCATCAATCCATAACCTGAACCAGGATTGATTCAAGAGATTGAATCGCCCCATTGTTTCTGTTCAGTTGTCACATGGTTGATCTATATAATAGATCTCACATGCCACCTACCAGAGCTTGTTTGATGTTGGCTCGGAAGGCTTTCCATCTTCATTGTGAATATGTATACACATCACTCGGATGTTCGGCAATACCACAAGGATAATGCGTGGGACTCAAGATATAATCTCTTTCCACATTGTGTGAAACAGAGAGTCTTCATTGAAAGTGTCCTAATGAGATTTATTGATGATCTCGAGGCTCTAGACTCAATTTGTGCATATTTGGTTCTGTGTCGGAGACTAGGGAGGGTCTCCTTCTTCAATATCAACAATCTCTAAGAGAAAGTCGATAGATAATGTCGGTTCCCGTGAGAATGAAACAAGTCCTTTTAAGAGGAACTTGAGTGGTTTGGAAGGTTGAAGTGTAGGCGTCCTTTGGGTCCATGACGTCTTGTCTTCAATACCGATGTTACCATCAAGAGCATATGAATTGAACCCGGTTTCGCCCTAAAGTTGAATATATGGAGGGCTATTTGTTTTCACCCTTTTCTCATTCAATTCCTTTTAATTCTTCAACCCCTTCAAGCTTACCGAGACTTCATAGCAAGAACCTTGTTGGGTTTATTCCGAGACTAGCTCGGTCTCAGTCCGCACTCTTCCCATATCTCATTTTCTCCTTTTATCATCATACCTAAGAACTCTACACTAACTAGTGGATAGTCCCTGGTAGATCCTTCCGGTTACGGCGGATCATGGGAACACATACCTAACCTTATCATCCTTATATCACCGTACATAAAGTAAAGTTGGTCGGTCTCTTTGGTATTGTTCATCCGCCATTTGAACCAATTGAAAACCATTTGAAAATCAATCCGGATACTTGTGATATATTATCAAAACATTTTGTACCGAATTGTTTTGATATTTTTAGAACGAGAACTCCCCTCAACATGTGCATCAAATATTTGAAATCGTTTTGCACATGGAGGCAAGAGAAAGAATTAACTTCTTTGAATACCATTTTCTAAAGATATCAACATCACTTCCTAATCAAGACAAGTAGATAAAGCATTTTGGGAAGGATGAGATTTTCATAATTTTGCTCCCCTCAATATGTGCCTCGAGATTTGAAAAGATTTTGCACATACTAGAGGAACCCTTTGAAGTGTGAGACATGATCACCAAACGATTAGAAGCCATTTAACATACAATCAAGGTACCTTAGAAAATGGAAAATTGTGTACCACGATGTCTTGAATTTGCTCAAAAAATGCTCCCCTTAATATATGCTTCGAGATTCGAAAATTGTTTAGCACATATTAGAGTAGTATGCACAAAAAGTTGGTCATCTTTTAACATCTTTCATATTTATATCACATTTTCTCCCCGATCAAAATTTCAAATCCTTTGAGATTTTGGATCTCAAGTGATTTAAATATGTATGAGACAAAATATTTGTTGGAGAAAAATGTGTCGGTTTTATATGATCGAAGTGGACAACATCGATGTTCCCTTTTGATACAAGGGAAACCACAAGACATAACCTAGCACTATTACATGCATTACTGCTTGTTCATAGTTTGTACACCACATTATACATAAATTTAATACATATGAGACTACTTCCCAAAGATGTCTTCATTCAGTTCTTTGAAGTAGTTTGTAATGCCCATCACGAAGTCTACCACCAACAAAGCTTTCAAGGCTTGGAAGATCCTTGAGTCTTTAGTCTTCGCTGATTGCAAACAATGAAATCTTTACACCGCTTTAAGTCATCATCGGTCCGTAAAGTAGTCTTTACCCATGATTTCATATCAATTTTGATTTCTTTCACTCTAGAGTCAAGTTCTTCTTCAACCAATTTGAGAGTTCCGTCACTAAACTTGTAGAGCTCACATAGTCGCATAAGCATGCGAGTCCCATATCTGTCGGTGAAGATGGCGGCTCTAGGGGTGTCAAGAACTTTGTATTCGCTGATGAAATTCATGCCTGTTGCATTCCATTGTGGACTTGTAAGGTTGATCCTTGTTTGGTAGCTTTCCATGCCAAGTCGAAAGTCCTCAACTCGTTTCGAATGACTAAGCCCCCGATCCAAAGAGTGACAAGTGCAGAGAGGGCCTTTTCTCACGGACGGTAAATGCTCAAGGTGTCCTTGGAGATTCAAGAGATAGAGATCTTGAAATCATTTGGCGTAAGATGTTTGAAGTCGTTTTCCTCAATAGTATACACTTTGAAGTCTCGCTCTTTTAAGGACTATCTTCTTGAGATACTCATATCCATAGATAGGGAAGATCTCTACACAAACAACACTTAAGATTTGCGACTTTGATCGAACATCATTGCGTCTTTTATCGACACCATGTCTTTCGATGTAGAACTTCTTCTTTTGAACCACCAGTGAGAAATACCATATGAAGCGGCAATGTCATACTTTCGTTCTTCATCGCCCCGTAATTGATCGGGAACCATTTGTTCAAGCCCTTGATCGAGTAGGTTGCGACTTTCATCTTTGAAATTGATAGAGTGGTCTTCTTCAAAGCAGAGCGAGCACACAGATAGTCCAAGTCATGATTGAAGAAGAATTCACTGAATGGTCATCGACCGTGTTCACCACCAAGAGGAAGAGATTTGTTGACATTGAAGCGACTAATTTGCTCACCGACTTGGTCATTCAACATCTTATGGCATTCTTCCATCGATATTGAAGATGATTGGCATCCGAGTGGAAGACTTTGACAATTTCATAAGCTTGTCCTTCAAGATCTCTTGGAGTTATGGATGAGATACTCTTCCGTTCACAAAACCATCTAATAAAGCTTCCCATATCACCGGTGTAGTGTAGAGAGTCTTGGTGGAACTTCATAATTATTGGTGATAATTGATGCCCAATTGTTGTCGGGAATAATCGAGTCGACTGGGATGGTCCATGAAGGTTACGGAGTAGGAGGTCTATCTTCAACAATGCAACTTTGAATTGTGTCCTCGAGAGTGCTACTCGGATGTGCTAGTGCGATTACTAGCCATGTAAGTATCAAACCAATCTTCGATGGCTTAGGAATATGTTTTGTTGATGCATCATCTTCATCGATTCGAATCGCCATGACATGCGACTCTTCGTGAACCATTTGATCATCAGGAATAGAGGTGGATGTGGATGTGAACCTTGAATCAACCGTCGTCTAAGCAGCAGATTTCTTCTGAGTACTCTGTTCTTTTGTAGGACTTGATTGATTGGAAGGTTTTGGCGGTGATGATGGTGGTTGTGGTGGAGGTGTGTTGGTTGTCTTAGAAGATTCCCCAGCTCCAGAAATTCCAGCACCCCCCGTTGGAGGTGGAGGTGGAGGAGGATCTTTACGGTCTTTCCGCAATGTTTCCAACACAATGGCCCTCCTTTTCTTCTTAGCTTCTTTTTCCCTGATGTCAATCAAGTACTGTTCATGATTGTCGTACTTAATTGATTCTTCAAGTGCCTCATATAGCTTCTTGTGGACCTCATGCTTGTCCTCTTCAACATCATACATCTTTTCAAAAAGAGCAGCTCTCATATCGGCAATAGGTAGGTCCTTGAACCGTCTAAGAAGTGGAGCTTCCATTGCCCATTCCACAGCATCCTTAACTTCCCCTTCAATGGCGGCTGCAACCCCTTCATCGAAGTTGAGGTGCTCCAATCTATAGACACGATCCTCAAGTGAATCAGCAGATTTGGAAGTTGCCTTTCAAGAGCTTTATCCTTTTCTTGCTCTGTCAGCGGTTGATCCGAAGTAAGGATTTGAGGTGGTGACACGGTGGAGCATCCATATCAAGAAGCGTAATGACCGGTTCGGGGAAAGTGAAGATGTAGGTGGTGTTAGTACAGATTGATTGAGCGGGTTTGGGAGGTGGAAGTTCGGTTGTGAGTGAAGATGTCGACATCGGAGGAATAGTTGATGTATCTTCTTTGAATGTTGACCGTAAACATGGATTGTGCAATATCTAAGGGTTTGTCATTTAAGTATTGATCTCGAAAGTGAAATCTGTATCAAGATCCTTAAGTGAAGATAGAGAGTTGGTAGACAGATTTGGTTCATCCATGTGCATGGTCTCATCAGATCTTGTCTCAAGATTCTCCTGTGAGTCTTTATGCAACAAAGTATCAACATTATCGAGCAGACTTGGTCTTACTAAGTGTAAGAGATTCTTTTAACGTTTCAGACATTTTTTCCAACCCAGAGTGTTCTTTAGCAGAAGATGATTCAGTTCTTTTCTTCAGTTCATATTGATTGGTGGTACTTGATGGAGATGATGAGATTGTAAGAAGCAAGTGAGCGGCTTGTTCAGTTTCAACTCTAGCAACTCCTTTTCCTTTGTCTTTCGTGTTTGATGTGGATTGTCGAGGTAATTGATCAGGCTCTCTCAACACAACTCCTCCAACTGGCGTTCTCACATTATGACTTTCTAGGCTTTGCTGGATTCCAAGTTGCAGAGCAGCATCATCTTCATCAGTCAATCTCATATTACCCCTGGAAACCTCAGTTTCCTCAACATTATCCTTTACCACTTTCTTCTTCTTACTTTTCTGCTTCATGGATGTGGAGACTGAATGTTGTGACCTTTCACGTCTCCTTTTAGGAAGAGAGGCATAAGACGCTTGTGATCCTGAGGTGGACTTGGGAGCATTGGGTTGTGAGGGAGTGGGTGTGACATTATCAGATGAACTGGAAGCAATTTTCATGAACTGTTTGAAGTAGTCCTTCTTCTTGATATCGTCCGTGAGTAGAATATCAGGAATTGGCAATCCAAAGATTTCTTTATCCATACCTCTAGGAACATATTTAAGGTTTCCTAAAACAAATTCATCTTCTGCATTATGTAGATTTGATTCAATCCTAGGGTTGAAGTTGTGAGTTTGTTGCAAGAACTGGATAACAAGTTTTGAAAATCTGATGCTGGGAATCACAAGCTTGTTCAGTTTCTTTCGGCCTTGAGCTTTGTTCAGAAAATTTGTTCTATCAGATATGAATGTGTTCATTGATAAAGAAAATTCTTCCCAAATGCGATCTGAGACATTCACATCAACCTTATTGACAATACCCCATAGGATTTGCAAGATGGGAATTCTCACTTTATCGAACCCTGATGTTTTGCCAGATAAGCACAAGTTGAGAATAGTTGTAATAGCTCTCCAGGGTTGATACATGTGTCCAGTGATGATGTCGGAAGCCCTTAAAATGCTGTTTTGATAACCCAAACCAATTAGAAAGACAATTAAATCATCAGCACCAGGTGGAGATTCAGAACGAAGGTTGGGGTTGCATGGGGTGATTCCAAGAGCCTTGCTAAGAATGACTGAATCAATCACGAACTCCCTATCATCCAGTTTGCAAGAGTAATGAGTTGTGATTTTGTCCCATTGAATGGTGTTCCAGAATTGTTGAATGTAAATGGTGGGAATTGAGCATTGCTTGGTAATGGCACCGAAGAAGTTAGTGTTCTTGAGGATATCAATAGACACTTTGAGTATAGGATTTTGTTGCAACTTTTGTAGGTCCACGTAACAGTTACTCTTTCCAATATCAGCCCATTGACTCCTAGGAAGGATTTCTTCGTCGAGAGAACTTTGGGTGATGCCGAAGGGTAACGTTCTTTTCGTGGATTGAACTTGCCATTGATGATCCGAGTATACATACAATCAACGAAGAATGATTGGGAACATGTTAGATTGTAAATGTATAGTTAGACAACATTGAATACACCCTTATGTTATAAACATACAAAACTTAGAAGCTCAGACAGGGTTCCCATAGGCATATAGAGATAGAATGAGAGACATTAGTGAGACATAAAGGATAAAGACACCATTTGATACAGTTTTCACGAGACGAGTTGTTTTGGAATTAAAAGGTTAAAACGCACATTTGCAAAGAAATAATGTCATGAACCAAGATACAAATGTAGAAGTGATATAGCAGATTGTATGAAACAAGATGTAACATTGAATAGCCACAAGGAGTTCAAGAACAACTTGCTTAAACAAAATGTTATAGCGAAGTTACAAAGAGTAAGTTGTCAATACAAGTTGCTACAGAAATCTCGAATCAAGATTGTAAGCATGAGATTATCCTAGCAAATTGCCTTTAAACATTTTAATAACCCTAGACACCGAGTGAAAAACAAACCAAACAGTCTCTAGTCATAATTGGACAAGTCGCTAACCAAGACTAATTCGCTACATGAAAGCAAACTATGTCGCTAACTTGTAAAGACAAGTCGCTATTGACACGGTCAAGTCGCTACAAGTTCAGTTCACTAAGTCGCTACATTTGCTAATTCGTTAATTTGTAAGACAAGTCGCCATGAACAGTAACACAGTCAAGTCGCTACAAATCTGTTTACTAAGTCGCTACCGTTACTAATTCGCTAACTTGTAAAGACAAGTCGCCAATAATAGTGATACAGCTAAGTCGCTACTCAAGTCGCTAGTAAATAGTTCACTAAGTCGCCACAGCAGCTTAGTCGCTAAGTTGAGCAGAATTAAAAGCAATAACTCGCTACGATGAACATTTAAACTAACTCGCTACCAAGAACAATATTATCACAGTAGACAACTCGCCACCAAGAACTCAATCATATCACTCAATTAAACGATGCAAACCATTCAACATATTCAGATCATTTAATTAATATGAAACACAATCCAACCCATTCATAAAATCCACATACACAAACTATTTTAGAAACACAACCTAACTCGAATCACGAGAATACGCCTCAAATACATTTAGAATTTCAACAACCCTAGTGCATCCAAACTACCCTTAAACCATTAACATATATCCCAATTGTTCCATTCAACGGATCCAACAACAAACCTCTACGAGGAAGCGAGGATGATTATCAAGATCCGTGGAATCATTAAGGAATAAGAGTTAGGAAAGCGTATGTTGTTCATATTTGGAGACAAAAGACAAATCAATGATGTCTTACCACACGTAAGTCGCTATGAGGAATCGAGAGAAAGAGAAGATTATTTTGAGATTTTGAAATATAAAAAGGCAAGTCGCTAACTTATAGGGAGGGTTTAAGTAAGAAAACCGGTGGTCACATTTAGTCCTCGTAGTTTTGTGAGAGATTAGCAACTCGCTATCCTAGAGTTATAATAAGTCGCTAAGACTTTTCAAAGCAAGTCTCTAACCTCAAATTTACCAAACCAAGTTGCTAAGACATTACAAAGTAAGTTGCTCTCTTGTCACATTATGTGTTGAGACTCATTAGTTATATGAACTTATCGATTGCAAACCGCACAGATAGCATAACGAGAATCATAATAAGATAAGCACACTAACATAATGGATAAACAATAACAACCCGCCTTTGAACACAAAACATAACTAACATTTGGCGCATATATAATCAAGATAACTTGAAAAATCTCCTATAAGATAACTTGAAAAAATCTCCCCTCAATCAATGTCACCAAAGACCATTGATTGAATTAACTCACCGTTATAAAACAAGAATATATCATTTGTTCGAACTTCATCTATGATCCCGTGCCATTATTGAATGACATTTCTAGGACCGTAGATGTTTCGATAACAAAGAATGTATTCTTTATTAGTATGAGGAAAGTGACAAAAATATGAATTTAAAAGAATGAAATATATAAAAGGTATAAAAGATTTTTTTTTTTTAAACAAATATAAAATATGAATTTACCGTAGATGCTATTTTTTTTTTCTTTTTTTTTAAATAAAACTTGATTTATACACAGATATAAAAGAGCGAGTCCTGATTCAAGATGAATAGGAGTCAAAGTAAGATGTACATCAATTCTGGCAAGCTATAGCTCCTGAATGAGCTATATTCATTTCTGATGGGAACCAAGTCATGAAGTTCCTGATTGAGTTGAGCATTGTACCTGAAAAAGACTGAGAGCACATTGTACTGGAAGCACATGAAGGATTGCACATAGAAGAGTTAGTGACATGCTTAATCTCACAGTTGGATGCATCACAGTATAATACAGACGTATCATTAATGGGGATCCTATTAGGTTCAATATTCTTGAAGAGTTTTCTGTGGGAATCCACTTGAGGTAAGATCTAGGAATGTAAGTCCGTTTGAGTCCTGTAAACTTAAAAAATCGCGGTGGGAATCCATTTGAAACAAATTGTTAGTTGAATTGAATGTGTGCATGACCTTGTTTTGACTATTGGTCCTTTTGTGATTAGAGTGTTTCTTAGGGATTGATCGGTCAAATGATGTTTTGCATGAGAGCTAGTTGTACTTTTGTATTATCGATCTTAGAGCTTTGAACATAAATCGAGGTTTGAGATTCATCATATCGAACTAGGCAATGAAGTGGTGGTTTTGACAAAAAGAAATATTATCAACTTGGGAGGTAAGCCTAGATTTCGATGGTTTAACTCTTTCGGATCTAAAAGCATTAGGTACTAGTTTAATAAGAGGAGGCAGACGTTTTCGAGTGGTTACTCGAGCAGACTTGACTTTCCCAAAGATGAATGTTTTGCAAACTTAGTGTTCTTCCTATTTCCAATAGATTTCCTAAGCTCATTTTTAGGGCAACAATATTGAAGCTCTTATCCGAATTTGTGCTTTGAGGTAATCAATGTCTTTCATGTCTTTCAAGGAGGTTAGATTGATTGACTAACTTAGAATTTGTTTCCTCAAAGTTCTTTCTTAAAGACTCATTTTCACTTAATAGGTTGGACACACATAGAGCTAGTTCAAGATTTCTAGATTCTAGTGTATCACTCATCTTATGACAATCATATTTTCGCACTTCGAAGACGTAATTTTTGATTGCCTATGGTCGAATCTTTGTCCCGAATCTGGATTTTAACCGATTAATTTCAAAAATTCTTGAAATTCGAAGTTCTGATTAATACAAGGTTTTTTGCATAAAAGATTTCATCCTTTTGTTGTATTTCAATTTCCAATGAAATACAATGTTTTTCAAGAATTGAAAATTTGTTTGAAAGCTCATCATATACCCTTTTTCAATCATGTTATTAACATTAGATTCGAGCTCAACCAAGATCGATTTCATGATGTTATGTTCGAGTAAGAGATGTACCTTTACATAAGAATTTCGTGATCGTTAAGTGTACCTTATCGCTTGAGACCTTTTTCGACTCGAGTATTTGAGATCCGTCTTTGTTGTCTTCATCCTTTTCATTGCGATCGAAATTTCGCAATCGGTATCATTCATCGGTTCAACTGGTCTATTGCATGACTTGTCACAATCGTTCCATAGTGTCTCTTGACACTCATTCAATTCATTCACTTATTATTCTCTTTGCGCTTCCTTGATGTATATTTCCATATTACTCATAAGTTGAATGAATGAGTTTCTGAACTCATGAATTTCCATTCCCGTGTGTTTCTTGAATGAGATTCCAGTCATGTCATCATCAAAATCTGAGGAATATTCCCCCCGGATAAGTGGCTGAAATTGATTGAAGATAGTTTGAAGAGCTGCATGAGAATCATCAGTTGAGAACTTTTCTTTGGTAATTTGAATCCTCAGTCGATCTAAGTTAAGTAAAACAGTTCTTGTCAAAGTGGGAAAATCCTGACGAAGGATAGCACAACTTGTTCGATCCATAGTTGTAGATAACAGTAGTTTGAGAAGCTGGCTGAGATGTTGAAAGGGCTCACTGGTGCATTCCATTTTCTTTGCATCGTTTGTAAACATTAAGAGTGACTCATCTGAGTTGTTTTGATTAAGCGATGATGAATCATTAAATGTAGAACATTCAGGGAAGCATCTTTTTTCACTATTCTGTGGTGTCATAGAGAGCAAGTACTTTGGTGATTAGAGGATCGTTGATGAATGACATTGTGTTATCTTGAATTACTACACCAAGGTATTAAAATCCAAGTAGCTAAATACCAAGTATCTAAGATATTAGTAACAAGTCGCTAACCCCCCAAGTCGCTAGGGAATTTGAACCAACTCGCTAGCAACTAAGTCGCTATACCACCAAGTAGCTAAAGTCCCAAGTCGCTAAATAAAGGACAAGTCGCTAAACTAGTAACTCGCTAAGCCTCTAGTCGCTAGCAAAATTTTGGCAGCAATTCGCTAAGATTCAAGTCGCTAAGGAATCAAGTCGCTAAATAGCAACTCGCTACTTACCAAGTCGCTAACACCAAGTCGCTACCCGTAGTGGAGAATCCACTACTTGTACTGTTAGTCGCTAAGCCTAAGTCGCTAACTCCACAAACTGCAACTCGCTACAAAAATGTAAAGCAAGTCGCTAGCAAGAAAAGAAACCAGAGGTCAAGTCGCTAGCAAGAAAACTTCACAAACATCACTTTTCAATCCAAAACAACCCAACCAAGATGATTCAAGCTTACCAACTGAAAACCTAAACACTTGTGATGATTCTAAACATAAAAGTACTAACAAAATCCAAGCTTTAACACAAGAAATCAACCAAATGATGCACAAACCACTAAACTTTTCAAACTCAAAAACCACCTAAAAACCACTAGAAATCCAAAGATGTGTAAGATATGATCTAACCATGGCTCTTGATACCAATTGTTGGATATTGGATTTCACATACATATCATGACATTAAAACTTGTAATCATATAGATGGTTTTAGAGAGAAAGTGGGATATTCTAGTAAGAGAAAACTTGTGGAATATTAGATTACTAAAGAACATCCAACCTCTACCTTGCAAGGTAGAGGGTATTTATAGGTTACAAACTAAACGACCTCCGACGGCCCGTGGATCGTGGATACAATGGGTAAAGACCCGTCCTTCCTCCACGGTGTTGCACTATACTATTCTACGCTACTACTTATCAAATAACTAACATAAATAGTGACAAGTCTCATGAGCTAACTTTGACTAGATAATAATTGGGGTGACCGACTCTTTTACTTATGGAATTTCTGATTCCTAACAGTTATCTACTAACATAGGTCTCCCGTGTGGGATTTTTTTTGTGATTTTCTTTGTCCGAGCTACCAACATCCTCTTTTATTCGTCTATTCCACTTTATCGCCTCATGAATAACCTCTCAAAATCCTCTAATAAAACAAATTCTTGGATTGAACACTATTAGCGTTTGTTTTATCGGGGGACTTTGGAAGGTTATGAATAAAGTGATAAAGTAGAGTAGACAAATAATGGAGGATGACAAGAACACTACAAAAAAAAACAATCTGAAAAAAAAAAAAAAAAAAAAAAAAAAATTTTTGCATCACAGGTATTAGAGATGTAAATTATTTGGCTTTTATTTACGTTGATGTAAATTGTTTGATTTTACTAACGGATTGATGTAAATAGCCCAATGTTTCGACATGAATGTAAACTGTCAAAAATTTGCAAACCAAAGGATATATTTTGCGGTTTACTACAAAAATTGTCTATCAGACAAAGATAAATCAGTGTTGATGAAGAGAGATTTAATCGGTTTAGCATATGGGATCCGGTTCCATTGTGAATGATTTAAATTGGGAAGAAATTGAGAAGACTTCGTTTTAGATATTGATTCATAATTTTTTATTTGATTCACTAGTATACATCAATTAATAGTTAATAAAATCTAAAAATCACAAATTTGATTCACAAATATTTGTAAAAATAAAGTTATGGTAATGATTCACTAAATTTGTACATATGATTCACAATTGTACTTATATCGCAAAATCGTGAAAATTTTTAACATTGATTCAACCTTTTTTTTTTTTTAACACATTTTGGGTTTTAATCATGTTAAAATGAGTTCTACACTTGAAAAAATTAAATCGGAATTACAAATGTATCGTATTTGGACCTTCTCAATTTTAAATCCTTCTCAATGACCCATATTATTAGCATATAAGTGTTTTGAAAGTGAGCAAACAGATAAAAGAAGTGTAACTAGTGAAGTTAACCTACTTGACATGTCCTTTGTTAATTGTTGTCCAAGATATTCGATTCTTCCGTTTCGTGACATATTTACAGGCAATGCCAACCTTTGTATTGCTAAAAGATGGAAATGAGGTGAGCAGGGTTGTTGGTGCCAAAAAGGATGAACTAGAGAAGAAAATCTCCACGAGTTGTGCTGCTTGATCTCACTTGTATTATTATCTTTGTTCTACGAATAACATGTGAGATGGAGTTTAGCATTTGGTACTTGGAACTGTCTGTTGTATTGAATAACTATATGATCTTCTGTACTGTAATCTTATATCGTGTATGTTGTTCCATTGTATGTATTAAAACAGTTCAATTATAAAACCTTTGTCAATTAATACATGATTTAGGTGGTGTTTGAATTCGACTTAGGGCTTGTTTGTTAAAATATTCTATTAAATCATGTTTAATTAAGAAATGACTCAATACAGACATCCTCAATTTTATTATTTAATATTTTCAGTCATTTTTCTCTATTAAGTCACAAACAAAACATTTTTTATATGACTTAATAAATTTAGTTTTATCGTATTAATTCGATTAAATTCAAACACCACCTTAATTGACTTGATATAAAAAATAAAAAAAAAAAAAAATAATAAAAAAAAAATTGAATTCATTAACTCAAAGTGTTTGTTTGTGACTTAATATGAATAGATGACTGAATATATTAAGTAATAAAATCGTGGGTGTCAGGGTGTGTGAATGTTCTTTTTATTAAACATGACTTAATAGAAAATTTTAACAAACAAGCACTTAGTTTATTTAAGATATAAAGGCATGATGCAAAGGTTTCAATAGAGACCTGCGTTTAAACCTGGATTGGTAATCATCTTGGGATGGTCCGTGAAAAGTATGGAAACGGCCATGGGAATACCGGTTAGGCCGCATTACTTCATAAAAACCAAAAGGACTTGACTTTCGCCAAATAGCCATGACAGTGATCCTTCTCCGTTTTAATCTTGTGATCGTTATAAACTGTTGAGATTGAGAGTTTGAATGCTACACTGCAGATGCATACCACATAACTGAATCTTTTTTGGAACATCAAGAATATAATATATTGTACTAGACTCGAACTCAAATAGCATGACAACCTAACATTATATCCCATACTAACACCATTACATACGGGAGACAAGAAACAATGAACTTGAGATTGAATGATTTTATACTCTGTCTACTCAGTAAGTCTATTTTCAACACCATCATTACCTTCAACGGTTTTTACTTGGCCCTCCATTGTCAGTTTCTCACCATCGTCTTGACATCTTCAAAGCCTCCTTAATGCCTTAAAACAATCTTAAACGCAGATACAATGTGCAGAATTAGTAACAACCTCGAATGTCTCATACTCTCATATCGTACCTTCACCTGCTTGCGTATCTTACATATTGAATGTCTCATATCTTACTCTTTTGTTTTCGAAACCAAGGATCTCTTGTGGACAACTCAATAGAGCATCATCTTTTTCAGCAAACAATATTAAGACACATACTACCAATCTGAGTTACCATCTGTGCCTCCTGACATCCTATCTAACTCTCCCACTTAAACCTATTATTCTATTTAAAGTTCCACTTATATAGTAAAATTTAACCCAGATTATGCCATCAAATTTTAGAAATCAACGGAGTTTTGGTTTGATTTTAAATTTTTAATTCTAACAGCCCATGAGTAAAATTTCATCACCAAACATAAACTGATGTCAGAATGTGCTAAGTGGTTAAAAGTAAAAGAATTAACTTTAAATATTTTTATTTTGTTTGTTAACAAAACAAAATGGACAAAAGAGGTGCTGCGATGTTGTTGAAGTCAACAAACCCGCCGAGATGCAGATTCTGTAATGTATATTGTAAATCAACGGAATTATCATAAACACAGAAGCTTCTAAAATTGCTGCTTATAGTAGTTTCTGTAAAAGCATGAAATTTTGCAGAAACTAATCTTCATACTTGAAATTAATTGTTACTTTTATTACTTAACAAATGATTATCAAATATTATGAGTGGCTAAATGTGTGGGTTGGGGTCGGGTCACGGGGGTTTGGGTCTAAACGGGTACATGTCTAGAGGGGTCATTTAGGAGGTGGGTCTAATGGGTCCGGTCAAATGGGTCTCGAGTCAGGTTGGCGCGTTGGGTTTTCGCAAATCTTTTTTTATTGAGTGAAACATGAAACCAGTGAAAAGAGGTGTTCAAAATGTTTTTCTTACCCGTTATACCCGCCCTAAACCCGTTGATTAATTGTTATAAAATTGAAAGTTATATCAAAAAATTATTTAGACCCATCTAAAATATAGAGGGAGACCCAACAAAACCCATCACCTTTAAAAATTTAACCAACTTGACCCATAAATAACCAATGGGTCTAAAAATGCCACTCTCTATTATATATGAATTCTCAACTATCATTTTAATGAATATCTTAATTGTCTTCGTTGTCTTGCAGTCAAAAACATTAAATATCTAGTAAATGTAGAGAAAGAGAGAAGGGAGAAAGTTATATATAAAACCGCAAACAAACGATGCACACGTTCCTACCTTTGTAAAGTAATGTTGATCATCAAACACGACAATTTTCTGGTTTTCTATGTGGGGCTAGGAAGCTACTCTATAAACTGGTTCTCTTAGATGAGGCTGATCACGATATGAAGAAAAAGTAATTTGAAACATTTAAGATGCTACTTAATACTATATGTCCAGATGGAAGTGCTTCTCAGACTGTGTATGATTGCTGAATGGTATCGATGTCGATGTTCTTCAACTTTACAACTGATTCCACATGACCTTTCAGCGTAAGCATCTCTCGGAGACTGCACCATCAAACATTCATTCAATGTATTAGAAAATAATTGATTTACGTGTATTGCCAAAACATATATAATTTCCTTATAGATAGAAGAAGCTTCAGATTTTTATACACATTTTTTTCGTCTAAACTATTGGTATATAGAGTGAAAAGAACAGTAGTGTACCGTGTCATCTCTGCTCGGCGTTTAGCATCCTCAGCCATTTGATTAAGTTCACTGTGGTTATTGCGTTCAACATACTGCACTTCTGGTGGGTCCAGTCCGTGTAGTGTCCTTTGTGCTTGAGCCCATTTAAGCTCACGGTCTTCCTTCCCAAAGTTCCTTTTCCTGGTGAAAGCAACCTGCAGGAAACAAAAATATATTTCAAGTATCTAATTTAACACTAGGGTCATGTATCAAACACTCGGCTAGCATTTTACTCACCCGTTGATCAATAACCAGATCCCAAGCTCTACCACTTATAGCATATCTAATGAAGAACTTGATGAGATCAAGTGGGATGTAGAATACAATGTTGTAAAGCCAAATTACTCCAGCCCAACCCCATCCGATCCCCTCAATAGCAGCAAAACTCCAGTTTGCATAAACAGCAATCAATGTAGCAATCTAAAATAAATTGGAAAGGACCATCAACCATTTATTTATTCAGATTTTAACAAGAACAGTAAACTGAAAAAGATTGGCTGCAAATGATCATTCCACTTACCAGTTGAGCAATTAAGAAAGCACTGAAAAGCAAAGATCCTGGTCGTTCTACGAAGGACCAACTCCTAGACCGGGTAACGAATATGAGGGCTTGACTAATAGTACTCACTTGTAGGTATATTGCTGAGGCTAGCTTTCTAAAATCATCTCGAGCACCTTTCTGGAGGCTTGCAACTCCAAACACACGCTGGATAAGGCCACAATAAATAAAATCAGACCACTAAAACTCATGTCCTCTTCATTTGCAGAAATGATGAAAAACTGAAAATATGGAGATGAGGTGTAACTGTGTAGAAAAAAGAAAGATAACTCGAGGCTCGTATACTTTCATGTTTGTGATGGCATGTAGTAATAAAGGTTTTTGGATGCCACAATAAATCACACAAATTATAAGATATGAAATAGATTTCTCAATATGTAGCAACTGTATTACAGATGATGGAAAGCCAAGGTGTAAATTCCTGTAACCGATTATTAAGCTATCTATTAAAAATAGAAATTTCTTACTGGGAAAAAGTTGGTATCATATGCAGCCCAGAAGAAAATGACAGTCATCATAGCCAAGTAGCTACCAAGAATGATCCCTGTGGCAAAAATCTCTCTCAACTTCCAGCTGTCTGGTAGCGGAGACGCTTTTACTCTATCTTTAGAAATTGTCATAATGGTACCTGGAAACATCCACCAAAATGTTAGTACAAAGGTAGGTTTATCAGGCTTAAGGACTTCAAGGAATATCTAAACTGCGAGGTAAGCAAATATTTAAAATCTCTTAGTTGAGGCGATATCATTAATATGTGTATTTAATGACATGTTGCCAAACAAAAGAGTAATGTAATTACAATATGGTTCTGACAAAGAGGAAGTCTAACCATCATTGAGAATTGCAATGATAAGCACCATGAATGGGGGAAAATCAAATTTCCATAAGAGGGCTAGTAGCATAAAACCAAGCTGTTAAATCAGAGATTGAAGAAGGTGAGATAATAAGTTTTTTTCCCTAAGGATTAGTTGGACAGTATATATCAGAAAGCATAGTAGCATACCACTATACGGATGGTAATGGAAACTGCATAGATCTGCAAAAGAAAATGTACATATTACATGATGAGTTTAGCCCCTTATCTTTCAATATTATTTAATGGTCCCATTCCATGATATCAAGATTAATGTAGATAGGTCCACAAATGAAGATAATAAGTATAAGTAGTTGACTATAAATGAAATATGCTTTTAAGTTTCAAGTGAAAGCTTACAGTGTAATTTTTCATCCTCTGGAAGATTGCCCGACTAGTTAGTACAGCACTGATTATCACACTCAGACCAGGTTCTGTCAGCACTATATCAGATGCACTACGAGCAGCATCAGTTGCATCAGCAACTGCTATTCCAATATCTGCTTTTTTAAGTGCAGGGGCATCATTCACCCCGTCGCCAGTCATGCCACAGATATGTTTTCTTGCTTGCAATCGTTTTACAATCTCATATTTATGCTCTGTAGAAAAACCAAAAATGTAGCAGCAAGTCAACTTAGTGATATCCAAAAATTCATAGTAGACCAATGAGAAGTTCAAGTTTGATTGATAGGATAAATCTGAGGCTGTATGCACTACTTTTTTGTATGGTTACTGTTTATTCCATTTTTTCCTAGATTATTAACAAAGGTGATAAATTTGAAGCTAGACGACTTACCAGGGAAGACGCCAGCAAATCCATCAGCCTTTTCGATCAATTCATCAACAGGCAAAGCGACAATCGATTCATCTTTGTGCTGTCCTAATAACGCAGATGAAGGGTACATGTTGGTCCCCATTCCAAGCCGGCGTCCTGTTTCTTTTCCTATTGCTAGCTGATCACCTATTCAAGATTGGGAAGGTCATGTGGATGAAAGTTAAACTTTACATATCGCTGAGTATATGCAATGAAAATCGAGATGATTTGATTAAGCTATAAAAAATAATTATTGATTTAACTTTCTGTCCTATGTCATAAGGTAGCTTCAATATCTCTATAATACTTTTACAACTGTAAATAATAGAAGAATCCACACCTGTGATCATCTTAACGCTCACTCCGAGATTCAAAGCCCTTCTAATTGTCTCTGCACTGTCATGTCTGGGTGGGTCAAAGAGAGGCATGAGACCGATAAACTCCCATGGACCTCCTGGGCTTTCCTTCTTTCCGTTAGGGACTTCCTGTTAAAAAATGTTAGAATACAAAGAAAAACTTGGGTTGAAAGATCTTTTTGGTCTTGGATAACATTTCATACCTGGTATGCTACTGCAAGGGATCTCAAACCACGTTCAGCAAATTTATCTATTACGTGATGGACCCTATGCTCAATGTCCGATTTATTGTGTGCGAGATTCAAAATCTGAGAACCATAAAAACGTGTGCTCAATGTCAGGAGTTGTAATGCTCAAGATGCAAAATCTGAGAACCATAGAACATGTCACTGATGATATACCTGTTCAGGGGCACCCTTACTGACACGATGCATTTTATGTTCACCATCAATATATGTCAAAGCTGTCCGCTTGTCAGTTGGATTGAATGGAAGGAAATGGACCTCCTGGATGCTAGCCCTTGCCTAGATAAAAAAAAATATGATATTTATTATATGGCAAACAACTCAATGCAGTATCTTAGTCTTCCGGTTACTACATACAGGAATGCGATATATTATATGCCCCATTTGCTGTGCTACAGTAATAACATTTGCAGCAGAAATTTCATACCTCCTTTGGGTCAGCCAACATTCCTACTATAGCAGCATCTATTGCGTCTTGGTTTTCCACTCTAGAGGCTCTTGCAGCCATCAGCACCACCATATCAGCATCCACTCCTTTAGCAAATATCTGCAAATATAGAAGATATATAACAGATCCTAAAGTATTAGAACTTTGAAGAACATCTAGTGCTCAAATGAGTAAGAAACCTCTATTAGATTTTTGTCAACAGAAAGCTTGTTGAGTGTCAGAGTCCCAGTTTTATCACTGCAAAGAACATCCATTCCTGCCATTTCTTCTATTGCTGTCATTCTTTTTGTGATAGCCCCCTGCAGCAATGTATTGCACATATATACGTTTAAACCTTTTCCACAAGCAAAACTAATGCATGAAACAACCAAAATACAGATTATTATTGACCAACCTGTTGGGATAAACGGTGGGAACCAATTGCCATTGTCACAGATAAGACTGTTGGCATTGCAATAGGAATTCCACCAATGAGAAGGACTAGCAAATTATCAATTCCAGGACGATATTTACGGTGTTGAATTGGATACATCACAATGATTTCTACTATCATTCCCACTGCAATTGAACAGATACAGAAGTTCCCAATTGCCGTCAAAACCTGCAAGTTGTGACATCTTTATTAGTTCATTAACAGACAACCCTTGTTATTTGCTGGAATGGCAGATTTAGATGCAATCATAACTCAACATCGGCGTAAAGAACCATTATAGTCCATTAAAACCCAAGGTATGATCACTTACTTATATCTTAACTTAGCAGAATTAAGTTAGCTCTAATTCAAACAATCTTATATTCTAACTCGGCAGAATTAAGTAACCTCTAATTCAAACGAACATATAAAATAAACAAGTAGATGCACATGTGCTTTCATACCTTTTGAAAATGGCCTGCTTGATTTGTAGAGTCTACAAGATGTGCAGCCTTCCCGAAGAAGGTATGCACACCTGTGGCGATGACCACTGCTTCAATCTCCCCTTGTTTGCACGTAGAACCAGAATAAACTCCTTCCCCAGGGAACTTCGTCACAGGAAGAGACTCGCCTGTCAGCGCGGACTGCAGTATCAACCAATTGCAGTAATTAAAAGATGGAAACTATAAGGAATGGATGAATCATATATATAATGGGCACGATCATCATTATTCTAGAAAACAAACCTGGTCTATCTTTAATGGATCACCCTCAAGAAGTCGAGCATCTGCTGGGATAATATCCCCAAGTTTAATACTGATTATATCACCTGGAACAAGGATGGATGCATCTTCCTCATTCCATTTTCCATCGCGAAGCACCTAAAATTTCATATTCCATACTTGGTTAATCTAATACAGGAGGGCACAACAATTTTAGGGAATATTTGTAATGATAGTGGCAAATTCTGCCTTATAAAAAGTAGAGTAGCAGCAACATATGCTAATCAGTAAAGAGGGGTAACTCATGTTAATACCTTTGCTTTGGGTGCAAGATGTGCCATGAGAGATGCTGCTGCATTACCAGCATTGTTCTCCTCTACAAAGCTTATTGTTGAGTTAATGAGAAGCAGGACGATGATCCCAACAAAATCCTGCCAATCCGGCGGTTTGCCCTGCAGAATAACCGAGTTTCATGAACTTATTAAACATTAATAGGGAACACAAGATGTTTTGCTCTTATGAAGATACAAATCAGCATGAATCTAATAGTATTATATACTTTTAGCTCTTAACATAATACTAGATACTATAAATAAAGTTCAGGTTGCTCACTCCTCCATTGGCAAGTGCAATGGCCATAATTGCTGCAATCTCCATGACCCACGACAACGGGTTCCACATAAACCCTAAGAACTTCAAAAACTTGCTCTCCTGAACATTTTAAGTTTAAGTTAGTCTAAAATCATCTCAACAGAATTTAACAGAAGCAGCATATAAGAATTAAAAACAGTAATTTTAAGCCTGAAATACAACAAACAACTAAAAACGTAGATAAGGTACAGTACACACCGTCTTCTCTTCAAGCTTGTTGTGCCCATAAATCTCCAATCTCCTCGTAGCATCCTCTGACGTTAGCCCGTTTTTGGAACATCTCAAATTTTCATAAACTTCTTCCATAGGAATCGCTTCCTGTAAAACAAATAAATTAGTTAATCACAGAACAAAATGCAAAACGAATATATAAAAACCTGTAAACACAATTCACATTCATTATTAAACATAAACAATGATTACGTAGTCGTGCAGAAGCAACCATTAGCATCAGTATCAACTAAGAAACTACAGACGCTTACCAAATCAACTGTTTCCTTCTTCACGGCTTCCATAATATCATCCGTCTCTCCCATCTTTGGCTCTTAGTTTAAGCTCTGTACCACAAGATAAAATATAACAAAATCAATGAGTCGAATTTATGTTTATATAGGCATTAGAATTACCAAGTACACCTTGACCCGAATTGTTGGATTCATTAGATAATTATTACAGTTTAATCATTATCTGTGTATTTATGTATTCCAGATAATTATTAGTATTATTTTTATATTTAAATTACTTGTTTTAGATAAACTCAGATTAAGATAGATTAAGAATTAGATACCAATTAGGATAGTTTACTACGTTTACATGTTTTGATCACTAATAATACAAGATTTAATATTTCAGGTTTTACACACCAACTAATTGAACTCAGAATCACAAAACACAAAACATCAACTGAATTTTTTTCCATGGTCACATACTAACAACTCATGAGCTGCAATTCAATTACACACATAACTTAATATGCGTGAATTAAATTCATAAACACGTAATTAACTCCATCATCTTAAAACATAAATCAACCAATCAATACTTCGAACAAATAGACAAAAACGGAACACAAATTGCACAAAGGTAAAAAAATCATCCAACAAACCAAAAAATGATTAAAAATGCATCACCACTTTTCGATTCCATAACAAGGGAACTGTTCATTCACTTTAACAAACAGATTCATATACTAACATAATAAGGCTAAAAACTTCATTACGTCAATCTACACTGCACGATAAAAGACAACAACTTCGTGTCTACGAATCATTCAAATACGAATTGTATAGCAAATTTATCACTACACCTTATCACAGCCAAACAACCGTCAAATTATCGCTACTAACGATTTCAAGTCGATATACTGAATCACTCACTATTCGACCGTCAAATCGAAACGCTTACATACTAATAACTAATCAACCGCATAAATTCTCAAATCCTTTACAAAATCTTCACAATCACAGTTAACAACCTAACTGACAAGTGACTAAGTAACAGCACATCAACAAATCAATCACCTAAACCAAAAATAAATCAATCAATACTTCTAACAAACTCATCACACGAACATCACGCGCGCGTGATCAAAATCATCAACCTGAAAACACAAAACTCAGTAATCGATACTTCTAACAAACTAATGATATCAAACTCAAATTACATAAACATAAACTACACGCGCGCGCGATCAACTAGAAACACAAAATAAGTAACTTATACTACTAAAAAACTGATCATATCGACTATAAATTACAACAACAAAATATAAAACAAAAAATAAAAGATATATACCTAAAAATAACGAGTGATGGCGTCACTGCAACTCTGTTTTAAATTATATCAACCTGAAAACACAAATTCAGTAAAATCGAGTATAAATTACATAAATAAAAATTTAATAAAAAAAACAAAATATACCTAAAAATGAAGAGTGATGACGTCACACATACTGAATTCTGTTTTCCGTATTGTTGATCAAATTTATAACCTAAAAACACAGATTAAGTAACCAATGCTTTTAAGAAGCTGATTAAATCGAGTATAAACTAAATAAACAATAATAATTTTAAAAAATATATATATACCGAGTGATGACGTCAGAATCCGTACGGAATTCTGTTGAGCTAAAGACGGAAGAGGTAATAAAGCGTGGGAAACTTCATAAGTTCAATGTGAGTGTAAATAGGTGGTAGGTGTAGGGGTATAATTGTAAATTTGGGAGATGATTGTGATAATTTTGGCGGGTACCACTAAGTAGACTAAAATAGTGTTGTTTTTTGTTTATTATGGAAATGATATTTATTGGTGAGATGGAAATGTGGAGAGTTTTTAAATGTTGGATTACTTGTCAAAGAGAGAAATATGTGTTTGGTAGTTGGTTGATGGTTGATTGGGATGGAATTGGAGTGGTTTTGTGACTATCTTGTCTTTGTAATGATGTGTTTATATTTTTGGAAAAAGTTAAGTTGGTCTATAGTTGTAAAGATGTAAAACAAGTTTGATACTTAAACATAATGGGTAAACGGAGAGGATATTTTCTTCAGGTTGTCACGGAGGAGTCGACAATATTTGTTTAGGTCATTAACGGCCTAATCGGTACTTATGTGGTTTTTCTCAGGTGTTTTTTTGTGAGTGTTTGAAAAGATTTACCCACGGAGGTGGTATATATGATATGTCCACTAAATATTTATTAAAAATGTTTTAAATAATGATATGACAACATCATTTATCCAATAAAGTATGAGAGGGTCGAGATTTTTTGTCTCTAATTTACGTGGTTTAGTTGGCGTTTCCCAACTATTATAAGATATTCGTCCAACACGGTTTGAGCATGATCTCTTTTCAATTTTTGGAGAGACGTGACCATTAAGTCGCCATGGAAATGGTTATTAGGGTGGATATGATCTATGTTAATTGATCGAATCATATAACTAACTAGACATACAGGCCTTTGTATATACATGTGTGATTTAAGAAAAAACAATAACAATCGAATTATTGAGTATTGTATCAAATCAAAGTTGTAGTGAATAAAAGCTTTAGACAAAAAAATATCCAAATCTTTAACTGTAACTGTTGCTAACGGATTAGTGTAACTAGTTGGTTGTTTGCGTGCATGTTGCCATGTAAGGATGCTAATCATGCTATGGTGATGGGTTGTCTGGCCGAACACAAAGAAGATGTCATAACTCATAATGTACAATCCACATGACTGAAGTGTTCAGTGGTGATGCCAAGCTTTTTGATTTGGGGGTTTATCCTGTTTAAATTCTTTTAGTGATAACACAGGTCTTGTAAGTTAGTAGGGCAAAACATAAAAAGCTATGATTTAGGATGTGTGTGGCAAAGGACTTATGGTGAGTTTATGGGGTTTGGGTTTTTTAAATAAGTCAACTTATAAAATAAGTCTTGTTTCTCATGCGGCCTTATGAAATCATAAGCTCCTAAAAAGAGCTTAAAACTTTATTTCGTAAAAGGGATAAAAGCTTTAATAGAACATGAACAATAATTTACTTATTTACCCACAAAAATATCTAACATATCAAAAACTCATTTAATATATATATATATATATATAGGAAGGGATCGGGTGGGTTTAGCGCTTTTAAGTAGAGATGGTGCGGAAATATCACGTAGCTTTTAAAAACAAAATTCAAAAAATCAAAAATTTAAAAATAAAGAGGATGAAAATATTTAAGAATCATTGAAAAAATTTCAAAAAAAAATCGTTTCATGATTAAATGTATTGTGATATTAAGATCGATTTTGACTTTTGTAAAAAGTCAGATTTGATCTTAATATCAATAAAGTTTTTTAATACAAATTGTTAATATCACACTAACTTTTCTTTGATATCACGTTACTTTTTGTTTTTACTAATATTATTAATATCGTTCTTTTTAATAAAAAAGTTAATATCACGTTTCTTTTACTATCACGGAACTTTTTCTTTTTTAATATAATTGTTAATATCACCGTAACTATCATATGTTTTTTAATAAAATTGTTAATATCATAGTAACTATCATATGTTTCTTAATATCGAGGTTCGTTTTTTATGTAAAAACTTAATATCACAGATTGGTTTTATGATATCATCATTTTATAATATCACGCTTCATAATATCACACTAGAACTCATAATATTGTTAATATCACGGTGGGACTCATAATCAAGAAAACAAAAAGTGGTGGAAAAATCGAAAAAATAAAAAATGAAAGAAGATAACAATAGTAAGGATCGCTCAAAAGGAAAAAAATTAAAAATCGTTTACATGGTCAATTGGTGCAAGTGAAGTTAGCGCAGATCTTGAATTTTTACAAAAGTCAAGATCGATCTGGAATGGTGGTCAGGATCGTTCGACGTCCGCACTAAAAATAAAAATCCGCACATGATCCTCACTATATATATATATATATATATATATATATATATATATATATATATATATATATATATATATATATATATATATATATATATATAAATCTATACTACTTTATAATGATTTAGGCTTACTAAAATTAGAAGGTGATGCTGAACCGTCAAGTTCTCTCACGCAAGCGTAAGAAAACCTAAAACAACTTAAGCACGAAATCAATGAGGATCCGAGGAGTATAGAGTCTCCCGGTCGTTATGTCCCAAATGAGCTATGCGATGATTTATCAAACGACTGATGATCGAGGAGTTTGAACGGAAAAAGGATTTGGTTATGATTATAACTACGGAAAAAGCCAACAAATTACAACGGCTTAAATGCAAATTAAAGAAGATTAAAAAGTTAAAATCTATTAAATAAACGCTATCACTATTTTTACAATGATGTTTTGTTTTTATGTTTTTATAAAACTGAAATTAAAATCTACGCGACGTACAATTAAAAACGTGAAACTAAATCAATATTAACCCTAAAAATATGAAAATGATATTTTACACACCTAATGATAAAAGAAACTTTTAGAAAAGGAAAACTATTTTTATCACTAATTATCTAATTATTATTAATTAAAACTAGTTTTAACTATTTAATAATTAACTAAAATACAAGAAATGAGGAAACAAAGCTAGAAAAATAAAATTATGAAATGAAAAGTCTAAAATATCAAACTAGAATTTTCAAAACTATTTTTGTATTTTTCGACTATTTTCTATTTTTATGAATTTTAAACTATTAAATACTAATTAAATTACTAAAATTACTAAATAAACTAAGAAAAATCTGGAAAATTACTTTTTTCACTTCTTATATTTATCTAAACCTAAGAAAATTGAAAAGTTATTTTTTGGAACCTTTTCTGAATTTTTTATATTAAAAGCTAATTAAAAATTGATTAAAATCTATTTAAATTGAGAAAAATAGCAAATGAAGACCAAAAATTATGAAACTTACAGGAAAAATCTAAAATGATATATAGAATCTATGAAAAATGGAAAATCAACAGCTTATGTGTAAGATTAATGAGCTACTGTGTAAACTGCTATTGGAAATAAGCTACAAGAATAAGCTAATAAGCTAGATAAGCCACCAAACAGTGAACAAGGCTAAATTATACTAAAATGAACTACTAGCAACAGAATCTAACTACTCCTAACAATCCTTAAGCTCAGAATCAATGAATAAGCAAACTGCTTATTTGAGCCAAACAGTGGTTTACCCCCACTGTTTGAGCTATGCACAAAGCTACACCAATAAGCTAAACCACAAATCACTTATGCAATCTTAAACACCACCCGGCCAACTATAATTGTACCAAATTCCAGACCTTGCTAAGCTCTTGAGAAACCTGCAATAATCGCACTTTTCGAGAAAAAGTCAAGATTCACCGACTTTTGGTGCAGAGCGATTGCTCGAAAAATGAGCTTATTTGGAGCTTAATTTGACCAAACCAGATGAAGCAAAAGTTGATATCAAAACAAGACCAAGTGAAATTGTTAATTCCAAAATCTCAAACTCTTAAACTCAGTAATGATTCAGAAAATGAATCACAAAGTTTTATAAAAAACTGCTTTAACAAGTTTTTGACAGAATTGACTTTTAAGAACACAAAGCAACTTTGACCAAAATGATTTTTATCCAATATTATGAACAGAATATGATGTTATAACACTAGAGATGACAACCAAATGCTAGATCTAACAAATCCAAACCATTATACAACTATTGATGCTTACTGATTTGACAGAAACAGATTATAGAATAGTACCAAGGTCATTTTGACTTTTATGACTAGAACTGCTATAACAAGGCCTCAATTGAATGTCAAATACCTGAATAAGCAAGTATCAATCACTAAGCACTTATCAACTAGCCTTAAACATAGATATATCAGTTATGCCAAACACTACTTAAGCTAGTGTAAATGAACTAACAAGCAAGTAACTACTAGATTAATCTAAATAATCATCAACCACAGATCAAAAACAACCAAACATCACTATTAAACAGATTCAATAGCAGATTATATGAACTAAAAACAGAATTGAAACTTACAAATCCCCATAGCCACTGTGGCTTGCACTTCTGATGAAACAGTATCCACTAGCCTAACAACCACTAATCCTACTCCAATACCAACCCAAGAATGTAATTCAACCCGTTCCATTCTGAATCAACCCAAATCCATCTCGCATCAATTTTTATCCGTTTGACTTTTGTTGACCAATATCAAAATTGCTTGAAATATGATTCCGAGCTTACACAAAGCTATTTTAAGCTTATGTAAGCTTATATAAGCTTAAACTTGAACTGCTAAAGATTTATCAAAGAGTTTGGAACTTATAATTTTAACAGTGAACACATAAGATAGAAATTATCTTGAACTTAAAATTGATACTTAAAGCAAGTTAAAATACACTAAATACTTGTTATTTGATACAACTAAGCTTGAAAATACAAATACAAACTATTTAAGACATAATACTAAGTGAAACGACATACATTGTAAAGAACTAAAACTAACTAACTCTTTGATGCTTCCTTGGCCTCTTTATACACCCCAAGCTTCCTCTTTCTTCTATTTGGACATATCCCAAGAATAAAACAACCATTGGATCACTCAGTGATCTTAGCCGTTTAAAGTGTTTTGGCGCCAAAACCAGTTTTAACAGTTTGTGAGGTGGAGTGTTAGGTACATGGGCATTAAATGTTTTCTTGGCCTCTTGTGTTTGGAGGGGGGATGTAGGTGATGATGGAGTGGAGGTGGAGTGTGGTCGTGGTATGTATGGGGGAAATGATGGTGAAGTGTATCTCGTGAATGAGAGAGGGAAGGGGGTGGTCAAACCCATTTGACCGGTTATTAATATCAAAGGGTTGGGTTGGATACGGGTTATAAGCCGAGTATTTGGGTTGGATTGGGCCAACAGTTGGGCCATGGTGATAAAAGGGTCCAATTGGAAGAGTTGATAACACAAGGACCATATTGGCAATTCCAACAAAACCAAAGGGCCAAACCTGTAATTTTGCAAAGATGTTTTATGGACTGAAATTGACAAGTAGTGATATTACAAGGACCACATTTGCCATTTTCAATTTTACCAGGGGCCATTTATGCCAATTTGCAAACTTAAAGGACCAATTTGTAATTTTCTCAAAACTTTTACATTTTTCACCAAAGGACCAAATTTGACAAGTTATGATTTAAAACGGACCTTTGATGATTTTTCTTTTGAAATTTTGGCTCAGGGACTATTTTTGACATCTTTTGAAACTTGGGGGACTAAAACTGCAATTTTGCAAATTTTGATATGTTTTTCATCTGATTTTGATATTTTTGTATTTAAAACACATAAAACACTGATTTGTGATATTTTGATCATTTTGATGTGTTTCTGAGTGTTTTCAGATGAATTTGCAGTTTATTTTGTACAAAATGATGAGTATTTACACACTCATCAATCCCCACATCGAGATATTGCTAGTCCCTAGCAATGATTTGAGAAAACATAATGGATTTTAAACTCTTTACCAAAAGCCATTACTCGGAGTAGCCAAATGTTTCAGTTCAAGTAAGAACCATGGTACATCGATAACCATGTGATTTTGAGCAAATCACCGACTTCCAACGGATTTGATTTGTCTTTACCAAGCCGCACTTTTCGGACTAGCCAACTCTTAGATAAATTATCAAATTATCTTTGGTGAGTGATTACCAATTATGGTTTTTCCACCGCCTTTACCACAAGCCATAATCTTGGGCTAGCCAACTCTTCACTTTTTAGGATATGGTGAGTTGAATACCATACAATTTTGGGCAAATTGCAAGCCATATAAACGAATTTGAGAAATCTTTACCAAGAGCCGTTTGCTCTGGATTAGCCAATCCTTTTGTCTTACGTACATGGCGGATCGATAACCGGATGAGAAAGTGTAGAACACTTACTCCAAAAAAAAATTTTGGCCAAAACGGGGATTAGGCGGTATATTTACATGATAAAATTCGTGAGAATCCCCCACACTAGAGATGAATATTGCCCTCAATATTCAAAGTACCGCGGTTATGCCGAAACCGAGAACGAAAAGGAAATACTACGGCCATTATTTAGAAAGAAGATTTTTTTTTTTTTTTTTTTTTTTTGAAACATGTGGCAACCCCCACACTAGGGTGGTAGAAAGAGGTGAGAAGACGTAAATATGGGTGAGAACCCATATGGCATGCTATCGTTTTTGATTACCGAGTCGCTAGCTTGACTCGATCCCGCATTCATTGGTTCATGGGGAAAGTTTGAAGATCCGGGACAACCATGGATGGAATGTCCTCTCCAAAGTAATGCTTCACTCGATGACCATTCACTTTGAAATTAGGACCATCGGGTTGAGATAACTCAATGGTACCATAAGGATAAACCTTAGCGATGGTAAATGGTCCGCACTAACGGACTTGAGCTTTCCAGAAAATCTTCAATCTTGAATTGAAAAGAAGGACTCTATCACCCACGTTGAAAACGCGGTTCTTGATTTTTGAGTCATGAATCTTCTTTGTCTTTTGTTTATAGATCAAAGAGTTCTCGTAAGCTTGATCACGGAGTTCATTTAATTCATTCATTTGAACTTTCCGATGATCACCATTGTCGAATGTCGAATTAGCATGCTTCAAGGCCCAAGATGCCTTGTGCTCGAGTTCAACCGTAGATGACACGCCTTCCGTACACCACCAGTATGGAGTGCACCGATGGGTGTTTTGTAAGTCGCACGAAAGGCCCAGTGCGCCATCTAACCTATCCGACCAAGAGGCACGGTTTTCACCAACCGTCCTCTCAAGAATTCTTTGATCCCGGTTAGAAACTTCCACTTGCCCACTCGTTTGGGGTGGTACGCAGAGAGGTACGGTGAGTTACACCATACTTTTGCATGACTCTTGCAAATTGGTCATTGCAGAAATGCGCACCACGATCATCGATTATGGCTCGTGGAGTTCCAAACCTAGCAAATAAGGATTTCAAGAATTTCACCACAACTCGGGCATCGTTGGTGGGTAAAGCCTTAGCTTCAACCCATTTTGACAAGTAGTCAACGCCACGAGTATGTATTTGTTACCATGAGAAGAGGAAATGGCCCCATAAAGTCAATGCCCCATATGTCAAAGATCTCACACACTTGAATGGCGCTTTGCGGCATTTCATTCCTTTGTGAGATATTCCGTGACGTTGACAAGTGTCACGTGTTTTGACGAATTCATGGGCATCCTTGTAGATTGTGGGCCAATAGAATCGGAATCAAACACCTTCTTGGCGGTGTAGTTGGGGCTATGATGTCCCCAAGAGGTCCGTAATGGCAAGCCTTGAGAATGTCAATGGCTTCCGACCATACACACATCGCCGGATGACTTGATCCGCATGTATTTTAAACAAGTAGGGTCGTCCCGAAATAATGTTTCACATCCTTAAAGAATTTATTTTTCCGTTGGGACGACATCCCTTTCACCACAAAGTTACCCGCATGGTAATTTGCAAAGTCGGCAAACCATGGGGTAGAAGAATCTCCGCGAAAAGAAACCACATTGAGTGTTTCGAGAGGAAATGTTTCATTAATCTCCTTTTCTCGAACACATTTTGATGAGGGTTCTCTAATCGAGAGATGATCGCACTGTGTTCTCGCTCCTTTTTATCACGAATAATGATATCAAATTCTTGTAGGAGGAGAACCCAACGGAGCAATCTCGGCTTTGCATCTTGTTTTGCAAAGAGATATTTAAGCCGAGTGATCCGTATACACCACGCATTTGGTCAAGATAAGATATGGCCGAAACTTCTCAAACGCATACACCACGCCTAATAGTTCTTTTTCCGTAGTGGTGTAATGGGTCCGAGCTTCATCATAGTTTTGCTCGCGTAGTGGATTGGTCGGAAATGTTTGGTTTTGCGTTGCCCCAAGACCGCACCGATTGCAAAATCACTTGCATCGCACATGAGCTCAAGGGTAAGTCCCATCGGGGCAACTAGAATGGGTGCCCGTAGTTTTTCTTAAGTGTTTCAAAAGCTTCGATGCACTCGGGAGAGAAGATGAAAGGAGCATCTTTTCGAGAAGATGGGTCATAGGCCGAGCGATTTTAGAGAAATCTTGAATAAATCTACGATAAAACCCGGCATGACCAAGAAAACTCCTAACACCTTTGACAGTAGTGGGATGAGGTAGTTTAGCAATGACATCAACTTTTGCTCTATCTACCTCGATCCCGTTCTTGGAAATCTTATGGCCGAGGACTATGCCCTCTTTGACCATAAAGTGGCTCTTCTCCCAGTTTAGACATAGATTGGTGTCTTCACACCTTTTAAGCATTTTGTCTAGATGGGAGAGACAAGTCTGAAATGAGTCCCCAATGACCGAGAAGTCATCCATAAACACCTCCATAGTTTCCCCGATCATGTCGTGGAAAATAGCCATCATACAACGTTGGAACGTGCCAGGAGCATTGCATAAGCCAAAAGGCATACGCCTCATAGGCAAACGTCCCGTATGGGCGGTGAATGTGGTTTTCTTGATCCAGCCGGATCAATGGGGATCTGAAGTAACCCGAGAAACCATCAAGGAAACAATAGTACTTCCTCGCTAATCTCTCAAGCATCCGGTCCATGAAGGGTAGAGGAAAATGGTCTTTACGGTGGCATCATTTAACTTTCGATAGTCAATGCATACACGCCATCCCGTAACCAATCGAGTCGGAATCAACTCGTTCTCTTCATTTGTGACAACAAGAATGCCACCCTTTTTGAACGCAATGAATTGGGCTAACCCAAGGACTATCGAGATCGGGTAAATCAAACCGCATCAAGAAGTTTGAGAACCTCTTGTTTGATAACCTCGTGAATCTTAGGATTCACCCTTCTCGACTTTGACTGGTTTGAAGTCATCCTCCATTAAGATTTTGTGAGTACAAAACTCGTGGTTGATACCCTTTATATCGGAGAGTTTCCAAGCAATTGCTTGCTTGTGTGACTTCAAAACCTTTATGAGCAGTTTTCTCCTCCTCACCAAGTCTTTAGCAATTATGACGGTAATTTATCATCACCTCCAAGAATGCATACTCAAGATGAGGAGGTAGGTCCTTAAGTTCAACCTCGGAAATTCATCAAGAGAAGTTTGCACCGATTTGATTTCCTCAATTGAGATTTCTTTCGGAGGAGTGAAGGTAATGGATCTTCATTAAGCAATTGCTCAAGATAGAGAATATCCTCCGAATCATAAACACCATCAATTCCAGCGGAATTGATTCATCAAGAGCCGTAAAGTCATCGATCTCTTCCGAAGGAAGTCACCTCCTCAAACGGAGTGAGAGAGGGGAAGAGTCGGCAATGATGGGATGAGAAGATGTGGTGGAATCGAATTTCCACCACGTAATTATGAAGATAACCAAGAAACTCTTGAGAGTACTCCTCGAAGCAATATCAATTAAATCGACTCGATTAATTGATTCAAGATCATAATTTGAGGAGTACCTCAAGTCCGATCGAGGTTAAAAGTAACTTCGTTACCCACACGTAGAGTGATTTCTTGCTCAAATACATCTATGAGAGCACGCCCGTCCTCAAAAATCTCCGCCCAACAATGAGGGAACTCGAGGATCAAGATCGAAATCAACGACCACAAAGTCGGTGGGAAGTGGAACTTTCCTACTTTGACAAATACATCCTCGGCGATGCCAAGAGGACGCGAGATAGATCGATCCGCAAGCTCAAGAGTCATGCGGTAGGAATAAGTTCCGGAAGAGACAATTTCTTCCACATCGAGTAAGGCATCGATTGATGCTTGCACCAAGATCGGCAAGGGCAAAGCATTCAATCATCCCGTGAAAACACAAGGAAGAAGAAATTTTCCGGATCTCCAAGCTTCTCGGAAGCTTTTCAACAACATCGCCGAGCAATTTTCATTCAAAGGAGTTTTAGCCATTTCAAATAGACTTTTCTTTGTTGCTCAAAGATATGTTTTGAGTGGATGCAAACTTGGGCATCAACATGATGGCATCCGCGAAGCTTATGTCAAAGTGAAGCTCTTGGAAAATTTGAAAGAACTTTTCCATCCGATGACTAGCTTTCTCATGAGCTTTGCTCATGTAACCATGAGGGTAAGGAATAGAAGTTTTGATTTAGGGTCAACAACCGGAGGTTCAAAACAACCTGTGTTTGGGTTTGGGGACAACCCGAGGATGGACATTGTTGGCACTTCCGTTATTAGTAGGGAGTTCCTTGTCCTTTGTCGCCTCGTGCTCACTTTCCACTACCTTCGGGAGAGGAAGAAGAGGTAGTAGGAACAGTGGGTCCGAATAAGAAGCACCACTGGTTGTGATCGCTTTAGCATCGCCTCGGATTAGCGATCGTGTTGCTAGGTAGAGTACCGAGCCCGAGGGTCGATCATTTAAAGACTTCTTGATCTCGTAAACTGGCCGACCAACAACCGATTCATTTCTTCCCGACTTCATGAACTGTTTCAAAAGCTCATCGAAGATGGTCCATTGGAACAATGGCTTGAGTTTGAACAGGAAATTCGCCCCTATTGTTAGGATTAGGGCCTTGATTCGAAAATTCCTCGGATTATTGCCATGATAATACCCTTGGTTGAAATTTCCCGACTGGTTTCTATTGTAATTTCCTTGATGTTGGAAATTTTGATTCGATTTTGAAAACCGTTGTTTTGATTGAATTGACCTTGGTTTTGAAAACCTTGGTTCGGTCTATTCGATTCGTTACGGTTTTGATTACGATTGAAACCGGAGGTCCGAGTAGTGGTTAGGGACGGTGATTCGGTCTCACAGGAGCACGATATTGATTGCCTCCTTGATTAGACATCCCGCCCACAAAGATTGGCTTCAAAGGGTTACCGTCGGTGGCCATACGCTTATAGTAAGCATGGGGCCACCAGGTAACACATGACTTCCACTTTCTTAACTTCAGCAGGAGGTGAAGTTTGTGGAAAAGAGACTTTCTTCGGTTGGAAAGAACCAAAGCTTGGATAGCTTCCGTGAGTTTATCAATCTTAGCATCGGTGCTAGACCGACTCACAGGCGATGAAGAAGAAGAAGGACCAACACCGACTTGGGAAACAACCGCTTGCTTCGTGCAAGGCGGACCTTGGACTTATTTTCGATTATCGCCAAAGCTTCTTTGATGCTTTGTTTAGGAAGTTTCCTCCCGCGGAGGAATTAAGAGAATCTTGGTCGATTGACTCACCCATTGTAGAAAGTATCGAGTTGCATCAACTCGGAGAAACCGTGGTGAGGACATTTGCGAAGCAATTCCTTGAAACGATCCCACGATTCATCAAGGATTCATCAAACTTCGAGTGAACTTGATGATTTCATTTTAAGACTCGTGGTCTTGGAAGGTGGATAGAATTCATTCACAAATTTCTTCACCGATCTTCCCATGTCTCTATAGATCGAGGGGTTGTTTTTCAAGCCAAACCGGCTTGCCCTCAAGAGAAAACGGAATGAAGAAGCTTAACAAAGATCGTGGGGACATTCTTATACTTGATGGTAGATGCAATCTTGTTAAACCATCGAATATGAGCATGAGGATCGTCCCGCCAAAACCAAAGAATTGATTTGAGGTCACAAGATTCAAGAACCGGTCTTGAGTTCAAAGTTTTCACCACGATGGTCGGATTAACGATAGCATCTCCATACCCGCCGATGGGTGCCCGGAGAAGCTCACACAGGAATTTCATCCGCCATGACAATGAAGTAGTGTGAATATCCGGATCTCGATCCGATCGATGGAGCAGAAAGTCTGCGAACACGCCTTCTTGGAATCTTGACAAGCTCACGAAATGGGCTTACAGATCTAGAAGAACGAAAAGATACACTAGAGTTAACTCTAAGGAAACTCGAGTTAAGGAGAGAAATGGAATTATGAAAATCTTCGAGATGAGAATGAGAATTATGAAGACGGTTTGTAAAAATCGGTGAGAAGAATCTTTATGGGTTTTCTGTTCAAACGTCGATATCACAACAAAATCAATTAACACAAGATCGAGGCAAAACAATGTGAACTTAACCAATAATCCAAGATGAATGGCTTCTTTGAAAAGGTACACCAATCACAATGGACACAAAGGCAAGTTTTAAATCTTTAGTTCGAACTTATTATGGTCGCACCCCAGCTAGGTAGTGCAATCGCCTTGGTTTCGGTGGTAATCTTTTAAGTTGTTTATTATTAAGAAAACGACGATTCTTTTTGTATTTTATTATTTGATACATATATAGAAACAAAAGAAAAAATATTTTTGTGTTTTATACGTTTTGGATATTTTGGGTTTTGGATTTTTAAAAGAAAATATGGATATATATATATAGAGATGGATGATATAAACAAATGAGTGAGGATTCAAACAACTAATCTGCTATAAGTAAGACAAATAGCACAACTCCCAAGGCGCGCAAAAATTTGATGCGCTGAAACTGTCAAGTTCTCTCACGCAAGCGTAAGAAAACCTAAAACAACTTAAGCACGAAATCAATGAGGATCCGAGGAGTATAGAGTCTCCCGGTCGTTATGTCCCAATGAGCTATGCGATGATTTATCAAACGACAATGATCGAGGAGTTTGAGCGGAAAAAGGATTTGGTTATGATTATAACTACGGAAAAAGCCAACAAATTACAACGGCTTAAATGCAAATTAAAGAAGATTAAAAAGTTAAAATCTATTAAATAAACGCTATCACTATTTTTACAATGATGTTTTGTTTTTATGTTTTTATAAAACTGAAATTAAAATCTACGCGACGTACAATTAAAAACGTGAAACTAAATCAATATTAACCCTAAAAATATGAAAATGATATTTTTACACACCTAATGATAAAAGAAACTTTTTAGAAAAGGAAAACTATTTTTATCACTAATTATCTAATTATTATTAATTAAAAACTAGTTTTAACTATTTAATAATTAACTAAAATACAAGAAATGAGGAAACAAAGCTAGAAAAATAAAATTATGAAATGAAAAAGTCTAAAATATCAAACTAGAATTTTCAAAACTATTTTGTATTTTTCGACTATTTTCTATTTTTATGAATTTTAAACTATTAAATACTAATTAAATTACTAAAATTACTAAATAAACTAAGAAAATCTGGAAAATTACTTTTTCACTTCTTATATTTATCTAAACCTAAGAAAATTGAAAAGTTATTTTTGGAACCTTTTCGAATTTTTTATATTAAAAGCTAATTAAAATTGATTAAAATCTATTTAAATTGAGAAAATAGCAAATGAAGACCAAAATTATGAAACTTACAGAAAAATCTAAAATGATATATAGAATCTATGAAAATGGAAAATCAACAGCTTATGTGTAAGATTAATGAGCTCGTTGTAAACCGCTATTGGAAATAAGCTACAAGAATAAGCTAATAAGCTAGATAAGCCACCAAACAAAGGAACAAGGCTAAATTATACTAAAATGAACTACTAGCAACAGAATCTAACTACTCCTAACAATCCTTAAGCTCAGAATCAATGAATAAGCAAACTGCTTATTTGAGCCAAACAGTGGTTTACCCCCACTGTTTGAGCTATTGCACAGGCTACACCAATAAGCTAAACCACAAATCACTTATGCAATCTTAAACACCACCTGGCCAACTATAATTGTACCAAATTCCAGACCTTGCTAAGCTCTTGAGAGCACTGTGCAATAGTCAGACTTTTCGAGAAAAAGTCAAGATTCACCGACTTTTGGTGTGCAGGCGATTGGCCCGAAAATGAGCTTATTTGGAGCTTAATTTGACCAAACCAGATGAAGCAAAAAGTTGATATCAAAACAAGACCAAGTGAAATTGTTAATTCCAAAATCTCAAACTCTTAAACTCAGTAATGATTCAGAAAATGAATCACAAAGTTTTATAAAAAACTGCTTTAACAAGTTTTTGACAGAATTGACTTTTAAGAACACAAAGCAACTTTGACCAAAATGATTTTTATCCAATATTATGAATGAATATGATGTTATAACACTAGAGATGACAACCAAATGCTAGATCTAACAAATCCAAACCATTATACAACTATTGATGCCATCGATTTGGATGAAGCAGATTATAGAATAGTACCAAGGTCATTTTGACTTTTATGACTAGAATCGCTATAACAAGGCCTCAATTGAATGTCAAATACCGAATAAGCAAGTATCAATCACTAAGCACTTATCAACTAGCCTTAAACATAGATATATCGGTTATGCCAAACACTACTTAAGCTAGTGTAAATGAACTAACAAGCAAGTAACTACTAGATTAATCTAAATAATCATCAACCACAGATCAAAAACAACCAAACATCACTATTAAACAGATTCAATAGCAGATTATATGAACTAAAAACAGAATTGAAACTTACAAATCCCCATAGCCACTGTGGCTTGCACTTCTGATGAAACAGTATCCACTAGCCTAACAACCACTAATCCTACTCCAATACCAACCCAGTAACTGTAATTCAACCCAGTTCCAGTCCTGAATCAACCCAAATCCATGCTGCATCAATTTTTTATCCGTTTTGACTTTTTGTTGACCAATATCAAAAATTGCTTGAAATATGATTCCAGGCTTACACAAAGCTATTTTAAGCTTATGTAAGCTTATATAAGCTTAAACTTGAACTGCTAAAAGATTTATCAAAAGAGTTTGGAACTTATAATTTTAACAGTGAACACATAAGATAGAAATTATCTTGAACTTAAAATTGATACTTAAAGCAAGTTAAAATACACTTGGGTACTGTTATTTGATACAACTAAGCTTGAAAATACAAATACAAACTATTTAAGACATAATACTAAGTGAAACGACATACATTGTAAAGAACTAAAACTAACTAACTCTTTGATGCTTCCTTGGCCTCTTTATACACCCCAAGCTTCCTCTTTCTTCTATTTGGACATATCCCAAGAAAAAACAACCATTGGATCACTCAAGTGATCTTAGCCGCTTAAAGTGTTTTGGCGCCAAAACCGCTTTTAACGGTTGTGAGGTGGAGTGTTAGGTACATGGGCATTAAATGTTTTCTTGGCCTCTTGTGTTTGGAGGGGGGATGTAGGTGATGATGGAGTGGAGGTGGAGTGTGGTCAGGTGGTATGCAGGGGGGGGAAATGATGGTGAAGTGTATCTCGTGAATGAGAGAGGGAAGGGGGTGGTCAAACCCATTTGACCGGTTATTAATATCAAAGGGTTGGGTTGGATACGGGTTATAAGCCGGGTATTTGGGTTGGATTGGGCCAACAGTTGGGCCATGGTGATAAAAGGGTCCAATTGGAAGAGTTGATAACACAAGGACCATATTGGCAATTCCAACAAAACCAAAGGGCCAAACCTGTAATTTTGCAAAGATGTTTTATGGACTGAAATTGACAAGTAGTGATATTACAAGGACCACATTTGCCATTTTCAATTTTACCAGGGGCCATTTATGCCAATTTGCAAACTTAAAGGACCAATTTGTAATTTTCAAAACTTTTACATTTTTCACCAAAGGACCAAATTTGACAAGTTATGATTTAAAACGGACCTTTGATGATTTTTCTTTGAAATTTTGGCTCGTGGACTATTTTGACATCTTTTGAAACTTGGGGACTAAAACGCAATTTTGCAAATTTTGATATGTTTTCATCCGATTTTGATATTTTTGTATTTAAAACACATAAAACACCGATTTGTGATATTTTGATCATTTTGATGTGTTTCGAGTGTTTTCGGATGAATTTGCAGCTTTATTTTATACAAAATGATGAGTATTTACACACTCATCGAAGGCATAAAATTGACTTTTTACTGCTTATTATGGAAAGATATATTATAATGCATGTAAAATTAAGATAAGGAGCTCCAATCATGAGATGACATGTGTCACTTCTTAACAAACTCCAAACCTAACTCCTAACCACCAAAAATTAAGATAAGGGCTCTAATTATAAAACGACGTGCACACTTCTCAACTAAAAATTCATCTTTATTTTCAAATTAAAATATCTTTTTATCTACTTATTTATATTATAATCTAATTTCACCATATTTTCTAAAATTTTATGCTCTTTAATTCAACATCCATTTTAATATATTTTTATGAGTTTTTAGTTTTTATATTTTTAGTGGGTTTATTTTATTTTAATTCAAATTTTTACAACTTTAACCTTTATTTCATTTATTCCAATCAATATAATCTTGATTCGTCAAAATCATATACTTTTGGGGGAGTGTTTGACACGTAAGAGATTGCGAAGGTATTTTTATATGCGGGAATAATGATGTCGCGTGAAAGTTACGGGTAACCCAAACAAACACTTACAACTAACACATATACATTCGAAGTGTTGTGAAACGAATTCACTAACCGGAAGAAACACATATCACTACATTTATCGCCGCCACCGCCACCGCCATCTCATCACATCACCACCTCAAAATATTTGTTCACTACAATGAAATAGTCGTGGACTTCACCGCATCACATGGCAGACTCTTCTAGTATATATATATGTATTTGTAATTTTGCAACAATAAGCTCAAGCTTAAGTTTCATTTGTCAAACAAGTTTACAAAAATACAAATTTCAACTTTGACTTATAATAAAAACACACCAAGCGCCGGTCTCCAAATTTCAGTTCTTATCATACCAAACATACCCTTAAAACAAAGAAGTTGCTAACAACAAACCTATGAGTGTTGTTTAAACGTTTAACACTTACATAATTAGCATTTAATGATCTTCAAACATTTTATACTTAACATCACTATTTAAAATGATTAGAAGTAAATTATCATAGAATATACGAGTTTGTTAAATGTAGTATATATATTAAATGCTTAAACTACACTATTGAGAGATTGTTGTTAAAAAAGTTGTATTATTATCACGGGTATATTAAATAAATTTAGAGAAAAGAAAAAGAAAACAAAAGAGAAAAATAAAATAAACAAGCCTTTTAAGAATCAAATCAAAAGTATTAATCGGTAAGTAGGATTTGACTCATAAGGAATTAAATAGAAGGAAAGAAGGAGTGACGGGAGAGTATGGATATGTTGACGATGAAAGACCGAAATGGACATGCATATATAACACCTACACGTACACGTGACACATGACGTACCATTCAACGTTGGTCAAATTACTCGGCTCTTCAATTGCATGGATTTTCAAGCTCACTCTTTTTCTCACTATTTTGTGCAAATAAAATAAATAAATAAAAAATAATGGATAATCCGGCACAATAGTTTTATTTTCTTATGACAAATTATTAAACTTATGGCATACTTGAAGTCTGAAGGGTGATTGATTTAAGGAGTATACAATACAATGAATAGTGTTTATAAAAAGAAAATTAAAAAGATTATAAAAAAATCTGGATAGAATTTATTTTTTATCACTCTAACAGTCTCAATTTATTTGTCTAGTTTTAAGATTTTTATAGTATTTTTTTTTTCAATTTTGTCTGTAACTATTTTATTTTGTGTTATATAATACTTGATGCAAAATATATGAATTGATTGAGTTTTAA
This sequence comes from Chrysanthemum lavandulifolium, assembly GCA_022545495.1. Taxonomy (NCBI): domain Eukaryota; kingdom Viridiplantae; phylum Streptophyta; class Magnoliopsida; order Asterales; family Asteraceae; genus Chrysanthemum; species Chrysanthemum lavandulifolium. The sequence goes on along the minus strand of CM040246.1, from coordinate 147,566,522 downwards.
ATATATTTTCATCAAATATTATATAACTAAAAAAACAATAATAAAATAAATACATAAAAAAAAAATCAAAGTTAATAAAAATAAAATAAAATAAAATAAAAATAGACTAATAAATTAAAACAGACAGAGTAATAAGCTAGATTAGAAATATTGTTATGTTAACATTGGGGCATGACCACTTCATAGTCATGTAAATTGTACGTTATGACATCTTCTTTATGTTCGAACATAAAAAAGATGTATGGCCGACTAAAAATATTGGTATCAGTGCTAGTCTAGGGGTGTGCATGGTTCGGTTTGGGTCGGTTTTTGGCTAAAACCGAAACCGAACCACAATGTTCGGTTTGTGTAGAACCCAAACCGAAATCGTTCGGTTTGGCGGTTCGGTTTTTCGGTTTGTTATCGGTTTCGTTCGGTTTTTCGGTTTTTTTTGGTTTCTAACCGTTAATATTTAGGTATAGCCAAATTATACCAACAAACTTGTTTTACGTACAAATCTAGTTATTCTTCTTTACTTTTTTTTTTCAATCTAAGCATAATAATGTTTATTACATAATTCTACAATTACAAACATATAAATGAGACATACACATACAAGTGAACATGCACGTAATCATTATCGAATACTTATTGATTTATTCACACAAAACACGCGACACGACAAACACACATATAAATATAAACATTAAGATAAATATATTATAAATCCACTCACAAAATGAATATTAATTTATAAATTTGATTTATTTAGTTATTTAATCATATTATATTAATTAGATATTAGATATTATTATATAATAAAACCGGTTCGGTTCGGTTCGGTTTTTGCGGTTTGGTTTTTGGACGAAAACCGAAACCGAACCGCATTTTTCGGTTTTTGAAAAAGTAAAAACCGAACCATCGGTTTTTAGTTTCGGTCGGTTTTTTCGGTTCGGTTTCGGTTTTTTCGGTTTGTTTTGCTCACCCCTAAGTGCTACTGCAACTATTCATTTGATCGGTCAAGAAGAGTTTTAAGAAAAAACAAATTGTGGTTCAATTCTAACACATAGTAAAGGTCACTTTAATATGTATGACTAGATGTTTTGGAAAAATCAATCGACATACATGAATGGACTAGCTTCCACTGTGGATGAACCTTGTTCATATATGAAAATATTTGGTTTTCACTATTCTTCAAAGAAAATACTGCCTATCATGTACTGAACAAGTGTAATGCTCTGAATCCTCTTATTACTTAATCATTATCTCTATTCTCTAACGATATTTTTTTTACACGTTAAACATATGGACCCGATATTAAATATTGGAAGAAAAATAGATTGCGGAAAGCCGGGAAGGTAATCAGCAAATGTGTATCTTTTATATATCCTTTTTTATAGGAAGAATTTCATATAGCATTTCAAAAATCTCTCAATTTTTTTTATTTGTTGACGTATGTGTTCAGACAATATGTGTTGGACCGAACGATTTTTCACATGTCTAGAGGACATGGTTTAAAAGAACGTGTGACGAATGACAAAAGCATAAAGTATTATCATTTTATCCAGAAGATCTTTTTAACCAATGGTCCATGCCATAAATTACGTATGCGCCACTTATCCCAGATATTACGGGATTTTATCCCCCACTTAACCTTACACCATATATAGGCTAGGTGTAGACCGGCTAGCTCTTTCTTGATACATCTATGGGGCTCTTGGGGTAGTATAAATACCCAAGAACATTCAATGCAAACCTAATATAAACACACACATTTACTCTCAAAAGTCGAAAGAAGCCAAGAAAACCAATTTTGACGCACAAAAAATGATTTAACGCTAAACGTATTTTTCATAATTTTTAGGAAAAATATCCACTTTTAGAAAAAGTTTTTCACAACTTTTTCATGCACCATCATACCCGATCTTGTGAAATTTTTTCGAATTTTTCGAGAATTTTTTGAAAAAAAATCTTTTATCTTTTACGGATATTTGTCTTTTATTTGATCTTTATCCTATATATATATATATATATATATATATATATATATATATATTTTATATGTTTATATATAAAACACTTTATATATTTAATATATATTTTTTATATATTTGTATATACAAAAGACCATTAAAATTTTATCTTAATATAAAAACACTTTTTATGCTTGAAATAAATTTTTTTTGCCAAAAATCTATTTAATTAAATTAAAAATATATATAAATTTGGTTTTCGGTTTGACCCATAACCGAACCGAACTTCGGTTCGGTTCTCGGTTCGGTTTAGTCATATATATTTTCGGTTCGGTTTGGTTTTCGGTTATGACCCAAAAAAAAATTAACCGAACAAACCGAACCGAATAAATCGATTAACCCGAGAACCGAACCGATGAACACCCCTAGTGCACATTAGATTAGTAGTTGTATTCTTTAATTAAATAGAATTTTTATTTTTTATTTTTGAAAAAGAGACTTCTAATAATAGCAAGTGTGTAAGCTTAAATTTTTTAAGACTTCTAAAAATAAATGTCCTAAATACATTATAAAGTAGTATAGATATATAATATATTTATATAGCGACAGATCATTTTGTGTTAGAAAAAGTTTGTGGGTTATAAACGAAAAATAATAAAAGTTTGAAGATTTGGGGATTAAACATAATGTTTTGAAACCCGTTCGACCGGGTGGTTCAACCGTTGAACTGCTTCCGTCAAAAACGGGTCAATTTAAACCGAGTCAATCCGGCGGGTTGGGTCAAACGGGTCAAATTAAGCAGGTCAACCCATCGGGTTTAGCGTCCCGTCAACCGGTTTTCGATATGTATTAATAGTTTCAACTTTTCACTTTTTACTTTTTGGTTTTTCCTTTATATATAGCATAGCAGGTCAACCCATCGGGTTTGAAGCGTCCCGAACAAGTATTTAAAGCACAAATAAAACTAAAAAAAATACTATTCAACACATACAATTAATACACTATTAAAAACACCCTTTCACCAAAATATACAACTATTTAACCACTATGTACAATCTAATTAAGCTTCAAAAAGATAAATTTGAAATCCATCAGTCCAAAACAAAATAATATGTGTTCGCTGAAAAATTTAGTCACAGGATACCCGCCTACGCATCGCGAGGGTACCCTGCTAGTTTGTATAATGTGTATAATAACATGTACTTTACATTTTAGCGTGTTTTAAAAATAACATTAATTAGTGTGTTTAATTATTTTATATTTAGGATTATGTTGTAGCTTGTTTAAATTGTACATTGTGAAAATTTTATTGTACTTTTTAGTAAGGGTGTTTTAATTGGTTGTTTTTTATTTGGTAGATATGCTTTTAATTGGTTGTACAATGTGAATAAATTATTGTACTTTTAAGTAATGATGTATTTTAATAAGAGTATTAATTACACAATATATTTCTCTCACATTTGACTTTCAACTTTTCATGTTTCAAGGTTTGAGCGTTTTTCTATTATATGTAGTATAGATAATAAAGGAAAACTCGGATTTTGACATTTTATAAAACTAGGCGAGTACTCGCGTCTGGCGACAGCGGTCCTTAGCGGATCTTTATGCATTAAACACATTGTTTGCATTCCTCCATTATCAAGATTGTCTCATTTAGTTTTTCAAACATTCCCTAAGTAGCTTAGCAATAGTTATGTACATTAAACAAATTACATGCATGGATAGTTACTCTTTCAGAAAATCAAGATATCAACTTTACACTTACATGCATGATTTTCAAAATTCAACAATCACCTTGACTTGCAACTTTCAACTTTCAATTTCCACTTTTACCTTTGACCATTTTTCTATTTTATGTAGTTAAGATTAAATCATTTCTCATTTAGTAATAATTGAATTACTTTTATTATCTATAGAAACTAGAAAGGGGGGAGGGTTGAATGGTTTCACCATTTCTTAATTACGTTTTAAAAGAAGTTTGTTCTTTCTGAAAATCTTTTCGATTTGAAGTGATGTGATATCAATCAACAATGTATGAATACTATAAGTAAGACAATTAGACATGAAATATGAAAGTAAATGTGGTAAAGAGTTAGAACGATCAAACTAATGCGCAGAGATTTATAGTGGTTCGGCTACGAAGCTCACTCTTCGCCCTACTCCACTTCCCGAGTATTACACTCGAGAGGGTTCACAATCACTATGTCAACAAACTCATTTCTGGCGGAGAAAATTGTACACCGCAGCTTACACTGATTTCCAACACTAAGCTGAATGTCGAGTCCTAATCTTAGCTAGAACCAATCTACACAACACCAACACTTCACGGACTTACACATCATCCGGATTTACACACAACACTTCATGGACTTACACTTCGTCCAGATCTACACACAACACTATTCGGACTTACACATCGTTCGGATTTACACGCAACACTACTTGGACTTATACCTCGTCCGGATCTACGCACAACAATACTATACCCGACTTACACATAAGTCAAATCTACCAATATACAAGAATGAAGATTAAGAGAGTTAAAATAAATAGGAGAATCGTAACAACGATTACGTGTGTAATGCCTAATCTACAACACTTCGTTTCTTGGAAAATAAGAATGTTTTTCTCTTTGCACTATGATGGAAGAAATAATGAGATCACTTATAAACAAATATATACAAGTTAAAGTGATCAAATAAGGGAATAGAAGAGATTGGGAGATAACAGAAAGTTTTATGTAAAAAGGGTTTCGAAATTTGTTGAGAATAGTCCTGTATTTATAGGCGACAGGGGGGGCGGGGGACAATCCTTTATACATGGACGGTCCCTTATATATAAGGGACCATCCCCCCTATAAGAGACCGTCCATAGGATGCTCATGTTTTTGTCCCGACGTGGTAAAATGTTTATCTGGTAAAGCTGTTATCCTTATGGGCGGGAAAAATAGCTGTTGGTGATTTCAAACTTATTTTTCAAATAAAACATTTCTTTAAAAGACAAAATAGTTTGTATAATTTATTTTTGTAAAAAGGTTTTGTCTTATTTATAAAAATGTGAGTTTTAAGGACAAAAATATTTCTTTGATCACTTAACAAGTTATATATATTGTTTGTTTATACCTTAAGTGATACTGTGTCGAATTGGACTTTTATGACTAAAAACTTGTTTATGTATATTTTTACGTAGTGTGTTTTTACATCTTGTGATTATCAAAATATATGGAAGTCGAAAATTATACATAACGTTATTGACATTATTTGTATTAACAATCTCCTCATTTTTTTATGATTACAAAATATAAACTCATTTTATGTAAAAATATAACTAAAGAAGTTTTTAATGAGTTTTAGTCAACTTCTCCCCCTTTTTGTAGAATTAAAAAGGTCTCGTCGATGTGTAGAGAGAAAAGAAAATCGACGATTCAAATGCTCCCCCTTGATCGATGCTCCCTCTTGTTGAGGGCACTAGGGAATCGAGCTATGGAGATGTGCAACAAAACCGGGTTAGTTTACAAGTGCAAATATATATAGCCAATTTTGAGTAATGGTCACATAAAGCAGATATAAGTAGTTAGTGCTTATTTTTATCACATTGAGAACGGTCCTATATATGTTGGGCGGTCCCATACATATGAGGGACAACCGGTCCATTTAAGGGACCTCCTCCATTGAGGTTTCAGATTTTGTCCAGTTTCCTTTTTTGCAACCAAATCCAAACAAATTCAATAGATAACCATCTAGTCAAGTAATAATCTCACAAAATAAGTTAACAAATCCTAAGTGTTAATACAAATAAGCCGTAAAAACGTTTATTTATATTTTACGACCTTCTAATGTTTTGTCGATAACAAACGTAAAATCATATTAACGAAACAAATAAAATACGTAAATGGTTTGAACTAATAGTTTCTAACATATTCATATTTTCACATAAAATACTAAAACAAGTATAAGTGATTTTATGATTTAAGTAATACATATGTACAACAACTAGTGTTTACATATTTGGATAAAATATTGATAAGGTTTTAAAAGGTACCATTTTGAGGGGTCGTTTTAGTCCTTATTTGATCACTTTTGTATCCGTTATTACTTAATATCGTTCCTTTTCACTTTTAGGTCTCTTGAAGGCAAAATGTCGGAATGGCACTTATTTGGACGAAAAGGCGAATATATGAAGAAAATGGCCAAAGTCAAAATCGAGACACTCACAGCTGTGAAAGTAGAAGGAGACGGCGTCAAGTGCTAGTGCGACGCCGTCCCAAAATTATTGTGACGGTCCGTAACCCAAACTCAGATTTTCAAGCGACGACGTCTAGTTGTGAAAGAGTAGGCCGTCGCTACTCGCACGCCTAGATGCAATCCGACGACGCCGAAGTCAAGAGGACGGCGTCACGGACATAAGGTGACGCCGTCGCAAGGTTAACGTGGCCAAGACGAAACCCTAATGACGGCGACACGACGGCGTCACTAAACATAAGGTGACGCCGCAATTGTAATCTTATATATAGAATCCGAATTTTTCGGTCTTTGTGTGGAGAGTCTTTGGAGTAAAACCTAAAACCGAACCTAAGGTGCCTTGTACAAGATTTTAGGGTTTTAAACCCTATCTTACATCAAGATAAGTCTTTACTTCATTAATTCAATTATGTCTTTGATTATTTGTGTGTATGCTTGCATGTTCTCCATGTCCGCTAATTTATTTGTGTGTTTACTTAGAAAGTATGAAACTTAATTATTGAATATTGATTGGTTGTTTCTTATCTTAGTTGACTAATGATCTAGTAATGCGATAGGTCATTCGTTGTGTACTTAATGCTTGATTCATCTTTGTGAACCTTAGAATATAATTACCGAGTAATTGTAGGCTAAACCATCCAAAGAGCGCCTTAGAGTAGGAGTTTATCATCCCAGTGGGTTTGTAGACGAGACCCTTTGGTAAGTTCAAAGAGTTAGGGAGAAACGTATACCCTACAACTTTAGACACACAATGCAACTAGGAATAAGGACGTGACAACTCAACCATCAATAGGAGATAATTAAGGAGTAGTACAACCTAAGTAAACACATCTTTAAACTATCATACGAGCACACATTAATTAGACATAGACTCCCACAACCTTAGCTTAGATAATTAGATAATAGTAGAGTAATCGGTAGAAATACCAACCCCCCAAATCCAATACCCGAGATTCGTACCTTTCCCTTTCATAAAACATAAAAAGATAAAAAATAATCTTCCTCAACCTTAACCTTAGCGTAGTAACTCCTTACTAGCATTCCTATTCCCCAGAGAACGATATCAATACCCGTGGCTTACCCTAATTACTACACTACAACGATTAGGTTCACCGCCTAGGTGTTATAAAACTTGCTCAAGAAAAGGAAGTTTCCTTGACCCCGAACGACGCGTGTAGCGTTATCAAGTTTTGGCGCCGCTGTCGGGAATAGAATAGCTAGTTAGTAGTCTACCTCGCTTAGGTTCTTTGCTTGATTCCTATCAAGTAAACTTTTTCTCGCTTTTAGCTTTCTCTTAGTCTATCCCTCTTCGTGACTATTGTTCGTAACCTCATCACTTTTCATCATGGAAGGTGATAACCCACTACCATTCATCAACCCACCACCAATGACCCGCCAAGAGCCCGTACTCTTGGTGAATACTCGAGACCAAGCCACCTAGGCTATAGGAACACCATTGAGCTTCCCGACCAAGCCCAAACTACGGCCCTGCGATCCGACACCATCCGTTGGTGCAAAACGGATGTGCATTCCATGGACTTCGCTCCAAGATCCAAATCAAGATCTCGAGGATTTCTCAAAATCGCCGATTCCATCGACCTTGATGCTACTACTCGGGAGACCACGCGCTGCGTCTCTTCCAATTCTCTCTCGGGACCAAGCTAGTAATTGGCTTCGAGCGACTTCCACGGCTCCATCTCAAGTCGGGATGATCTTACCTCTCGCTTCCTTGCTCATTTTTCCCACCGGGAGAACCACTAAGCTTAGGAATGACATCTTGATGTTCCAACAACGTCAAGGTGAATCTCTACTAAGCATGGACCCGATTCAAGGACTTACTTCATAAAGTCCCTTATCACGGCATTGATCTTTGGCTCCAAGTCCAAATCTTTTATGATCATGTCAACTTCCCCACTAAGCGATCCATTGACCAAGCAAATGGTGGAAAACTTAGTGATCTCACCGCAGAAGAATCATGGGAAATAATAGAGGACCTCGCCTCTATGACAACGAAAGTTGGATGACCCCGTGAGTGCCTAAACCGTTAAGGCAATCTCCTTGCCTCCTTCCGACCGTAGGATGATCGAACTTGAAGATCAAGTTAGATTCCTCATGAGCTCATACGAAACTCCTAAATCTTCACACCATGAACCAAGCTTCTTCCTCGTGTGAGCCATGTTGTGATCCTCATAACACGCAGAATAGCACTCGCCCCCGTAACATGCTTCCGTTGACTACGATCCTCACGTATTAATGGAACGGGAGGAAGATTCCTACAACACCGGACCTAGGAATTTCAATGAAACCCGTGAAGCATGGAAAACAAGCCCGACTTCTATCGGGGACAAACCAAAGAATTCACCTCTAATGATTTCTCATGGCCCCACCTAACGGTCCTAACCAACAAAACGTCAAGGGATGTTGCAAAACCTAGTTGCATCCCAAGAAACCCAAATGGCTAAGCTCTCTGACCGCTTTAACCATCAACAAGCCAAGATGGATAGGAAAATAGACAACCTTTTGAAAGCCATAGCTAATAGTGATAAGAAGGTTAGTGCTATCTCAACTCCCGAGCCTTCGTGTATAGAGATTAAGGATCCAAGCAAGCTAACTAAGCATGTCCAATTCATCAATACCATCGCCTTAGTTGAACTCGATGAAACAAATGACGAAGAGGACTATACATTTGTGGATGATGAAATACCCGAGGAAGAAGATGAAGTAGACATTGACTATTTCAACAAATTTCCTACTAAGAAGAACTATCTCGCCACCCTCACTTAGTGCGTGACCTCCGTCACATGTATGTTAGGAAAAGTCCTCGAATCAAGTTCGGGAACCCTTGGAATCTTAACATACCATGTGTCATAGGACACCTTTGTGGCAAAGCCTACATTGATCGCAAGTCCCCAATCAACATAATGACTAGCACCTACTACAATTGGATATTGAAGAAGCCTATTCCAACTAGGCAAGACCCCAATGATCCTAATGTTAGTTGCAATTTTCTTGGTAGAATTAAGGGATTGCCCGTGTATGTAGGTAGTTTCGCGTTTCCTACGGACTTTATAATTATGGAAGATATTAGCACGGCCATAGACCCTAGCTTGTCCCATGTTATTTGTAACACCCTCAAAATCGGGTTTTAGCGGAAGCATACAAGTTTTGGGTGCTACTAATCGGTATCACAACACAAGCATAGAATAAAAGGTTTTTCTTAAGAAAACTCATTTATTTAATAAAATCAATGTTTACAATAAAATTTAATACGGAAATAGGCCCATAATAAATAAGCGGTCCCCAGTACAAATATCGAGTCGTCTATGACCATGCCATGCCATTGACCAAGCGCCCAAAAGTAAGCAATTGCCTCAATACCTGAGAATACACGCTAAAAGTGTCAACACGAGGTTGGTGAGTTCATAGGTTTTCATAAAAGTATTACGAGTTAAAAATATCCTTTCGATCATTGTGGCACCCACAATGTCGCGAAAACAAGGTTTACCTTTAAGCAAAAGAGTAGAAAGGTGGACCACAAGGTTTTCAAGTGCAAATCAATTCTCATAAACAAGTCAAATTTAACCGAGGCATACCCTGCCTAATTCGCAGTATCAAAATATTTATCCGCAAAATATAATTCAAAAACAGCTACTTGGACCATATCAAAATCAAACACTACAACGAATATAGTGTCACGCGAGCTTAACTATTACGCAGGCTAAGTCATGAAACCATCACTAGATAGCACGAGCCGTGACTATCTCTAAACACACTAACAATCGACATGTTATACGTCCCCCACATGAGCCATGTTGGTGGGACGGGTGGCCATTCCAATAGATCTATCCTTAACATTCGCACCATCCCGAGCGTGATGTAACAATTCATAACAACTCTTGGGTTTCTAACCTTAACCTAGCACGTAATAGCTCACAAAAACATTTTCAGGTCCAATCCAAAACAGTTCAAGCACTTGTGTCCACGTAAAAGCATATTTAAACCAAATCACGCATTTCATCAAAATCAGTTATCAATAGCGTATTCAAATAAATCAATCATTTGCATTTAGTAAAAACGAGCATGTATTCTCCCCCAAAACAGTTTAAAAGCACGTAAAAGTAGGGGCCATGAACTCACCTCGAAGCGAAGCAACGCAAGAATCACAACTAACAAGACTGGCATCAAAGAGTAAGCACAACCAAATCGTGAAGGAAGGCACGTCGATATCCAAAGAGTACAAGTACAAAGGTACTACATCGTCGCGACCTAATAGTATACGTATTATCTCAAAATACGTCTCAAAGAGTAAAATAATATAATATCCGAAAGACAACGTGTCTTAGTTTTCGTGGATTATTCGTATCAAACGTTTCCAAAAATTCCAGTATCAATATCTCAAAAAGTTTAGTTTTAACGTTTCGTGTGGTGGTAAGAAAACAAGACTCGACATACAACTCACGCCAAAAGTAACTCACACCAAAGGTATAACTCACGCGAAACACATCTCATATCAAGACCTAATATATATCCCAATATATTACGAGGAATAGTCAAGAAATATTGACCAAGACTCAACTCGAGTAGACGACGACCAGAAAGAAATCGGGGAACTAAAGACACATAACTATGCTAAGAAAGTAAATTTATTGGTAAGTCTCGGTGTTTACCCATAATCCCCAAATAGCTTGCATAAAACAACTATGTTTCATAAACAATGATAAGTTTGAATTTGTAATTCAAACAATAAAGGTTTCATTACTTAAAAGAACATTTGTTTCGATTCTTTTTGGGTTTTATAAAAAGAATAGAAGAGATTAAAATTTAAAAAAATATAAGTTTGGAATGTTTTTATAAATTTAGGCATGACGCGTCTATTCATAAAACATTCCCAAGTCATCGTGACTTTAAACAAACCAAGTTTGAAATTACAATCTTTATAAATTTTGTTTCATTATCATTCACGAAATTATTAGCTTTGAGTTTATTGAATAGTTTGTGAGTGTTCCATGTCTAATATATTAAATTCTATTAGAGTCTAATATATTATAATGTTAAGTCACAAAGTGTTCAATAAGTCCAACGCCTAATATCGCGAATCCAATAACAATCCAAATCCAATATGTCCACAAAGTATCAATATCCAATCCGATATAAGTAAATGTCAAGTCATAATTTGAGTGTTAAAGTCCGATAAGCATCCTTAATGTCCAAAAATAATCATAAATTTCAATTTATAATCCAAACGTACCAAGAGCACCAAGAATAAAAGCACGTTAGTTAAACGCTTATTACTCGAAAATATAAAATCTGCAACTTGACAAAATATAACACGTTTATTTCATTTAGTGGGCTTAATCCATTTTTAAAACTAACCACACCCATGGCTAGCCTAAATTAAAACGCATTCAAAATTAGTTACGTGGGCTTTGGCCCACGACTCGATTAACGCAAAATTTAATCTCAAAACAACATAACATGTCTAAATTGGGAATCAAACCAAACGCATCCCGCAAGTAGACAAATCCCCAAGAAAACACACAAACAGTTATGAATCAAATATTAAAAAGAATTATCACACCCTATGTGGCTGACGACACCCGAGATAAGCAACACACGCACATACCCGGGTTTTGTTGCTAATCGCTAACCATAACACTCATTAGGCTTCGGCCCAAGTTGTTAATCAAACGCATCTATTTTAAGCTTGTGAGCTTTAACCCGCGTCTAAAAACCCAACACCCTCTTGGGTGGTTTCTTACCTACACCAAATGCAAAATAAGTGCACCACCATGTCTAGATTAAGTCGACACCAAACGAGACCAAGATGGGTCAAACCCGAGACTGACCCGTAGTCCTCACGGGTCTTATACCCGCCCCGACAACATAACGCAACCAAACAAAAATTCAGTTTCAAATCTTTCTTTTTACCACATGAAAGCTTAATTGGAAAAACTGCTATTAGCCGGATTTCAACCGGGTTATTACCCGACTCGTGCACAAATCTGAACCGAGGATAACGAGTACACAAACACCAAACCAACACCACAACCAATGCTTATATGCTTTACAACTGACTCGGAGCTCACCGAGTCAACTCACCCGAGTCGACTCAACTCGGTCACACAATTCAGATTCTAAAACTGCTATTACACCACACGAATCTGTTTATCCAAACATTTCTAAAAATTTTTCTTCCACGAAAACCATGATACTTTTATATCCAAACATTTTAACCATACGAATTCAAATCAACTCGTTTCAAATTCATTTTGCCATCCACGAAATCATAAAACTTGTTTAACAATCGGTTTTAGCAAATTTATTAGTAAGGGTGAGTTTTCATTTTAACATACCACTAACGAGAGGAGATAGAGAGAAAGCGAGAGATGAGGGCGAACGCACGGACTCAAAATGAATCAAAAACACCCTAATCGTGACCTTCACACTAACCCGATCCAAAAACAAGAGCACCTTCTTGATCTCCTCACCATGTTGATGGTGATATCAGCGACGGCATGATAGTGGAGGTGACAGCCGTGGTATTATCAAGAGGAAGAGAGACATGAAGCTATTAGGGTTTGTACAAGTAACTGAAACCCCAATATGGAATGGTGGCCGGCGAGGAGGGTGGTGCCGGAGTGGCGGCTGGGTTGGGTGGTGGCTGCAGAAGAGAGAGAGGCGCAAGGAGGAGGGAGAAACAATAATCCCTAACCCTAGTTATCATGTTCTATTTATAGTTGAGCACAAGGATGATTTTTGTAATGCACCATGTCCCCTCAGGGACTAAACGTGAAATGTTTAGCAATATTTTGTAGATATTAGGTTCGGGACATATTCGGAGGAGTAAACGGACTCGAAAAATTACGAAACTTGCGCCATTGCTCATGAAATCATTTTTCCAATAAAATGAGTATTTATTTGGCTACTTCTCGCAAATAGAAATAATGATCAAATAGAATGTTTTAACGAAGTTACAATTGTCTTACGACGCTGCTAATTTGTGTCTAAGATTTACGTTACACGTCAAATGAGCTCAGGAAAGTTCGTAATTGAAAAACAGACGAATTCCTCGAAAAATAAATATCTGGAAAAATCGCGGGATGTTATAGACTTCCCTCCTTAACGGAATCGCGTCCTCGCGATTCAATTCGAGTTATCCGTTAGATTCGAAAAGAGATATAGATACTTTCTCAAGATTCCATTTTCACGTTCTCACGCGAATTCGAGATATTTCTTAGGGTTTCCACCGATCAGTAAAAATGGGAAAACGACTTTGCTCAAGTCATTTGACTTCACGGTTCACGATTTTGATAGGTTCCTCAACACAGCTTAGGCGTTAGTCGATATGGATATCTTCCAGCAGGGACAACAATTTCCTTCAACAGCGAGGCATTACCTCAAATTACGCACATGTAAACGTCATGAATAGCTAAGTTCTGGCGGTAGCTCAAGTCTCTAAGCCACTAGTCCAACTCTAGCAAGAGTCTTAAAAAGGATCAACACAACGAAGATTAAACTTTCCGCGTATACTAAACGTATCACACAATCCATGGTGAGATTTTAAGCATAGATTCGTCTCCAATCAAGGAGTCTCAAAGATTCATGTCATTCATCCATCGTAGCTCTTCTGATGATCGTAAGCAGTTTGCATTCTGCTTTTGATCTAAACAATCTCTCGACATTTTCATGAACAGTATTAGGATATCAAGTTGGGTATCCCCCACTTTAATCCAACCAATCGTTGAGTGGCATTTTCAACCATAAAGTGCCTCGTACCACGTGGCTATGGTTATAAAAGATTCCAACTAATGGGAGGTGTCTACCCCCAACCATTGTCGAAATCGATCACGCGGACACGCAACATGTCCTTAAACATTTGGATGATCCTTTCAATCCAGCCAACAGTCCGTGGATGATACCCAGTACTCATACCAAGACTTGTTCTCATGGCTCTTGGAGTGATGACCAGAAATTTGATGTGAAATGATTATCAGATTAGAGGTGATAGAATTCGGCACTCCATAATGTACAACAGTCTCATTCACGTGTGAGTGAGCAAAGCTGTCCATAGTGTCCATTTCTTTGATTAGTAGGAACTGAGTAGGTTTGGTGACACGGCCAACCATTACCCAGATGGAGGCGTAGGATTCATCTCCAGGTTTCAGTTCATAATACAGCAGCCAAAACATTTTGTAGGGTGACCACAGAATGATTTGTCGGAAAGTTAAAAGTAGTTTGAAAGACAATAACGGCAGGGCTCAATATATCATGAGGAGGTAGCAAAGAATTACAGATATTCCCAAAGGGCGAGCGAAGGATTAGACGTCAGCTCCAAGGATCGCGGTTCAAGTTACTCCTTAAAGTCTTAAGATTTCTGTTGGGCCAACAGAATCTCCGTCGAAAGAGAGTTAAGCAGGTTCAGAGTACGACTCTGAAGGATAGCATTAATTACAACTAGAGATCAATAGATTGATTTCGTAGTGCACTTAATACTTAACGCAGAAAGATACAACATTCAAATCCAACGTCAGTATTTCCAAAAGAAATTCGACTACCAGTCAAAATCAAATCAAATTCTAAATACAATTGAACAACGATGGTTCCAAAAAGTTATGCTAAAAGCATACCTATCGATAGAGCGCAAGGTGCAACATCAAAAGAACATAATCAATGGAATAATCATCGATCGAAGATAAGGCTTGGGGTAGAGGCGTCTACAACAAGACCAAAACAGAACCACGAGAATAAGCGAATCCAATTTCACCATAGGAACCAAAATCGCAGAATCTAACAATCTAAATTCAACGTAGCCAAGATCGAATACAAATATTCCAAGAAGCCCGATGAGCTTATTACAACTGCACGCAGCCCAAATGCTAACTTGTGATCAATCGGGTCTAATTTGACCCGACGCAAAACAAGGACTTATAGTTCCAACGATTCCAAAAATAATCCGAAGTCAAATAACGATTAGACGACAACGAATAGCGATTCATAACAAAGGAAGGATATCGCGATAAACAATAATTTGTGATGCCAGTGTGTTGTGAGTGAAGGAAAACGTTTATAAAGTTTCATGCTCGTATACACACACCAAAACTTTTCCATTTCCCGAAATCAAACTAAAAACCAACCGGACATAATTCTATTATAACTATTCCAAGTATCGCAAAATTCACCTCTGAGTCGGACATAGGTGATCAGGCTATGTCCCACTGTCCCTGGTTGAATATAGGTGATCAGTCTATATTCACCCGAGGTTCAATGAATTTTGATATACTTGACTTAGTTACTCTAGCCTCATGTCTTTCACTTCCCAAAATCCATTTTCAAAAGATTAAAACAAGTGTCCACACGCAAGGACGAGTGATGAGATTGTGCAGGGAAAGAGACGCAACGCTACAACAGATACGATGCGTAACCATAAGTATGTCGAAGATACTTATAACAGATAGTGAAAGATAAATGGATATACTCATCCAATAGTAAGGCACACATCTCATCAAATATATTAGCAATCAAAGTCACAAGTGAGGCATCAGCTTGGCAGGCAGGCACGTGTCGGTCATAGGGTTAAATTTTTATAAAAGTGGTTATAGTCTAGGTTTAAAAAAAATTTACCTAGTTCTCTATAACCTAGGCTCTGATACCAATCTGTAACACCCTCAAAATCGGGTTTTAGCGGAAGCATACAAGTTTTGGGTGCTACTAATCGGTATCACAACACAAGCATAGAATAAAAGGTTTTTCTTAAGAAAACTCATTTATTTAATAAAATCAATGTTTACAATAAAATTTAATACAGAAATAGGCCCATAATAAATAAGCGGTCCCCAAGTACAAATATCAGAGTCGTCTATGACCATGCCATGCCATTGCCCAAGCGCCTCCAAAGGTAAGCAATTGCCTCAATACCTGAGAATACACGCTAAAAGTGTTAACACGAGGTTGGTGAGTTCATAGGTTTTCATAAAAGTATTACGAGTTAAAAATATCCTTTCGATCATTGTGGCACCCACAATGTCGCTGAAACAAGGTTTACCTTTAGCAAAAGAGTAGAAAGGTGGACCACAAGGTTTTCAAGTGCAAATCAATTCTCATAAACAAGTCAAATTTAACCGAGGCATACCCCGCCTAATTCACAGTATCAAAATATTTATTCGCAAAAATAATTCAAAAACAACTACTTGGACCATATCAAAATCAAACACTACAACGAATATAGTGTCACGCAAGCTTAACTATTACGCAGGCTAAGTCATGAAACCATCACTAGATAGCACGAGCCGTGACTATCTCTAAACACACTAACAATCGACATGTTATACGTCCCCCACACGAGCCATGTTGGTGGACGGGTGGCCATTCCCAATAGATCTATCCATAACATTCGCACCATCCCGAGCCAGGATGTAACAATTCATAACAACTCTTGGGTTTCTAACCTTAACCTAGCACGTAATAGCTCACAAAAACATTTTCGTGTCCAATCCAAAACAGTTCAAGCACTTGTGTCCACATAAAGCATATTTAAACCAAATCACGATTTCATCAAATCGCTTATCAATATTTATTCAAATAAATCAATCATTTGCATTTAGTAAAAACGAGCATGTATTCTCCCCAAAACAGGTTTAAAAGCACGTAAAAGTAGGGCCATGAACTCACCTCGAGCGAAGCAACGCAAGAATCACAACTAACAAGACGGCATCAAAGAGTAAGCACAACCAAATCGTGAAGGAAGGCACGTCGATATCCAAAGAGTACAAGTACAAAGGTACTACATCGTCGCGACCTAATAGTATACGTATTATCTCAAAATACGCCTCAAAGAGTAAAATAATATAATATCCGAAAGACAACGTGTCTTAGTTTTCGTGGATTATTCGTATCAAACGCTTCCAAAATTCCAAGATCAATATCTCAAAAGTTTAGTTTTAACGTTTCGTGTGGTGGTAAGAAAACAAGACTCGACATACAACTCACGCCAAAAGTAACTCTAACCAAAGGTATAACTCACGCTAAACACATCTCATATCAAGACCTAATATATATCCCAATATATTACGAGGAATAGTCAAGAAATATTGACCAAGACTCAACTCGAGTAGATTTACGACCGTAAAGAAATCGGGAACTAAAGACACATAACTATGCTAAGAAAGTAAATTTATTGGTAAGTCTCGTGTTTACCCATAATCCCCAAATAGCTTGCATAAAACAACTATGTTTCATAAACAATGATAAGTTTGAATTTGTAATTCAAACAATAAAGGTTTCATTACTTAAAAGAACATTTGTTTCGATTCTTTTGGGTTTTATAAAAGAATAGAAGAGATTAAAATTTAAAAATATAAGTTTGGAATGTTTTTATAAATTTAGGCATGACGCGTCTATTCATAAAACATTCCCAAGTCATCGTGACTTTAAACAAACCAAGTTTGAAATTACAATCTTTATAAATTTTGTTTCATTATCATTCACGAAATTATTAGCTTTGAGTTTATTGAATAGTTTGTGAGTGTTCCATGTCTAATATATTAAATTCTATTAGAGTCTAATATATTATAATGTTAAGTCACAAAGTGTTCAATAAGTCCAACGTCTAATATCGCGAATCCAATAACAATCCAAATCCAATATGTCCACAAAGTATCAATATCCAATCCGATATAAGTAAATGTCAAGTCATAATTCGAGTGTTAAAGTCCGATAAGCATCCTTAATGTCCAAAAATAATCATAAATTTCAATTTATAATCCAAACGTACCAAGAGCACCAAGAATAAAAACACGTTAGTTAAACGTTTATTACTCGAAAATATAAAATCGCAACTTGACAAAATATAACACGCTTATTTCATTTAGTGGGCTTAATCCATTTTAAAACTAACCACACCCATGGCTAGCCTAAATTAAAACGCATTCAAAATTAGTTACGTGGGCTTTGGCCCACGCGACTCGATTAACGCAAAATTTAATCTCAAAACAACATAACATGTCTAAATTGGGAATCAAACCAAACGCATCCCGCAAGTAGACAAATCCCCAAGAAAACACACAAACAATTATGAATCAAATATTAAAAGAATTATCACACCCTATGTGGTCGACGACACCCGAGATAAGCAACACACGCATACCCGGTTTTGTTGCTAATCGCTAACCATAACACTCATTAGGCTTCGCCCAAGTTGTTAATCAAACGCATCTATTTTAAGCTTGTGAGCTTTAACCCGTCTAAAACCCAACACCTCTTGGGTGGTTTCTTACCTACACCAAATGCAAAATAAGTGCACCACCATGTCTAGATTAAGTCGACACCAAACGAGACCAAGATGGGTCAAACCCGAGATCGACCAGTAGTCCTCACGGTCTTATACCCGCCCGACAACATAACGCAACCAAACAAAAATTCGGTTTCAAATCTTTCTTTTACCACATGAAAGCTTAATTGGAAAAATCGCTATTAGTCGGATTTCAACCGGTTATTACCGACTCGTGCACAAATCGAACCGAGGATAACGAGTACACAAACACCAAACCAACACCACAACCAATGCTTATATGCTTTATAACCGACTCGGAGCTCACCGAAGTCAACTCACCCGAGTCGACTCAACTCGGTCACACAATTCAGATTCTAAAGCGCTATTACACCACACCTAACTGCTTATCCAAACATTTCTAAAATTTTTCTTCCACGAAAACCATGATACTTTTATATCCAAACATTTTAACCATACGAATTCAAATCACTCGTTTCAAATTCATTTTGCCATCCACGAAAACATAAAAACTTGTTTAACAATCGGTTTTAGCAAATTTATTAGTAAGGGTGAGTTTTCATTTTAACATACCACTAACGAGAGGAGATAGAGAAAGTAGAGATGAGGCTAACGACGGACTCAAAATGAATCAAAAACACCCTAATCGTGACCTTCACACTAACCCGATCCAAAACAAGAGCACCTTCTTGATCTCCTCACCATGTTGATGGTGATATCGCCGACGGCATGATAGTGGAGGTGACACCGTGGTATTATCAAGAGGAAGAGAGACATGAAGCTATTAGGGTTTGTACAAGTAACCGAAACCCCAATATGGAATGGTGGCTACGAGGAGGGTGGTGCCTTGGAGTGGCGGCGGGTTGAGTGGTGGTGCAGAGAGAGAGAGGCGCAAGGAGGAGGGAGAAACAATAATCCCTAACCCTAGTTATCATGTTCTATTTATAGTTGAGCACAAGGATGATTTTTGTAATGCACCATGTCCCCTCAGGGACTAAACGTGAAATGTTTAGCAATATTTTGTAGATATTAGGTTCGGGACATATTCGGAGGAGTAAACGGACTCGAAAAATTACGAAACTTGCGCCATTGCTCATGAAATCATTTTTCCAATAAAATGAGTATTTATTTGGCTACTTTCTCGCAAATAGAAATAATGATCAAATAGAATGTTTTAACGAAGTTACAATTGTGCCGGTACGCGTTGTGTCTAAGATTTACGTTACACGTCAAATGAGCTCAGGAAAGTTCGTAATTGAAAAACAGACGAATTCCTCGAAAAATAAATATCTGGAAAAATCGCGGGATGTTATATTATTCTAGGAAAACCTTTCATAGAAAGCACCGGATGACCTATGACCCTCGTTAGGATTAGTGCGATTCAAGAATGAAACCGATGACATAGCTTACCAAATGCCGCTTAAGATTGAGAAGTTTTCATCACTCTAATGATGAAAAGGAACTTAAACTGTCGGTCTATTATAGAAATGATGAGGATAGGGAAAAGGTGTTGATTATGTTATGGCTAAGATTTTCGGATTCTATAAGGATTGCTTGAGCCTAGGACCGGAATATAGGACCGATTGGGGAGAGGATGAACTCTTAGAGAAGCGCATTTTAGGCACTTCTACAACATGGAATCCCCATTAGAAACCGTCAAGAGGGCGGTAATGAGAAAACGAGAGCACCCACTACGAGTCTAGCTACAAGACTCTTAAATAAAGAAAAGCGCCGTGGGAGGCAACCCATGCTTAATTGTTTGCTTGTTAGTGTCATATATCTTTTATTAATTGTTTATCCTCATGTTTAAACTTGTAAAATGCTTTATTTTGTTTTTAACCTCGTCTTAATTGCATATAAAGGTATTTTACATAAAGGATAAGTGTAGGGAGGATTACACACGCCAAAAGAAATGTAAACATGAGAATAACAATTAACTAAAAGATATTTATGTTTGTTTGTTCGAGTCAAATGCTTGTATCGAGTCATAATGGATGTTTAGCGTAAATTTTCCAGATTCTAAAGATGTAAATTTTCCGAATTTTTTCGTAAAATCGCACACCCGCTTTTTGTCAGATAACTCGACGGCATCAGATTGCAACCGACGCGTCAAGAAGGAGTAAAACATCGATTACTTTTTCTCGTTTTCGAGCTACTTGTAAAATTTTGGAATTTTCTGTGTCTTAATTTTCTTAGAAATTTCAGTAAACATCCATTCCACAAGCATTATATCCTAGTTTAAATCGAGTCTTATATATATTATTACCGATTTTACGAAGGTTTCGTTTGTTTTCTTCAAGTGTGCAGTTTAGTTTGTCAAGAAGAAGTTACATAAGATCGGGAGGAGCTTTTCACGCAATAATTCTTCTTGAAAAGGATTTAACCACCACTTTACACGGATCCTACCGAGCTAATCGGGGAGTATTAGTTTCTTTCGCTTTTAATTACCTTCTTTATCATAACTTTGATACTTTCGGGAACATTGGGGACAATGTTCGCTTTAAGTGTAGGAGGAAAATAAAACGGAACTTTGAAACTATGCTTATCCTTGATTATTTGCTTTGTCCAATTGTGATTGTGTAATAAACCATGAGAAAATGTCGGTTAGGGTAATTTTGGCACCAAATTTAAAATTTTTATGACATATAAGAGTGGGCCATTAGTCTTAACAAAAGCGCCTCATGGATAGGAAGTTGCATGACTAGCACAAAACCCTTTACCACCCAAATTCCACCCAAAATGCGAGGATCGCCTTAGATTAGTAGGAATTAAAGCATTCATCTTCAATGCTTAGAGTGTGAACCGTAGTATAATAGATTCTAGAACTTGTTTTGTGATGCATTCGAGATCGCAAGTGAGGCTACACTTGTGTAGTTAGGAATAACTAAATGATAAGAGGCATTAGGATAACCCTTGTTTGATAACCGTAATATAATTACTTCTTCCACATCGGTTGAGTAATTCCCCACACCCTTTGCGTTGTACTCATCTTTAGTACACGATACCCTAGTTAACCCCTCGAGCCTATCCTTTTCGCGGTTCTCGTGATATTTCGGTTTTCCGAAATATCAAAGAAGAGCATTGTTTACACCCCACCCCAAATATACACCCAAATCGCCTTAGCCTACCCCTTATGTACTCACTTTAGTGCAAATGTTTGTTATCACCCTAAACCCTTAGTTCAATTATCTAGTTGCTTGCATAAGTTGCTAAGTCGAGTCATATCCTTTGTATACGATTTTGGGATGATTGGGATTCATGGGAAAAGTTAAAGTTTATGAAATGACGGAAGGGAACGTAAAAATTCAAATTCCTTTGTTTGCGTAATAATGTACCCCAAGTGTTTTGATCTTTCAATTCGGGTCAAATTAGTGTTAGAGTAATAAAACTCAAGTGTAGGGATGTGCCTATAAATCCCTATTATTTTGATGTTACCGTAGAGGATGGTAGAGTAAAAGTGTATGAAAAAAAAAAAAAAAATCGAAAAAAATAGAAAAAGAGAAAAGAAAAAATAGAGTGTAAAAAAAAATAAAATAAATAAATAAATAAAACATACTGCTACCATCCTACATCTATCTTTGAATTTATGTTTATTTATTTCATTTATCTAGAGTTTAGAGTGTCGAGTCTTGGCTTAGCAACGCCATTCTTCGTATGCATTTAACATAGAGATTTTGACTTACCACCACTAAATAGCCTATCCCACCAAACCCTTATTTCCTTACCGTAAGCCTAACATTACAACCCTTTAAAAGACCTCTTTGATAGTCTTTCCTAGGTGCTTACGCCAAAGCGATGGAGGTTTGATCTA
This sequence comes from Chrysanthemum lavandulifolium, assembly GCA_022545495.1. NCBI lineage: Eukaryota > Viridiplantae > Streptophyta > Magnoliopsida > Asterales > Asteraceae > Chrysanthemum > Chrysanthemum lavandulifolium. The sequence goes on along the minus strand of CM040246.1, from coordinate 147,544,232 downwards.
TTCTCAAGCCTATGGTAATCTATGTACTAGGACCGGTTAATGAGTGTTTATCTTCCATTTCCTATTTTGTTATATTTCATATATACACCCGAGAGAGATGTGAGTATCCAAACACCCCATGTGAGGTGCTAGTATGTAATTCCGTGCTTGTTATGACTTTTTGGGCTTATATGTGTTGTGGACCGCTTTGAATTAATGCATCATGACCTCTAACTTATAAATTAATTCTAAAAGCACATTTGCTTGAGGACAAGCAAATAACAAGTGTAGGGATATTTGATAAGGTTTTAAAAGGTACCATTTTGAGGGTCGCTTTAGTCCTTATTTGATCACTTTTGTATCCGTTATTACTTAATATCATTCCTTTTCACTTTTAGGTCTCTTGAAGGCAAAATGTGGAATGGCACTTATTTGGACGAAAAGGCGAATATATGAAGAAAATGGCCAAAGTCAAAATCGAGACACTCACAGCTGTCGAAAGTAGAAGGCGACGGCGTCAAAAGTGCTAATGCGACGCCGTCCCAAAATTATTGTGATGGTCCGTAACCCAAAACTCGTATTTTCAAGCGACGCGTCTAGTTGTGAAAGAGTAGGCCGTCGCTACTCGGACGGCCTAGATGCAATCCGACGACGCCGGTCAAGAGGACGGCGTCACGGACATAGGTGACGCCGCCGTAAGGTTAACGTGGCCAAGACGAAACCCTAATGATGCGGCGACACGACGGCCACTAAACATAAGGTGACGCCGTCGAATTGTAATCTTATATATAGAATCCAAATTTTTCGTCTTTGTGTGGAGAGTCTTTGGAGTAAAACCTAAAACCGAACCTAAGGTGTCTTGTACAAGATTTTAGGTTTTAAACCCTATCTTACATCAAGATAAGTCTTTACTTCATTAATTCAATTATGTCTTTGATTATTTGTGTGTATGCTTGCATGTTCTCCATGTCCCGCTAATTTATTTGTGTGTTTACTTAGAAAGTATGAAACTTAATTATTGAATATTGATTGGTTGTTTCTTATCTTAGTTGACTAATGATCTAGTAATGCGACAGTCATTCGTTGTGTACTTAATGCTTGATTCATCTTTGTGAACCTTAGAATATAATTACCGAGTAATTGTAGGCTAAACCATCCAAAGAGCGCCTTAGAGTAGGAGTTTATCATCCCTAGTGGGTTTGTAGATGAGACCCTTTGGTAAGTTCAAAGAGTTGGGAGAAACGATACCCTACAACTTTAGACACACAACACAACTAGGAATAAGGACGTGACAACTCAACCATCAATAGAGATAATTAAGGAGTAGTACAACCTAAGTAAACACATCTTTAAACTATCATACGAGCACACATTAATTAGACATAGACTCCCACAACCTTAGCTTAGATAATTAGATAATAGTAGAGTAATCGGTAGAAATACCAACCCCCAAATCCAATACCCGAGATTCGTACCTTTCCCTTTCATAAAACATAAAAAGATAAAAATAATCTTCCTCAACCTTAACCTTAGCGTAGTAACTCCTTACTAGCATTCCTATTCCCCAGAGAATGATATCAATACCGTGGCTTACCCTAATTACTACACTACAACGATTAGGTTTATCGCCTAGTGGTGTTATAAAACTTGCTCAAGAAAAGGAAGTTTCCTTGACCCCGAACGACGCGTGTAGAAGTTATCAAATATACACATAACTAGTATGTAGTATATTGGGTAATATAAATGGGTAGAAACTTAAGTATCACAACCCATTGGGCAAATACATTGAATGTAGTTGGGTACAACCCAAAGCCCATAACCCATGGATCTTGACCCATAACCCATTGCATGACATCATGCTTATATCATACATGGATAATATCCATAACCCATGGATCAACCCATACCCAAGTGACTAAGTGCATTGCACTCAAAGATACATTGTATCTAGCCAAAGATCCATGGTTCAACCCATGACCCATAACCAAAATACCCATGGGCAAGAGGAGATGCCCACGGATCCCTAGCTTTGTGCTAGCCGGATCCTTGTGGTAGGGATCCGTGGGATCCGGGGAACAGAGGATTTTTCCTCTATAAATAGTGAACCATTTCTTCATTATTTCTTATCCCTTTCTAACACACTTTCTCCCCGAGTTAAATCACTAACCTTAGATCCAAGAGATCTATGTTTGTAGTTTTGTTTTGTGTGATCTTCTAGGTTCCTCTTAAAGGCAAGATCACCACCTCAAGTCAAGCAAGCTCAAGTCCATGAGTTGTAAGCTTCCTCATCATCAAGGCTACTAAAGTCTTCTTGTTGATGATTCCTTTCTTTCTTCAAAGAAGTGTAGTGTTGAATACATTAGTGAAAGATGTCTCAAGTGTCAAGACGAAGATATTAGTGAAGGGTATCTATCGCCTATAGCATAAGCACTTGTGGTAGGTGCTTAGAAGTCAAGACAAGGAGCATTAGTGAAAGGTGCTTAGAAGTCAAGACTGAAGCATTAGTGAAAGGTGCTTAGAAGTGAAGACACAAGACATTAGTGAAAGGTGTCTTGTAGATCTAGTCAAAGGCATTAGTGAAAGGTGCCTTAGATTTACAATGATATGGTGTGTTTCGATGTACTAGATAGACTAGCATTAGATCCAAGGATATTGATGTCCTTGATGATGTTGTAAAGGAGTAGATCTCCTTTGGGATCGATTGTTGGTGTAGTGTGGTAGTAGTTCCTCCATTGCAATGGAACTAGGTGCTTAGCCTAGTACCTAATAAAGGGTAGGCGACGTTGTGAAGGTGTAGTTCACCTTGGAGTGAAAGAACTAGGTACTTAGCCTAGTACCTTATAAAGGGTAGGCGACGTTGTGTAGGTTTGGTTCACCTTGAGTGAAAGAACCCGTGGTTAGCCTAGCACCGGAAAAAGGGCTCATGACGTTGTGGCGCTCCGCCATAAGGAGATTGGTGTATTGTTTACGAACTCTCGAGTAGGTGACTCGGGGAGTGGAGTAGGCAAGGATGGTGTCCTTGTAGCCGAACCACTATAAATACTCGCGTTGTGGTTTTGTGCTTCTTACTTTCATCTTTTCATTACATATCTTTATATGCTTGTTTATCTACATCCAACACACACAACCAAATAGATTGACATAAGTCGATCTAAATAGTTTAAAAGGAAGTTTTAATTGGTAAAACTATTCAACCCCCCTTCTAGTTTTCCACAATTGGCATCAGAGCTTCGTTACCAAGTTTCTTGAAGTATATTGTACTTTAAAACTTGATACGATCCATGGTTAATTGAAAACTACAAAGAAGGTTTTTCATAAAACAAACATCATGTCTTTTAAAACTATATGTTTGGATGTTGATTTGATAACAACATTTTTCCTATTTATTTTTTTCTTTAATTGCACTAATCCTCTTTGTCATGTTGATTAGTCAAAACTCATACCCACCAAGCTTTAGGAGTCGCTGGTAACAAGAATACCTTCCTTAAGAAGGTATCTTAAACACAAAGGAGCGGGAATAGTCTAAGTGACATTTTCGTGTCATTTGTAAAAACATTCCTAAGTACGCTAGAGGTATGATTTTATTCTTACTTTGCTTGATAATTAAGTATACCTATTTAGGTATTTATATGATTATCTTTTGTGCAAATTACATGTCTTACATGAAGCTTCATTAGGAAGCCTTTTTCTTACATACGTGTCTTATTTCTCGTCTAAAGTCGTGGTATATAAAACTTATGTTTTGTTTTCTTTTAATCCAATAATAAAACAAAACACGAATTTCAAAATTCCTCCTTCCCCATAAATACTCCCATCTTCGACCACTCTATCAAATCCTCACTTTTCAAATCTTCCAATTTCAAAATTTCTCTCACTCAAAACTTCATCTTCCTCCTCATTTCATCTCAACCGAAACCAAGAAGATCCGTCATCAACATGGTTTACATCGCACTCGTGCTCATCGCCTTAACACTCATCGCACTTGTGTTCCCTATGATGAAGTTCACATATGGAGACATTTACTTTGTGTTGTTAATCTACATTGGGATCATATACCCAATCCTTTGTATCATCCTTAGCATTGAAATGCAATATTACTAATAATCTTGTTATCTTTGTTATTATTTATTTTCTTGTGATTTATATGTTTCATATTCCTTCGTGATACATTAGAAGTCATGTGTGCATGCTAAAAGAAAATGTAGGATAAAACACTTCGTTGTATAAAATGTAAAACCTTTGTTTTATCAAAATTGCTTCACATTACGCATCCACGGATCCGGAAGTTATACTAGCCGGATCCCTTTGAAAAGGAACCGGGATCCGCCCCATCGAGAATGCTTTTTTTCATGCAAATTAAAAACCATTGTTAATAAAAATCTAATAAAACGTTAGAAAATTATAGGTCGACCATAAACATCACCTCTTAATTAACCCATCATTTCTATAGGTTCAACTATGACGCATGAATATGAGTTTGATTTTCACTAACTAGCGCCTACACTCGAACATCTCTCTCGAACCCAACACACCGCAATCATGTCCGTGGGTTCAATAACCTCGAAAACCGTCACTTCCACGAAGGACGATTATAGACACCTCTCTACAATTCAAGAAGGTATCAATACCTCCTTCCGAGCCATAGGACTAGAATGTCTTCTTGAAATCAATGAGAAGATATGTCCAAGGTTCATAATGGAATTCTTCCGTCAAGTCGAACTCGCTCGTAACGAGGATCGCTCTCATCCCTTTGGTTTTATATCAAAACCAAAAGTTCACTCTAACCCATGCATTTTGCTCACATCCTCCGGATTCCAAATCATGGACAATGTGCCTTCACCAAGATTGGTCTCTTGATTCTCTCTTCAACTTTCGTGAAGAAAATAGCCCATATTGTTCACACATACCCTCCGGAAGATTTAAATCGCATAATATGCAAACCTCGACCATATTACTCGATCCAAACATTATCTTCACACGGAAATCCGAGAAGAGTACAAGCCTCTTGCACTCATCCCACGTGAAAATGTTTGGAGTCTTAGGGAAATCGAAATTCTTCCCGCTTGTTGTGCTCACATGTTGTAATCGTTTGCTAACACAACAACCATACAATCTCGCCTACTTCTTTGCAAGACGAATTGCAAATCATCAAGGCTCCAAGAATAAACTCATCACTTATGGAATGCTCTTGACACGCTCTATCATAATGTTATGCACTTCCATCCTCAATTTCAAAGTCCGTTATACGCATTTTGTGAACAAGATGATGGAACCGCTAAACATATCTCTCATGAAGACTTTCTTCATTCTTGATTCCACCAACACTCATCAATCACATAATGATCCTCCTAGCGAAAACACTCAAGAAACCTAGTAGTATACCAAAATAGGATCAATTCTCTTGTATTCGTGTTCTATCAATGTAATCCAATTTCTTTCATGAAATAAAACATCTTACATTTGATATCTTAGTATTAGAACTCCTTTAGACTATTCTTGAGATATAATGCATTGTCAAGATCATTGCATACCTTTAGTAAAGGTCCCGCCGAAAGAGATAGGCGGATCCCAAAGATTGTGCTAGACGGATCCCTACACTTAGGGAACCGTGGGATCCAAGAAATGTAAAATGCAATTGCAAGCATTATATTTCAACCATATCCTAGAATACCTCACACTAAGCTAAAAATAGTGTCTTAAGGCAAATTAAGTCCTTATCAAGATAGGTTGATCCTTTCTACTCACACACCTAGATCACACTCTAAAACGCTTGTAGATCTACCATTTCATTTTAATCCGCTACTCTTCCGCTTTTAAACTCACACTTCATTTTTTCTTGATCCTCACATCTAGTCTTAGAATCTTTCGATTATGACAAAATTGATCATAAATCATCCTCACCTCAAAATTGATCAAAGGTGATCAAAATCTAGTTTTCCCATCTCAAAGCTTCTAAGATATTTTCCAAAGCACTATCCTAAGACACAACTCGATCTCTAGGATCATTTAGCTTCAATTGACACTCTAAATCTTTAGTGTCATCCTTGCTCATCCATTGGTACTCTTGAAAGTTCCAAAATCCTTCCATAAATAACAATCATTAGCTACATCATTCATTACCTTCAAGAACTCAAGCACCCTTCATTTAAAACACTTAGAGGATCAAACACTCAAGATGATATAGGTCTTAGATCTTAGAAACATCATTTCCACTCTTTCATAATCACAAAGCCGGTTCCCTAGGATTAGCCTAGACGGATCCCTATGAGGAAGGAACCGTGGGATCCGGATGATGCTTTATGTCAAATCTTGCTAAAACAATCATTTCAACTCATCTTCCTAACTCAAACACTCCATCTCATCTTAAATGAATTCCTAGATCAAGACAACCTCACGAAGTTGACTCTTGTGCATGTTAATCATCACATTCCAATGAATCCTAGTGGCTTAAGGCTTAAATGCACTTGCCAAATCTCTTGGTTTATAAACCACTTTGGTAGAACATACATAGTCATCACTCTCATCCTAACTTTCAGCTCTTGCAACCTCTTGAAATCATATCATCATGAGGAAAACCCCAAGTAGTAACTTTTCCACCAAAGAACCACCCATGAAAAAGGCTCGTGTTATACACGAAATCTCTTCAACCGAATCATCTCCGGTTAAGCCAACAAATGATAGGATTCTTCCTCATCCAATCAAACCAATTCCTAAAAGGATAGTACCCACAAAACTACCAATACCAAACACCACCATACCTCCTAGGCCAAACAATATTATCTCCACTAAACCATCACCACTGGTTCCTAGAGCTATTTCATTTACATCCCCATTATCATCACCACATCTTTACAATTTAGAGGACTTGCCTCCTAGGCCGTCTCATCCGCTTCCGCCGACAACATTCTCCTCATTAGAGGAATAATGGTTCAAAATCAAGGTGTTGAGTCAACACTTGCTCGCTTCCTTTTGCCGTTTCCATCATATAATCCCATTTGGATTATGAGAAATCATCAAAGTCAACCATCCGATCATATGGAAGTTGACACTTCTCCACCACCACCATCATTCTTGGTTGAGTCATTCTCAAATGTACCTCTACCAATCCTCCATCGCTTGAAGCTCCATGCCGCTTCACTTGATCCTTCGCATCAAGCTATTTCATTTCCTCCACCACCACTACCTAGCCATGACAAAGATTGCTATCATTGTCAACATGTTGAAAGTTTGATACATGAAGTACGAGAAGACCAACGTTTCATGTTCTATCATCTCCTCGAACATTTCGACGAGATTAAACCTAAACAAAACTTGAGCTAGAAGATTTTAGTGGTGTCCTAGCATCAAGCGTTAGTTGGTCTAGAAATTCCTAGTCATGTATTGTCTATTTTCTTAGCTTTTAGAGTCATGTATATCATAACTCTAGTTTTATTAAATGGAATTACATACTACTTGTTATTTTTCTGAGCATATGATTACCTTGTATTCATATCTCATTTTTGTAATAACATTACTTGTTACATCACCATTCTTGAAATTAATCACCTACTACGGATCCTCAGACTGTTTAGACGGATCCCTACTAGAGGGAACCGTGGGATCCGTGGAGACGTAAAGTTTTCTTTCTACTAACTTGAACCACATTTGCGTGAAATTGTGAATTATACTTGCTTTATAATCTTTGTTTTGTAGTTATTCAATTTACATGAAGAATTTGACACCCTAAAGCTGGGGAGCTTGGTGTCAAAACAATACGCTTAAAATTACTTGCAATCTTAGATTTATATTTCATGACTTCCGTTGCAAAATTGCAATCATCTGGGGAGCACACCGTCACATAGACATAATCTTTGCAAAAGTTAGTTGCAAATGAACTAGATTAGAATTAGTTTCTTGACGCCTTACTTAGGGATGGACTCGTGGGTGGGGAGTAATGACGAGATCCTTTCCGTTACTTGCTCTCTATTTTACTTTTACTTCTTTCACATGTTTTCTTAAAAGCGATGTGTTGCTTTCTTCAAACACTTTTGTTTTGACAAAAGGGAGAAGAAAGTAAAAACTACAAATTCAAACTTTTACGAATTTTAGCTTTTCCTTAAAATAATTTTATGTTTTGTCATCAACAAAAAGAGGGAGATTGTTAATACAAATAAGACCTAAAACGTTTATTTATATTTTACGACCTTCTAATGTTTTGTCGATAACAAACGTAAAATCATATTAACGAAACAAATAAAATACGTAAATGGTTTGAACTAATAGTTTCTAACATATTTACATTTTCACATAAAACACTAAAACAAGTATAATTGATTTTATGATTTAAGTAATACATATGTACAACAACTAGTGTTTACATATTTGGATAAAATATACACATAACTAGTATGTAGTATATTGGGTAATATAAATGGGTAGAAACTTAAGTATCACAAACCCATTGGGCAAATACATTGAATGTAGTTGGGTACAACCCAAAGCCCATAACCCATGGATCTTGACCCATAACCCATTGCATGACATCATGCTTATATCATACATGGATAATATCCATAACCCATGGATCAACCCATACCTAAGTGACTAAGTGCATTGCACTCAAAGATACATTGTATCTAGCCAAAGATCCATGATTCAACCCATGACCCATGACCCATAACCAAAATACCCATGGGCAAGAGAGGCGTTCCACGGATCCCTAGCTTTGTGCTAGCCGGATCCCTTGTGGTGGATCCGTGGGATCCGGGAACAGAGGATTTTTCCTCTATAAATAGTGAACCATTTCTTCATTATTTCTTATCCCTTTCTAACACACTTTCTCCCCGAGTTAAATCTCACTAACCTTAGATCCAAGAGATCTATGTTTGTAGTTTTGTTTTGTGTGATCTTCTAGGTTCCTCTTAAAGGCAAGATCACCACCTTTGAAGTCAAGCAAGCTCAAGTCCATGAGTTGCCAAGCTTCCTCATCATCAAGGCTATCAAGTCTTCTTGTTGATGATTCCTTTCTTTCTTCAAAGAAGTGTAGTGTTGAAGACATTAGTGAAAGATGTCTCAAGTGTCAAGACGAAGATATTAGTGAAAGGTATCTATCGTCTATAGCATAAGCACTTGTGGTAGGTGCTTAGAAGTCAAGACAAGGAGCATTAGTGAAAGGTGCTTAGAAGTCAAGACTTGAAGCATTAGTGAAAGGTGCTTAGAAGTGAAGACACAAGACATTAGTGAAAGGTGTCTTGTAGATCTAGTCAAAGGCATTAGTGAAAGGTGCCTTAGATGTACAAATCGATATGGTGTGTTTCGATGTACTAGATAGACTAGCATTAGATCCAAGGATATTGATGTCCTTGATGATGTTGTAAAGGAGTAGATCTCCTTTGGGATCGGTCGTTGCTGGTGTAGTGTGGTAGTAGTTCCTCCATTGCAATGGAACTAGGTGCTTAGCCTAGTACCTAATAAAGGGTAGGCGACGTTGTGAAGGTGTAGTTCACCTTGGAGTGAAAGAACTAGGTACTTAGCCTAGTACCTTATAAAGGTTAAGCGACGTTGTGTAGGTTTGGTTCACCTTGGGTGAAAGAACCCGTGGTTAGCCTAGCACCGGAAAAAGGGTAGGCGACGTTGTGAAGGCTTCTCCGCTATAAGGAGATTGGTGTAGTGTTTACGAACTCGAGTAGGTGACTCGGGAGTGGAGTAGGCAAGGAAGGTGTCCTTGTATCCGAACCACTATAAATACTTGTGTTGTGGTTTTGTGCTTCTTACTCTCATCTTTTCATTACATATCTTTATATGCTTGTTTATCAACATCCAACACACACAACCAAGTAGATTAACATAAGTCGATCTAAATAGTTTAAAAGGAAGTTTTAATTGGTAAAACTATTCAACCCCTTCTAGTTTTCCATACTAAGCATAAAACATAAATAATAAATACATAGTAACTACCATACATCAAGTACATTACTTATTCTTCTTCCCAATAGGTTATTGAACCCTTAGCTATTGACCTTAGCCCGCCCGATGCTCTTTCTCGCATTTGTAGTTGACAATTAAGTATTTTTGTTTGTCGTGAGAAGAGTGTTTCCATTGTTTAAGATTCGAGATCTTGAAACACTTGGGGAATGTCATTAGGCATAGTTGACATAGGTGGTAGGAGAAGGAGTACTGACACGGGAAGTACCTTCATCATCATCATCATCATTAGAATGATGAGAGGATGAGGCACCAGAGGACGACCCAGGAAACATAGACCTTTTAGTGCCAATGTCCGATCTTGTCCTACACTCATAATTTTGAGTGAGTGGAAGCATGACATGATCATAGAATAGATATTCTTTCGACCCTAGATGAAGGAATTCATCCATGACACGACGATAAAGACGAGTCAACAACATGCCATAAGGAAAATTCAACCCTGGTTTCTTCCTAACAAACTCTATTCTCCTAGCAACAAAGAATGCAAGATTGTATCGTGTAGAAGTGGCGACACAATAGAGCATATAGCCTAGACAAGTTGGAAGATGATCTCGGTTCCCACCAAGACAGAATGCATTCTCTCGAATGATTGTCGACAACCTCTCTTGTCAAGATTTGGTTGTCCTTTATAGATTTGAGTGAGAGGTTCAAATCTGTCATTTTGGATGTAACTTTTAATTTCATCATGAGTGGGATGAAATAGTGGCATAAAGTCTTGTTGAAGGTGAGCTCCTTGATAAAGCATCAAGGCTCCATTCATTAGAGAATGAGCAATGTCCTTCAGTAGGAAGGCCATGGATTTGACCGAAGGCAGAAAGTGGATAAGAGATGAATGTGTTTTGAATGACAAACTGGACTAGTATCTCCCCCATGGGATCAACTTGCAATTGATATTGACTGAAAAACTTAAGAACGAAATGAGGAATGATTTGGTCATTGGCCTTGTAAAGACAGTCAAAACCTATAGCCCCGAACATAGTATTAAGATAATGCATATTATCATAGTCATTGTAGACCACCCGACCCTCATGATAACAATGTTTTTCAATAAATTCAAAATGTTTGACATGGGGATTGTAAAGAGGTGAGAGTATAGGAATGTAGTGTCGGGCGTCTTGATGGTCAGTTGCGGTTGGTTTATGCATTGTCACCTGTCATAGAAATACATTATTAGCAAAATGTTTAATGATGTTTGTTTGATGTGTGTCTTTATGCAAGAAAATGTGGATTTATAATTGTCTTGATTTTTATAAATTAAACTAAACATTCCTTAATTCAATTTTCCTCAATAAAGCATTTCAAAATAAATATATTTTTTGCATAATCGACTAATGATTGTGCATGCTTGAGAAAACATTTTGGCATGTATTAACAATGCATAATTACGTTATCATTAAAGGCACGTTTGGTAGAGAGAATTTGAGATTAGAAATGAAGTAGAGAATAGAATTGAGAGAAATGAAATTGAATGAGAATTACGATGATTTCTGTGTTTGGTAACAATGAGAAATTGACCTTAGAAATGAGAAAGAAATAATTTCTTACATTTGGTAGAAACAGAGAAATAAAACATATTTTTAACTTTGTTATATTCATTTATTTATTCATTTCATAATCAAAAATTAAAAATAAGTAAAGTAGTTTATATCGATATAAAAGCGAATCAACATCTCGCAACCAAAGTTTACTTGTACGTTCATTCGATGATAAGTACTATTAAAAACAAAAGTATAATACATAACAAGGCAATCCCAAGACCATCGATGAGTTGCATTGCCGCTAAGAGACTCCAAACAAAGATAATACAAGATGAGACTGCGTCCAAATGTATGAAACAAAGAGTCGAAGACTAATATCTAATTGTTTATACAATAATTAGGCTAGTGGAGCACATCAATGTGATAAACCATCAAACCCAAATTATATTGTATTGACTTTTCATAAAACCCATCAACTGTATGATATTATTTTCACAATCTAATGCCTAAATTTTGCACAAAAATATATAAATTGTTTATAAAATTAGAGACTCTAACTTGTTTCGTATGTGTAAAGATTCTAGTAGTTCAATTTTGCCCATAAAGTAACGATTTTCTTCATCCAAATCAAGAAAGAGAAGCTCAAAATAAAAAGCTACGGATCGATAAGGATGATTAATTAGGAGTATCTTGGTGGAGAAGCAACAATTGGTGAAGAATTTCGTAGTAGAGAATCAAAATTGGTAAAGAATCATGGATCTTGAAGTTCAGAAAGTGGAAGAGATGGAGTCACCAACTAGCCATGGAGTTGGATCTTCTATTGTTTTGAGAAGCAATGTGACTTGCACGTGATGTGCAATTTTATACCTCTATTTTTCAGTCCCTACTCGAATTCTCAAATGAAAAACACGGAGAAATTTTTGTGAACAAAACCCATTTCCATAGCAAATGAAGTGGAAATTAAAATCCAAAGGAACTAATTCTCGAGAATTATATCAGTTTCTCCACCTTTTTTTCTTAGCATACCAAACATGGGAGTTGAAGGCATTTCCATTTCTTTGGCCCCATATCTCGCTACCAAACACACCCTAAGTTCATAAACGTGAAGATTTTTGAGAAAATGAATTCAGGATTATCATGCTTTCTGAAAAACTGTCAAACACATTTAATCAAGCAAATCCTATATCTAGGGGAGTCATAACAGTTGTACATTGCTTAATTCTAGCCTTAATTGCAAAAAGAATTATATGCAAAATTGAAAATCCCCAAATTTTGATTTTGTGTTCATATGAACCATGGATTTTAATTTGTAAAGAAAAAAATGAAATTACTTACAATTGATGATGAGTATGATGTTAGGATTGATAATATTTGATTGTGGTAACTTCAATTTAAGTTTTAATGGAAGATTTAGAAGATTTAGGTGGTTTTGGTTTTGGTCGCTATTGTTCGTCACTAAAGGCGTGTTTGGATTTTGATTTTGAAAATGAAAGAAAGGAGTATAACCATGAACCTAATGCCGATGGTCCCTTAAATATAAGGGGTCGATCCGGACCGCTGCGTATTTATGAGACCGTCCTTAGTGACGCAGATTTTGATCGAGTGGAAATTTTTGTGACAATTTTAACATGACAATAAAAATGGTAAAAACACTTCAGATGGAGAGTTGAGTTGACACGGATGAAAATATGACAGAGATAAGTGTTGGAGTAGAATCAAGTCAGGGAGAAATAGAAGAGATGTAGAAGTAGAATAGAACAAGAGAATGACTAAGGAAAGGAGTTTTAAATGCGAGATTTGCACGGGGTTATGTTGAGGCCAATCGTGTCTTCAAGTTGTCATGAAGAATTGTCGAATAAGATAGATGTAGTAAAACTGAGACTAGAAAAATAATAGAGGAATAGTTAAGTTTGTAGAAGAAAGGTATTGACGTAGAAGTCGGAGTCGAGAAATACAAGATAGATAAGAATCAAAGAGATGTCGTGGTCTTTTAAGAGTTTGCATCATCCATAGTGATCATTTGTCATGCCTTTCCGGTGTTTGCGCATATGGCATTGATTGTGGATATATCAAGAGCAATTTGTGTCTTTCGAGAACCAAAGGTCATTGTACAAGTATTGCTAGAGCTTCCACAAATTTTCTCATATTATCATAGTCGACATATAATAGGGTTTATATGTCATTACCCTTAGGGTGTGTTTGGTAGGGAGAGTTCAAAACAGAGAAAAGGAAATAGACTCATTTCTCATGTTTGGTAGGGCTGAGAAAAAAAAGAGGTGGAGAAATCATAATTCTCGAGAAATTAGATCATGTGTATTTGCTCTATTCTCATTTCCATCCCATTTGAAGGGGAAATAAACTCTTAAAAATTTCTCCGCCTTTTTGTATAAAAAATTATTAAAAATTAGTGAAAGTATATAACAACAAAGCACGTGTTCATCACATTCTATACAATCCTTTCCAAACCCTATCCCTAAAATATTATTATCTTCTCATCTGGGCTCCGCGTCTATCCATTCTTGCTTTCATGAAGAATCAACAAATCAGTATAATAGAGTTATACGCTACTACATAAGTGGGTTATGTTGGATTATTACAAAGATAATGCTTCTTCTATCTTGAATCTTGATTATAATTATTTTATTTTTTTTTCTAGAACTTCCAGTATGTTATGTTGAATGAACAAGCTGGTTTGGGAGATTTTAAAATCATGCGTTTGACAAGATGAATCTTATGAATTGGTCATCAAATTCATGTCTAACTAGTGTACACCGATTGGTCAATGTAAACTTGAAAAATATATCATTTATTCGAACTTGAAAATCAACGATGTAAACTCTTGTTAGTTGGGTCTTCTAATAAGTAATCGGTTTTATGAATCAATGAAAAGATAAATATTCAACTTTCAAAATTATGATGTTTGATGTTGGTTCTAATTTAGGTCAGTGTTGTTTGTATACAAATGTGAAGAAGAAGAACAATACTCATTTTTATTTTGTATTTTATTTTTTACCAAACATTCTCGATTTAATTCTTTGGGGTTACCAAACAAAGGAGTTTACCACATTTCTCCACCAATTACATTTCTCTACATTTTATTTCTCCCACTCATTTCATTTCTTTGAATTTCTCTCTACCAAACGTGCCCTTAGGATAATCCTATATATGTAGTGCCTTTAATGTATTGACAAATACAATTAATCGCTTTGAAAAGATCTTCTCGAGCGAGCTCGTGAGGCCGACACTAAATATGATATTGAGACTACTTGCCATTTTAGGTATAAAAATACCTAATGTGCCCTTATACTTGAAATTATCCACGGACTAACCTTCATCTTCATTTGTGAGTTTTGTATCCGGGATGTGGGAGACTCTATTGATCCTAATAATCTATTACTTTACTATGTGAATCATGCATTTAGGCAATAGTTCCAACTACTAAATCCTATATTCCTAAAGCATCAACATGTACGATTATTAGTAAGTACAAGAAAACGTACCTTTGCAAGTGATGTTCCTTTTAAGTACATTACCATAGGCAATGTTGCGTATATTGCATGCTTCCAATGATCGTTTAATTTACTCATCCTATGATGAGTCCATACACTATTTGTCTTTTAAAGTTTCTACTTACTAAAAGGGTTTTACGAAGATTTAGACTCCAAGGTTGATGTTTTTAGTACAGGACCCAAAATGGATTTTGACAATCAAGCAAGTTAAACTTCAAATCTGAAGGTCCTGTAAATAGCCGACAATCCTCTGTATGTATGGTACCGGCTACCTCATTGTGGAACCGTCAACAATAGGCTGATTTTCCAAAGATTTCACAAATTTAATTTGTTTTTTCTTACTTATAGATGCTTCATATAAGTTAAAACCTATACCTGTTTTGTCTCCAAAGAACTTTTAACTTTTTAACAATTCTTTAAGTGAATGACCGCTCTTTTTGAATTGAGTTAATCTTAGACTTTCTCTTTAAGTTTCTTATTTTCAATTTTAAGGTCTTGATAACTCTTACATCTTAAATCAATTTCCTTACCTATACCGAGTGTAGACATTTTATCTTTTACACTAATCTCTTTTTCTAATTCGGTTATAATAGATTTTAGAGATTCATTTTGTAGTAATAGTTTTAGACTATTTTTGCAAGGGCGCTTGTGCTCGCTATGTAATTGAAGAGAGTTTAGAAGATGTGTCATTATTATAAAGTTCGGTTTGAATGTACCTTATTTGAAATTCCAACCATTTGACATATTTCGTAATCAGCCTTGTTGTTGTCTTCTTCATCAATATCACTCCATGCTTTTCCAATTAGATCCCTTTGGGTTTTCTTACATGGTTCTTGATATCATCAAGAGTTTTAAACTAGTAACAATAGTATTATTTCTAGTGAAAGCACTATCAATAGATTCGTCTTTAGAAATGAGGAATTGTTCACATTGTTGTTTAAGAAGATCAATTTCTTTAACTTGACTATTTTCTTGATGGATGATTAAACAATTTTTCCAAATATTATTTGTTGTGTTATACATGAAAATCCTTTCATATTTTTTTTCTTGGTAAAGCTTTGTAAATCACTATTTTTGCTTCTTTGTTTTTCAAAAGTTTCTTTTTATGATCATCAATTTGTTTTTCAAAAACTACAATTTCATTCTTTTTAGTTGTAGGATTAAATTCAGTAGGTTGAAAATCACCCTTAGTAATAACAACCAAAGATCCGGATATTTTCATTTCACATAATTTTCAAATCTATTTTGATAAATAAATTCATTGTTTTTGAAAAGCAGTGATCTTTGAATAGATTTCCCTTCTAGGTATCTTTCGGACTCCATAGATCGATTCAAGTATTAAAATACAATATATTTTTAAAGATACCGAGTAACATGGCTCGATACCAATTTTAGAAACTAGAAAGGGGGAGGGGGTGAATAGTTTCACCGTTTTAATTACGTTCTAAAAAAAGTTTGTTCTTTTTGGAAAAAAGTCGATTCGAAGTTATGTGGTATCAGTAAAAAATGTATGAATACTATAAGTATGACAACTAAACATGAAATATAAAAGTAAAAATGGTTAAGAGTTAGAACCATCAAACCAATGCACAGAGATTTATAGTGGTTCGGCTACGAAGCTGACTCTTCGCGCTACTCTACTCCCCGAGTATCACACTCGAGAGTTCACAATCACTATGTCAACAAACTCCCTTCTGGCGAAGAAAACCACCACCGTAGCTTACACCGATTCCGACACTAAGCTAAAGGTCGAGTCCTAATATTAGCAAGAACCAATCTACACAACATTACACACAACGCTAACCTCTATACACAATACTTCAAGGACTTACACATCGTCCGAATCTACACAGAACACTTGATAACATCAAATAGTCCTGAATATTAAGTGTCAATTTCCCCCGATAATGCTCGTATTTTATATCATTTATATGGATTTACGCTTGTTTTCTTTTATATTTCACTTTCAGGTAAATTTATGAGCATTGGAGCTAAAGAGACGCGGATTTGGAGATTTTATAAGAATATTTATGATAGTAAGCCCTTTGTGATGAAGCTACGGCGTAACTCCACTCTCACATTACGTAGTAGCTAATGTGTGACTCAGAAGGCCAACTCGTTGATTACTGGCGTAACTCCCACTAAGGATTATGCCGTAACCCATTAGGTCAAAAGATGTTCCACGCCGTTACCAGCTACGCCGTAACTCCTTCCAATGATTACGGCGTAATCATATCATTTGTGACCTGTATTGAAGATACGGCGTAACTCATCCCATGTGTTACATCGTAACCAGCTATTACGAGAGCTTTATTATGGAAATATTAAGGTGACGGTGTAACTCTCAACTTAAGTTACGCCGTAACTAGATCTCGCCTATAAATACAAGGCCTAATTTATGCATTTCACATCATTCACTCCACACCAAAAATCAGAGAACGTGAGTAGGGGTCCAAAGGCAGATCTTGAAGTGCATACGGAGCTATCTCCAAGGGAGAAATCACTCCCTAACGATAAGCATTAGCGATTATATTTTCTTTTACTTTCGATTAATGTATTTCATTATGTCAAACATTGAATTGATTGTTTCTCTTAATATGATCGGCTAAGCACCTTTTGTGCTAGCCTAGTTATGATTCCTTAATTGTTTTGTTTACGTTTACATTGCTTAGTATAATTGTTTCTAGTGTATGTATGCATAGTTCGTTGGTAGCTACCCTTGTTTTGGTAGTTTCTAGTTGCTTAGGAGAATTGACTAACCGACCTTAAGTAGGTAGATTGAGTGGGAAGGGTAAGAATTGACCAATGACGACCCTTCTTCGCTTGTCTTGAATCGACCTAATGATCACCTACCGTTTGGATGAACTTAAGTTAGGGATGAGTGTCTAAGATGCTAGCGTCCGAGCACTCATTGTTCTGAATCTTGCATGTAGCGGAACTTAATGACTTCGCAGGGACTAAAACAACTGGACTTTCAAGGGTAGTAGCTTGATCTCGGTGGAAGCCTTTGGCGATAGGTTAGGACGAATCGACCAAATCTTGTCCTAGCGACTTAAACCCCACTTGAATTAATTGGAAGTAGTTAGACGTGAACATAACATGATAAGATGAGTAACAAAGTTAGCGCACTTTACCCTTATTGATCACAACTCTACCTTTTATTTGCTTTCTTTCATTTCTTGATTTATTAGTTAATTAATCATTTCGATACTTAAAACCAGTGACACCTAGACTTAATTAGAATCCGCTCACATAGCTCTTGGGAAGACCTCGGTTTTACCGATTACTACACTACACACGACCAGGGTGGACCATAGGTAAATGAGACACTTACAAATATTAAAACTTGGTCAGTAAAACCTGCATCAACACTTCACGGACTTACACATCGTCCGATCTACACACAATACTACTCGGACTTACACCTCGTCCGAATCTATATACAACACTACTCGGACATACACTGCGTCCGGATCTACACACAACAATACTATACCCGACTTACACACAAGTCACATCAACCAATATACAAGAATGAAGATTAAGAGATTTTAGATAAAGAGGAGAATCATAACAATGGTTACGTGTGTAATGCCTAATCTACAACACTTCATTTCTTGGCGAATACGAGTGCTTATCTTTACACTATGATGGAGAAAGAATGTGATCACTTATAAACAAATATATACAAGTTAAAGTGATCAAAGAAGGGA
Source organism: Chrysanthemum lavandulifolium (assembly GCA_022545495.1). Taxonomy (NCBI): domain Eukaryota; kingdom Viridiplantae; phylum Streptophyta; class Magnoliopsida; order Asterales; family Asteraceae; genus Chrysanthemum; species Chrysanthemum lavandulifolium. Next base: position 147,525,587 of record CM040246.1, on the reverse strand, counting down.
ATATAAAAGATTGGGAGAGAACATAAAGTTTTGTGCAAAAAGGGTTTTGAAATCTGTTCAGAATAATCCTGTATTTATAGGCAACAGGAGGAGCGGATGATGGTCCTTTAAACATGGACAGTCCCTTATATATAAGAGACCGTCCCCCCTATAAGGGACCGTCCATAGGACGCTCCTGCTTTTTTCATGGCGTAGTGAAATGTTTATCTGGTGAAATTGCTATTCTTATGGGCGGGAAAAATAGGTGTTTGTGATTTCAAACTTATGTTATTTAAATAAAACATTTCTTTAAAACACAAAATAATTTGTATAATTTATTTTTGTAAAAAGTTTTGTCACATTTATAAAATGTGATTTTAAGGACAAAAATATTTCTTTGATCACTTAACAAGATATATATATATTCTTTGTTCTTACCTTAAGTGATATTATGTGAAATGGACTTTTATGACTAAAAGTTGTTTACGTATACTTTTACGTGGCGTGTTTTTACATTTTGTGATTATTAAAAACATGTGGAGTTCGAAAAATATAAATAATGTTTTGACATTATTTGTATTAAAATTATTCTTTAAAAATATTTTTAATAGAAAAAGCCTAAATATTCCTGATTCTGATTAAAATTTATAAAATTTCGTTCTTTTATGGAGAAGGATAAAAAGGCTAAAAACTACGCACGAACTTGATATTCAACGGTTAATACATTTTGACCAAAGAGGAGAGGTCATTTACATATTAAAAGATTTCACATATTAAGAGACAAATCTCGGTAACTTTTTTTTTTTTTTTTTTTTTTTTTTGAAAAATAAAGGAGAAAATAAATGATATTTTAAATAAAAAATGCAACTATATCGAATACTATAATTTAAATATCTCATGAAACATTAATCGTTATACAAAATAAATTGTATTATCGCCACGAGAATTTCATTATTTTTCGATGAGCGACAAGTTCGGATTTTTTATTTCTTTTTTTTAATATTTTTTCTTCCAAATTTGCATGACATATCACATGTTATTGAACACTAATATGATAATTCGAACACTAAACAACCGTACTAAAATTGTCTTAAGTATTTGTTTGTAAGTTGAAAATTTTCCGTTTTTGTTTATAATGAAAACATACATTCATGGCTTTCAACCAAAAATCACACAATGTATTTAATTATTGATTCTGATGGTTCATTTATAAAACTTTTATAATCACATGTGATTAACATCACGTCGGTAAAAATTACATGTGATTTTATGTGTTTTATACAACTTTGAGGAATTAACGCACTAATCTATAATTCAAAATATAATGTGTTATATATGGTTGAAAAACTATGAATGTCTAGTTTCTAGAATAAAAAGGGTAAAACTTTAATAATTTTGTAGAAAAGTTATGTTCATTTTACTACATGTTTAAAATATTTGAATATTCAAGTTAGTGTTAAATCACATGTGATGTTTTATGCAAGTGTCAACAACGAAAAAAAAAGAACAAAAAAACGTGAAAAAAAAAATTATCAAAGTGTCTGTCTATTGAAAGATAATTTAATGTTCATCACGTTGGTGTAATTATTTCGATTAACGATTAACGGTTTAAAAGATATTAATTTTTTAAAAATAATGAGGTGAAAGGGCGTTTCTTATTTAATATAGAAGTGAGTTACTAGGATTGATCCTTAGTATACATGAATGTATTTATTTTATGTAAATAATCTTAATTCTTTGACCAAATTGTTAAAAAAAATAAAATAATAATAATAATAAATAAATAAAAACCACGCACTTCTGTTGTTAAAATTTTCATTTTCTACAAACTAAATATGAAAATCCTACTCCAGCACTATTCTCTATCACCAATTTTGTGATTCAATAATTTTGTAACATGTATCTAATGTTTCAAAGTTATCATTTACTATAGAGTCTGGGCTGAGCAACAGGTCAAACTCGACCCGATCTGAACCAACCAAACCCGACCTGATCCGAAAACCAATTAAAAGTAAAATGTGAGAACCGAACCGAGTAAAACCTATTGAAACCGAAACCAAACTGAATAAGGTCGTTTCGGTTCGGTTTAGCTAGTTTGAACTGAATAATTGTGTTTTGACTCGAACCGAATCAAACCGAGTAAAACCAAAATAATTATACAAATATGAAAACCGAACGAATAAGGTTGGTTCGGCTCGGTTTTTGGGTCGGGTCGGTTTTCGATTGATTTTCGACCTAGTATAGACAATGAACTTATACACAAGATTTATAAGTTATACCAATCATAAAATTATCAATTTATGTATCAATTTAGGATTTTTTTAAATAAATTTGTGGGTTTTGATATATTATGCTTTAAGTTTTGGTTTATCCAATTAATTGGTACATTGATCGATTTTTACCAATCCGATTAGTAAAAATTCGGACGGTTAATACCCGCTTAGTGCCTACGTGCCGATTATTCAACCGCCTAGGCGGATTTTTATAACTTGTTTTTAACTAGCTAATCTCACTTACACAAGGTTAATGCTCATAACCCGACAACTAAGAGGATTTGTTGTTCGTTAGTCAATCTAATAACTTAGTTCTCGTCTAATAACATAATCATTAACTTATCATCAAGTAGGTGATTTTAATTAATACCAAAACACAAGGATCCGTGACAAGCATAAAAATATCTAACAAAATCATAAACCAAACTATAAAATCATATCAAATTGATCATAAAATCATAACGAGGTCGACACACGAAGTGTTTAGCGATGTTTGGAAAATCAAAAACAATGAAAATCTCATAAACAAAGATAGACATAGTGTTCGATAATCAAACCAAATCAATCTAAGGATGATGATGATGATTCGTGTCTTCTTCTCCTTTGGATTGCAGTTTAAAGCAACCGAAGATCGTCCTTGATGAAGCCCTAGTCGACCTCTGGATGAAGGATGATTTATGAATGAATTAGGGCTTGTATTTATAAAATTTTTGTGTCGGTCCTTCATGGCGTAGAGGTAAGTAAGCCTCTATGTTGTATATGCTACGAATAAAAGCGTCCTCAAAACTCCATTGTCTAGGCCGTAAAGGAAATGTCCTTCTATGCGATGAGATTACAAATTTGTGTTTTCTCACTTGCGATTCGGACTTAGCTCAAAACACGGAAGTTGTAGATATCTCTTTTTTCTTTCCATAAGAACTTGAATCACCTAAAAAGAGTTTGTATGAAGAATTTATGGCCCAAATACGAAAGGACCTTTTTTGAGATATCATGTAAACTTTATTTCATTTTTCGGCTTCCTTTCTACACTTGACTCTTTCACGAACCTTCCATAATCAACTCCCAATTACAAGTCAATGACTCCTTGAGTATTTCACCTTTAGAATCCTCCAATGGTCATGCAATCTTCGCATTATTTCCTTCTCGAGTTGTCATCAAATCATGATTTCATCGTCTTACTTGTTTACGGCGTAGACAAATACTCTTTCCTACGTCGTATACGCTACGTCAAGAAAGTGCTAAATTCATCATGCGATCTGCGGCTTAGACATATAGTCCCTTTTACGTCGTAGCCTCTTTGAATAAGCGTTTTTCCAACTATTTCTTCAATTTAAGGCCTTTTTCCGTATATTTCTGTTCCACTGCCTCTTTTAATCAAATTCTGCAAATATGAAGCAATTTAGTACCAGATTCATATGAAACAATATAATTGATGTGTTAAACATAGGCTAATAATAAGTAAAAAAACAATATAATTTGATGTTATCAAGTGCCTAAGGGTTTTTTTTATTTTATTTTATTTATTTATTTATTTATTTTTTTATATTTGAATATTAAGTTGGAGGATGTTTGGATAAGCTTATCTAGAAAGGAGTAAGGATTTTTAAAGAAGAAAACACGCTAACAAGCACATTCACTTAGATTGGGGCTTATGAAAACATGTTAGCTTTTAAGCGTAAGCTAACCCAAATACCTTCAAGTGCAAACCAACTGCATATAAGAACCTATACTTTGAAGCATAAATTAGACCTTATTTGGTACATGTGCAAATTTAGAGGCATTAACTCATTTGGCAAGATGCATATTTGCCTTGCATGTTTTTCAAGATCTATGCTTTGCGAGCGGCATCAAGAGTAAGTTTATATTTTGACATACCTCTTGAAAATGAAACAAAATTTCATATTTCTATTGTGTTGATTTTCGTAGGATAAAGGTGATGATGCTAAGATGATCCAAGTATAATAGGATGTAATTTAATCTGATATTAATTGGAATAAATATCGTTTATGCTTATAGGTGTATTACGCCATTATGTTTTCACCCTTTTAAAGATCGCAAGGCTGAGTCTATCTTTATATTGAAACAATTTTTGACTAATGACGTCTAGATTCTAATAGTCAAAACCGTATCTTTTTATGATTCTAAAGAGAATTTAAATGTATAATTATTGGTTCTTCAACTACTAAACATACTTGAAAGATATTCATTTTTCTTGCAAGAAGCTTGAAGCTATAACTCTTTGTCATTCTTACATCCTCTGGCTTCATTATTTTTTCGGTTTCTTCTTCTTTATGATAGCTTATGCTTAAAGTTTGTATACATTTTTTTTGTATCATTCTCACGTGATATATAGTTGTTGTACTTTTCAGTTGCGACTAATCTAGACAAAGAGTTCCACGGCTAATAAAGCATTAAATATTTATATATGGGAATCGAATGTATCAAGTAATGTGACTTTTGCTGAAATTGGTGATTTATACATAGTCGTAGTTAGTGTTCTGAGTCATTTTGGAAGTCTAATAGTAATTTACTAGATGAACATATGGTATTGATTGTGACAAACATATTTTAATGCTTATTGGTTTCATTTTAAAAGAGTTTCTCTATTGAAACGTTAACAAATTATATATAGTGGTGGTCTTAAGACGTCGATGGACGAATAGTCTTCCGGGTTGTAGGTGTTGTTTGGATCAAGCACGAGGCGAATGGTGATGGGATCACGACCACTGGGGATTGAAGACATTGCTTTGAGTGGGCGGCTACCTTCGGTCAGAGACCAAGTCAACTGAGGGAAACTAAGGTGGTGTTTGTTTTTAAAGGTTACGAATACGAATCGAACAACACATCCGAATCGAATCGAGGCGTAAATGTGCGAATCGGCCGTGTCGAGCGGAAAAAAACTCATGTTTGAACCGCACGTTTGCTTGCTAGTACTAAATTTATTTTTGGTTATTTTGTGTAAAAGTGGCAACAAGAGGCATTAAGACACCTCTCGAGTCAGGCCATTAAGATCTACGCCTCGACTGCGTCGAGCGGGAAAAAAAAAAAAAAAAAAGCGATCGAGCGGCCAAAATGTCGGCCGCGTGCAGGCGAGTCGATTAAGAGGCATTAAGAAGCGATTTTCAAAAACAAACACCACCTTATTCTGTAAACTTGGAGCAAAGTTAGGTTGGAAGGCAATGTAAGCCTCCACTCACCTTACACATCAGCTTTCTCTCACCTCTCACTTCCACTCACTTCCACTCATTTTTTTTTTTTCCAAAATATATAAACGTAACTAATGAAAATAAAAACGCGAACGTACGAAATTAAAACATTACATAATCTTCGAAATTAAAAAAGTACATAAACTACAATTATTAAAAACACAAATATACGAAAGTTAAACATTACATAAACTTCGAAATGAGAACTAAAACTCGAAACCCCACTTCGCTTTGATCCCCGTTCTAGCCTCTTCCATGGCTCTGCGTGCTTCCCCAGTCAAGTGGTCATATGGCTGCAAATAGAATATCATGTCTTTTTGTCTCACTTTATACTCCTGCACTTCCACTGCATTTTTTTTTATTGGCATAAATTCGGCCCATTCTTTCATCTTCAATTCTATGACTGTTGGAAAATTTAGTGCACTTGTGGGATTAGTTCACACCTTGTAATGGGTTAGGAGGTGCAGGTGTACACCCATAAGGTCCATGAACACCACGACTCTTATAGTGGTTTGTATTGGTAGTCTTGGTGAAATCTTGCTTGGTGAAAATCTTGCTTGTGAAAATCTTGCTTGTGGTTTCCAGCGATAGCGATGTTTTGCTTTTCGATGTTTCCAGCGATAGCGATGTTTCCAGCGATAAGCGGTGTTTCCTTTGAGTGGTGTATCCATTGATAGTGCTATGAAATCTTGATAGCGGTGTTTCCAGCGATAGGTTGTTCCTGCTGCAAGTGAAAATCTTGCTAGTGGAAAATCTTGCTTATGGAAAATCTTGCTAAATGGCGATTACAACTTCTTTATGACCACGTTTAATTGGTCATGTAACCACTAACGGCTATAATGGGGATAATTATGAGGCTATTAATGGGCGATTAATACTCATAATTCCATTGGAATAGCTCAAGAGTAACCTCCTATAAATAGGAGATCGAACATGCATGAAAGACACACAGAAAACACTAAACACTTATTAGCGAAAGGGTTATAGAATTGTGCCTAATTCTCTAGCGCATTTGGTCTTATCCCAGTAGATATTCGTGATACCCGGGCATTAGGGTCGAATAGTTTACTTTGGAAAGTGATCACACGATTCAAGTGATATCCGGTAACCACCTAGTGGTATTGCTCTTGTCATTGATTGTCTTAACCACATTGGGGGATAACCCCAACAATCAAAGTAAACTATTTTGTGATAATCAATGGCAAGCTTTGCAATGAAACACATGGCTTCAAACTTTGCTAAAATTTGGACAAGTTTGAAGGGTGGACTTTAGGAGGTGGCGAAGAAGATGCACTTCTTGCATCGAGCATGAGTGTGGTCTATGTCTTGACTACTCCAATTCACGATGATGGTGATGATGCTCTTGTGGGCGGATCGGGAGGAGGAGCAAGTGGGAGAATGATGACTACATATCACGAGAGGTCTTATTCGAATGGTATGTCGATTCTTTGTTTGATATTTATCGAACTTTGAATCTTCAAAAGCGTGGGATTCCTTGGATGCCAAATATATGGTGAGGATGCATCAAGTAAGAAGTTCCTTGTTAGTAATTTCACAAATTACAAAATGGTGATTCAAGACCGGTTATGGAACAATACAATGAACTTCTTGGAATACTTGGAAGGTTTACACAACACCAAATGAACATGGATGAGGCTATCAAAGTCTCTTGTGTCATTGACAAACTCCTCCTTCATGGAAAGATTTCAAGCATACCTTGAAACATATGAAGGAGGAGTTAACTCTTGTTGAGTTGGGCGGTCATCGCACATTGAGGAATCTCTCAAGGTGCGGGATAATGACAAGCCAAAGAGTAGCAATCTTCTTGGACCATCTGTTGTCAATATGGTGGAGCATAACAACTCCACGGTACAATGACAACAAAGGCAAACGCAAATATCATGACAACACAAGGCGGATCCTAACAAGAAGGCAACACCTACTTGTTGGAAATGTGGCAAGGCGGTCACATTAAAAGGGGCTGCAAGGGTGTTAAAGTTGGTGGTAAAGCCAATGGATCGGGCACTAATGGTTCGGGGGTGGTGGTTGACCAACTCTTTGAAAGGTCGAAATATGTTTAATAAGTCTTTTGATTTATTATGTTACATATGTATCTGAATCTTTTATGTGCGGGATGATGATGTTGCGTGGTGGGTTGACTCGGTGCAACAGTTCATGTGTGTAAAGATAGAAGGCGGTTCAAGACTTATGAGTCTTTGAATGATGGTTCTATTCTTCACATGGGAAATGAGTCAACGACCTTGGTGCATGGTCGTGGTTGTGTAGATCTTAGGTTTAGTTCGGAAAGATTGTAACTTTGTTTAATGTTATTCATGTTCACGATATCGGGAAGAACTTGGTTTCAAGTAGTGTTTTGAATAATCATGGATATAAACAAGTTATTGAATCGATAAATTTGTTCTTTCTAAATGTGGTGTTTTATTGGTTTTGGTTATTTATGTAATCAAATGTTCGGGCTTAATATTACCAGCGGTGTTATTTCGACTTTTGTGACCACATATGATCGGTGATTCTAACCTTTGGCATGCTAGACTTGGTCATGTTCACTATAAAAGGATGCAAGATATGTCTAGGGATGGTTTAATCCTGCTTTTGACATGGACAACGAAAAGTGTAAAACTTGCATGTTGACCAAGATAACCAAGAAACCCTTTCGGGGTGTTAGTCGTGAGACTAAGATCTTGGAGCTTATTCACGATGACTGTGTGATTTGCATGCCACTCCTTCTTTGGGGAATAAAAGTACTTTGTGACATTTATTGATGATGCTTCTAGATTTTGTTATGTCTATTTATTACATACCAAGGATGAAGCATTAGATAAATTCAAAGTGTTTAAAGCGAAGTTGAATTACAACTTGGGTCTTTGATCAAAAGATTAAGGGCGATAGGGAGGTGAGTACATGGATACTCGGTACTTTCGATCTGTTGGAATAATCCATGAAACGCGCGCCCTTATACTCCTCGGCAAAATGGTATTTACGAAAGGAAAAGCGGTCTTGAAGGAGATGGTTAATTCCATGTTGTCCTATTCGGGGTGAGTCAAGGTTACGGGGTGAAGCTATGTTAATGACTTGCTATTTATTAAATAGGGTTCCCAACAAAGGAACAAGGTTACCCTTATGAACTACGGACTAAAAAAACCCAACTGAATTATCTCAAGGTTTGGGGTTGTAGAAATTGTTAAGACTCCACGATCCAAAGCAAAAGACTTTGGGTGAAAGAGGCATTGTTGCATCTTTGTTGGATATCTTGAGCATTCCAAGGCTTTTAGGTTCTATGTTATTGAACCTAATGAACATGTTTCGATTAACTCAATAATTGAATCAAGGGATGCGAGACTTTGATGAGAATAGATTCTCATCGGTCCCTAGACCAAGTCGGAGGATTCCTAATGGAACTCATGACCTTTGGTGTATCGGAGGTCACGATGATGAACCATCGGTGGTCCACGATGAGGTTGTGGTTGACAACTTTGAACACGTGCTCGGGAAGAGCAAAGGTCGGGACTCCAAAGTCATTTGGACTGAGTTTCAACTATACTTAGTTGAAGGTACTAGGGATGAGGTCTCGGACCAATACTCCTATTGCTTCATTGTTGAGGATGACCCCAAAACATTTGAAGAAGCAATGAAGTCCCGGATATTGCTTTACGGAAAGAAGCAATCAATGATGAGATGGATTCCATCATGGGCAACAACACTTGGGTGTTGGTTGATCTACCTCACGGTTGCAAACCTACGGGTTGCAAATGGATTTTCAAAAGGAAAATGAAGGTAGATGGAACTATTGAAAAGTTCAAGGCTAGACTAGTCATTCGGGGCTTTAAACAAAAGTCGGGAATAGACTATTTTGATACTTATGCCCACGTGGCTCGTGTCGATACCATAAGGCTGGCGATTGCTATGGCATCTATTCACAATCGGTTATTCATCGGATGGATGTGAAAAGCGACTTTCTTGAATGGTGAATTGGAAGAGGAGGTTTATATGAACCAACCTCGGGGCTTCATCATGCACGGCAATGAAAACAAGGTGTGTAAAGCGATTAAGTCTCTTTATGGACTTAGCGGGCACCTAACAATGGCATCAAAAGTTTGATGAAGTGGTTTTGTCTAGTGGTTATGTTCTTAACCAAGGCGACAAATGTGTATATAGCAAATTTGATGAATCGGTAAAGGTCATCATTTGTCTATATGTTGATGACATGTTGATCTTTGGTGACCAAAATCGGTTGACGACAAAGGAATTTTGTCATCAAGGTTCTCCATGAAAGACATGGGGAGGCGATGTTATCCTTGGTATAAGGATTAAACATGAAAGTAATAAATTTCTATCTCTCGGTCTCATTATATTGAGAAGGTCTTGAGGAAATTCAATTACTTTGATTGTACTCGATGAGTACACCTATGGATACTTGTGAGGCGATGCCTAATCATGGCAAGGCGTATCTCAACTTGAGTATTCTAGGGTAATTGGTGCTGATGTATGCCATGACTTGTACAAGACACGATATTGGTTTTGCGGTGGGAAAATTGAGCGGTATACTAGTAATCCTAGTGCTCATCAACGGCAAGCGATTCGGAGAGTCTTGAAGTATTTGAAGAGAACTATGGATTATAGTCTCTCATATCTTGGTTACCCATCGATGTTGGAAGGTTACAACGATGCAAGTTGGATCGATAACTGCGAAGACAATTAAATCTACCGGTGGTGGGTATTCCTACTTGGTGGAGGTGCAATTTCTTGGGCATCAAGAAGCAAACTTGCATCACCGGTTCAACAATGGAATCTGAATTTGTGGCTCTAGCATTTCTTTGGTAAAGAAATTTGAATGGTTGAAAAACTTGCTTCTTGAGATTCCATTGTGGCCTAAACCTATAGCACCTATTTCTATCCGGTGTGATAGTGCGACTACATTGGCTAAGGCTTATAGCGGATGTACAATGGTAAGTCTAGACACTTGGGTGTCGGACATAGCATGATTCGTGAGCTTATCATGAATGGGGTGGTATCTATAGAGTTTGTGAGATCTCAGCAGAACTTAGGCGATCACTTGACGAAGGGTGCGGCTAGAGACTTGGTTATAAAGTCGCTAAAGGGATGGGTTTAAGTCCAACTTAGTCCTTTGAATGCTAGGACACTGACTCCTCACGAGGAAACTTGGGGCTGAGTTCAATGTGGAAAGGCGAACATTCGATTGGTGGAGCACATGTTTTATTTACATCCCAAGGTTGTGCTCGAGAACTGCTTGAAAGGAGGATGAAGTCTTTACTTCTTAATGGTTAATTTTCTTTGAAAAAGTGCTTGGCGGGAGCATGACTAAAGAGGAACCACCTATGTAAATGTTGAAGTTTTGCCGCTTGAGGAAGCTTTGGACTTTTAGCTTTTACAACATTTATGAATTTGGATATGGACACATGGCTTGTATAGTGTCGGGAGCTTTTAAGTGTTTGAAAACTTGTGTGTATTTTATCTTGGTATTCAAATGGGTTGAAGGGTTCAATTCTTAGAACACCACGATTCTCGAATATTTGAGCGTGTAATTTACTAAGATGGAAATTCAATCCTCGGGACATTTTCGTTTATGCACATGTTTTGATTGATGTTTATTTTTCATGCAAAGGAAGTGAACTAAATTTGGGGAGGATTGTTGGAAAATTTAGTGCACTTGTGGGATTAGTTCACACCTTGTAATGGGTTAGGAGGTGCAGGTGTACACCCATAAGGTCCATGAACACCACGACTCTTATAGTGGTTTGTATTGGTAGTCTTGGTGAAATCTTGCTTGGTGAAAATCTTGCTTGGTGAAATCTTGTGGAAATCTTGCTTGTGGTTTCAGCGCTTGTGGTTTCCAGCGATAAGCGATGTTTCCAGCGATAAGCGGTGTTTCCTTTGAAGTGGTGTATCCATGATAGTGCTATGAAATCTTGATAGCGGTGTTTCCAGCGATAGGTTGTATTTCCACTGCAAGTGAAAATCTTGCTAGTGGAAAATCTTGCTTATGGAAAATCTTGCTAAATGGCGATTACAACTTCTTTATGACCACGTTTAATTGGTCATGTAACCACACTATGGCTATAATGGGGATAATTATGAGGCTATTAATGGGCGATTAATACTCATAATTCCATTGGAATAGCTCAAGAGTAACCTCCTATAAATAGGAGATCGAACATGCATGAAACACACAGAAAACACTAAACACTTATTAGCGAAAGGGTTATAGAATTGTGCCTAATTCTCTAGCGCATTTGGTCTTATCCCAGTAGATATTCGTGATACCCGGGCATTAGGGTCGAATAGTTTACTTTGGAAAGTGATCACACGATTCAAGTGATATCCGGTAACCACCTAGTGGTATTGCTCTTGTCATTGATTGTCTTAACTTATTTATTTATTTATTATTATTATTATTATTATTATTATTATTATTATTATTATTATTATTATTATTATTATTATTATTATTATTATTTTTTTTAATCACACTTTTATTAAAACTCATAGGATTACAAAGATTAGTGGGGAGTCTCGAAACCAAGCTGAGCCCCAGCACCTCTAGCGATGGTAAAACCAATCCTATTAAAGATATGAGCTGCTGCGCTCCAATGTCTGAGTCATCGAGAAGCGTCGAATACGCTGAGTAAGGTGGTTGCGTCTTTCTCGAGTTCCCAAAGAGGAAAAAGAGAAGGAGAAACCCATACGATATCCGCACATTTGGCATCGTGCTTGACCCGTTCTGTTGGCGATATCGCGATCGCTTTATACTGTATAAAATCAATCAACCCGGATTGCGTCAAAGGCGACGAACCGTAAGATCAACACATACATCGCGTCCGCTATCCCAAGAGTAGAGTAATATGTCGGTAGGTCGCAAGGATCATCCCTCTCCAAAAGCCCAATATCAACCTCCTTGCGGCGGAAATCCCGGATCGAGCATATGTCAACAAGAACATCGCGCACAAGGTTGTGGCGATGTTTAATGCCAACAATACCGCTTACGAGGCAGCGTGATCCCGTAAATATCTCCGGGAAAAACCTTAGAGCAAGCGAGCACGGTGCACGAGCGGTGAAAAGGAACACCCAACGATAACCACGGTACACACCGATAAGCCCTGGCGCTCATAGTTTGTCCCAATCCGGATACCGGAGCCACCCTAAGCCAATCCAGTGTGATCCTCCTTTAAAGAGCTCCATAGCGCCATCATCGGGGAAAGATGGAAAGTAGATTCAACAGTTTGGGAAACCCGACCGAAATATATATGCGCCAATTTCTTCATAAGTTTGGGGCGGCGACCTCGATAGGGTTACACAAAGGTCAATATCCATATTCATGTTGAAAGTACAAGAGCATCATCAAAGAGGGACCGTGGTTATAATACCGAACCATGAAGAAGCTTGAGTGCGAAGAAGGCGGATGAAGTCTAGAAGCAATGAAGGCATAGTTCAAGACATCACTGCGAATATAAACCAAGTCCCCAAAGCAAAAGGTAAGGTGGCGAGTCTCCACCGCCGATCACCAAAACTAGGTCGAGCGGTGACAATACGCTCCAAGAAGAGCAGTGCCGCATCAAAAGAAACACGGCGCACTCAAATACCCGAGGAGAACATGTGCGCATAGAAAATAGAGCTTAGAAATACCGGCACATGCGGAGTAACAACAACTCGCATTGAGGGTCATTAAGTTTAACAAGCGCCTCCATAAGTTCAATAGTTTTAGCAACCCTTTTCGGGACTAACTTACTACCAAACTCAAAATCCACACTAACAGGTCCGCAATAATTTAACACCATGTGAGGGGGAGAAATATTAGGGGAAAAACACCATCATACACCTTTTGGGGTCTCTTGTGGCCAAAAGACTTGTTTATCAACATTGAGGAGTAAGCCACGACAAGGTCCGTCGCCATAATCAACTCTAAAACCTTACCCATGACCAAGGTATCACCAATAATAGTGCCATCATCCAAATACCAAGCTTGAAAGGAAAGTTCAAAGAATCTCTAATCTTACATGCTAAGGGATGTAAGACTAAAGCAAAAAGAAGAGGCCCAAGCGGATCACCTTGTTGCACACCTTGATGAGACCAAAGAGTATGCTCACCATAATATAATCTAGCAAGACTAGAGTAGCAAAACTCCACCCACTGTGAGATAGCCGGGAAATGCAAACGAACCTCACGTAACATAACAGCCCGGTCCACCATGTTGAAAGCGTTTTTAAAATCAACCAACAACATGGACAGACCAACCTCACCACCGCGGTCCTCCACCAAAGCGGTTCACAGGCGTGAAGAATAGCTTCCCCCCAGACACCCCAACACCAAGTTGTAAATCATCAAAATAAGCTGCGAAGAGTGGCTAAGCATGGAAGCACAAACCTTGAAACCAAACGCCTCAAGCAGTCCCATGACAATAGGGCGGATACCCCTCTGGTTTGACTAAGGTGCAACACCGAAGCATCTTTTGTAATCCTATGAGTTTTTAATAAAGTGTGATTAAAAAAAAATAATAATAATAATAATTATTATTATTATTTTTTATTATTTTATGAAACATCACTTTATTAGAAGAATCCAGGATTTACAAGAAATTAGTAGGGGCGAGAGATCTAAGCGGGCTACTCGGCTGGGAGATATAGCGATAATCCTACTAAAAATGTGACGTACGTGCACCAATGTCTTGAGTCATTGAGAATCTTGGGATCTGCTTTAGTAAGGTCACGCATTCATATTATTATTATTATTATTATTTATTATTTTTTTAAACAACACTTTTATTAAAAACTCATAGGATTTACAAAAAATTAGTGGGAAGGCTAGAAACTAACTGGGCCCCCACACCTCTAGCAATAGTAAAACCAATCATATTAAAAATATGAACCGTGACACGCGCTCCAATGTCTTGAGTCATAGAAAATCGTCGAATGCGCTTTATTATTATTATTATTTTTTTTTTTACTAAAGCACCAAACGGTAACATATATATGGCACGCAAATCAACTAGGTGAGTTACTCACCTTAATATGCCTTGGTATGTGTGACTCACTCGTTAGTGGTAAGCTTGGGCATGGACTCACTCGTGAGTGGGATGTAAGATGAGCCTCTCACGGATCGCTTGCCATCCGGTCTTAGTAAACTGTTTAGTCAAATTTTTCCATTCTTTAGAGGTGTGAAACTCGGTTGATTTCGAGGCTCCTCACTAATTTTTTGTAATTATATGAGTTTTTAATAAAAGTGTGATTTATTATTTAAAAAAAAAAAAAAAAAAATAATAATAATAATAATAATAATAATAATAATAATAATAATAATAATAATAATAATAATAATAATAATAATAATAATAATTGCTTGTCGATCTTGTTTGTAAACCAACTTAATAAAGAAAATTAGTTCAACAAGCAATCATTCAAAACTCGGAACACTTATGCATTAAATTAACAGAAAAGTGTTTTAAAACTTCGAGTTGACCGGTCGGTTGAATCGTGAACCGGTCGAGTGACTGAAAGCCGATTTTGAGCGAAAAGTCAAGTTGAACCGCCGATTGAACAGTGACACGGTGGCTCGACCGGGTCAATTCAAAAAACTGGTTCAAATGTTTTTACTATACTAAAAAAAATTTTGAATTTCCTCAACACAATTTTTTTTTCCTTCTTAAAACTTAGTGTACAGAATTTTCATCAAAGGAATTGATTGCTCATCAACAAATACAGCTTAATTTTCCAACACAAGTTAAATCTTTTGCTAATGGCTTTTCCTACATCTTAATTAAATATTGCATAATTTATTAGCGTAAGTTTCAAGTTATTAGGAAAGAAATTTATATAGTAAGTGTTTACATGTAAAACTTGCACTAATATACGCGAGGAAGTTAGACCCACACATATATACAATAATACAATTGATGATCTTAACAGAAGAATGGCAAACTTGCACTAATGACCTGAGTTTAGTGGCAAATATGGGTGGATGAAAAGATGAGTGGCAAAACAACTCTTTTGACATACATTCAATGGCAAATTTGCTCTTTCAACCGCTAATTATCAAAAACTAAATTTAGTCTTTAACCAATTCATTTACGTTTGTTTAAATGCATGCTTGACAGAAAAAACTAGTCTTTAGCCAATTCATTTACGTTTGTTTGTTTGTTTAAATGCAAATATCACAGCCATAGATTTTTTATAAAAAAATATTGAGAAGGTTGATGGTGAATGATCTGGAGTAGCTCTTAACTGTTACAAAGTATTATAATCTCCTCAAAATCTCAAAATTATTGTCGAGAGCAAGAATCATGAGGATTTAATAAAAGTGGAATGTGCAACAATTTTCAACCACTCATATAGAATATTCTCCACAAAATTCCTATTTATTACTAAAAAAGGAAAGTGGACAATCTTTTTGAGACATCCCAAAAAGGAAATATGGACTATTAATTTGAGACGGAGGGAGTAATAACCAATGATTATAGAAAACTCTTTGAATTCAAGTGACCAAATGAGTAACATAAAGGGTTAAAAGTTACTAAAGTTTACAAAAATTTGTCCTAAGGTAATATAGTTTCATTTTGTTCATAGAGTTCTTGAGCTTTGAAACTTTGTTCACTCGAATGGCGAACTTATAAAGTGAATGTTCGAGGTTATTGAACTTTGAATTACATTCACTCGAGTTCTTGAACTTATCAAAAATATACATCCAAGTTACTCGGACTAACTTTGAATTTTCGAAGTGTATGCTTCAGAAAGTTTAGTAACATAAGCGAACAAAATGAAACTATATTACCTTAGGACAAATTTTTGTAAACTTTAGTAACTTTTTTCTACTATAACCTAACATAAAAATACAAACTAATGTGGCCAAATTTGGATTATGATTATTACTAACATCTCATGCACATTAAGAACCACTATACGATTACCCGAACATCAACGTGTGATTGCATTTTTTATTTATTTATGTATTATGGGTGTGAAGTAAGTGAAAGTGAAAGTGAAAGAAATTAATGGTTTAAATTGTAATTAAATATTTAAATACAATAAATTACAATTACTAAAATTATGTCATGTTTGAATAATGAAAGATAACTTCAATCCGAAGTCATTATCTAAATATAATAACTAATATAAACATATGTACATAAGAGTTCCTATTTTGACTTGGTAAGTAAAACCATTTAAAACACGTTAATTTGTTTGAGTGCGATGGCTACTAAGCTTGGTAACCCGATTATGCTTGATTCATATACGAGTTCTATGTGTCTTTAATAATGGGGTCGTATGGATTTTGCTCATGATTTGATTGATATTAGGACAGATCGAGAGTTAAAGATTGAGATAGTTATTGCTATTCCAAATGTAGAAGATGATTGAGAGGTTCTTGACACAGTGAGGGTGAAGTACGAATGAGAACCACCTAAATATGGTGTGTGTATGATATTTGGGCATGATGATATGGTATGTCTAAAACGGGTTGTTGAAAAACCAATGAAACAACACACAAACTATGATGGTTTCCAACAACTTCCTATACATACTTCTTGTGGTACTAATGTGGGTTCTAAGTCTTAGTTTAAGCATAAAAAACAAATTTATCAAGCCGTCCCTAGAAAGAATTGTGCTAATTCAAGTGGTACGAAATAGAATTCTAAAGTTCCTAGACAAGAGACGAATTCGGCTAACCATTTTGATACGCTTAATACAATTGAGAAAGATGATGACTTTGGATCAAATGGTGGGTAAAAAAGTAGTCCAAGATGTGATTGGTCCATCTGGCGAAAGGAACAAGGTAGGGGCTGATTTGACTTCTATTCCCAGTTCTTTTAATGTGGTTTCTGATGCAGGTTTTACTAACCAGGTCTTAATATTTATAGTGTCTCGCTATACCTATGGTCTACCCTAATGCACTAACAGGCGATGTACCGATCGTGTGTAGTGTAGTAAATTGTAAAGCCGAGGTCGTCCCAAGAGCTATGTGTGTTGGATTATAACTAAGTCTAATTGTCACAGAATAATAATGGTTTTGATAGGGATTTAATTAATTAAACCACTAATGCGCGAATATAAAATAAAAGCAAATAAATGGTAAAGGAAATCAATAGAGGAGTAGTGGTGCTAACCTAGTTAATCCTCCTAGTTGGTTATGTCTCGTCTACCTACTTTCAATTACTTGGTGGGGTCAAATTCGAGAGGACAACATTTGGTCAATTAAGCCCTAACCTATAAGCAAAGATGCCACCAGGGAGAAATCGGTAGCACCGTCATAAGTCTGTTGTTCTGGTCCCCTAGTAGGAGTCATTAAGTACCGCTACATGCTAGATTCTAAATAGTGAGTGCTGACCGTTAGGAACTTAGACACTACCCCCCATTCTTAAGTTCATCCAAGCGATAGGTGATCGAGTTGGTCAAATCGCACAAGTAGAAAGGGTCCTCGGTTGGTCATATCTTACCTTCCCGTCTCGATCCGCTCACCTAGGGTTGGTTGGTCATATCTCTGAGCA
Organism: Chrysanthemum lavandulifolium; assembly: GCA_022545495.1. NCBI lineage: Eukaryota > Viridiplantae > Streptophyta > Magnoliopsida > Asterales > Asteraceae > Chrysanthemum > Chrysanthemum lavandulifolium. Next base: position 147,507,615 of record CM040246.1, on the reverse strand, counting down.
ATTGGCCTCTATCGCCATTCAAAACTCTTGAACCAAGGGTGACTACCAAAGAACTATGCATGCATACACTTAGAAATAATTGTGCGGAAGTAAAGTGTATGAACAAAATAATTAAGGAATTATAACTAGGCTAGCACCAAAGGGTGCTTAGCAGCTCATATTAATCATGCAAATCAATTCAATATTCAAAGGTGCGAAATACATGAATTGAAAGTAAAAGAAATATAAAGCGCTAAAGCTTATCGTAATTGTGTGACTTCTCCTTGGAAGCAGACTCCGTATGCTCCCCTAGACACGCCTTGAGCTTTTCCCACGTTCTCAGTGTTGTATGTGGAATGAGATGCTTTGAAATCTTTGGAATTTGGGGTATTTATAGGCGGTCGGGTTGCAGGCGTAACCAATAGAGGAGTTCTGCAGTAACCTTCTATTTCTTCGTAATTGCACTAGATGCGCTAGTTACGGCGTAACCTTATAAGTGGTTCGCCGTAGTCTTCAATAAACTCGGTTACGTCGTAAGTGATGCGATGATTCTGACGTAAGTATCGGCGACATGGAACCTCTTTTGACCTAATGGAGTTCGTCGTAACATTTGGGAAGAGTTACGCCGTAACCTCTTGATAAGTTGGACTTACGGGTCACGCGCAATAGTTACGGCGTAATGTGATGAGCGAGTTCTGTTGTAACTTCTTCAAAATAGGCATCTTGTGATAAATCTTTAGTAATGTTTCCATTTCCGCGTCTTTTTAGCTCAATGCTCATAATTTACGAAAGTGGAAAACAATGGAAAACAAGCGTAAATCCATATATATACGAGCATTATCGGGAAATTGAAACTTAATATTCGAGGACTATTTGATGTTATCAAATATCCCCACTTGAACTCTACTTGCCCTCAAGTAGACCTTATTAGATAGATTCCTAAAAGATATCTCCCAAAACACGGAAAATATGAGTTTACAAATCCTTATGCTAGAATAAAACAAAGCCGAACACCTCACGAAGGGAACAAACACTCAAATCTCTCAACTATTCTAAGTATCAATTTCGGGTGATCACTCAATCGCATACGGTCATAGCATGTATTCTATCATAAGCTTGGCGGTTACACAAATCTCCACCACTAGAGTTAAGGGCTAAACAATTCTCGAAGGTAATATGGGTAGAAAGCGACAAAGGTTAAGGGTGACTCGTCATTACTAACATGTCACGTGAAGTGGAAAAATCAATGATACATGACCAAATCCATGGCCAAGACACCAAAGATTGCTAGCTGCATCACCTAGACACGCATCATGACTAAAGGGTTGGATAAGACATGGGATATATAATTGGTGTAAAATGAAAAACAAGCAGGTAGTCTAAATTTATAACCAAGTCATCACCACTTACCATCCGCCCAAAGTTCAAGTTTAGAAGTCTAGAGACCGGATCATGAAATGCAAGGTAGATGCGTCATTAGAGGACATCGTGATGGGCATACTACCTTTTCTTCTTCAGTTTGGCAAAACCACCAACTCCAATCTTCAAATGTGACCGAGGTGGCCTCCTCGATACTAATCAATAAAGCTTCCTATTATAGTGCTTATAACATCGCACTTTACAATATCATAACTCAATCAACTTTTTTTTTCCTCGAATCATCATCATTTTTATTTTTTATTTTTTTTTGAATCATAACTAATAACATAACATCCCCCCACTTGAGATGAACAATGGGAATTCGGGGGGTCTTCAATGATCTTCATAAATGTTGTTGATGAAATCCTGATTTCCAAACCTTTCCACTCGAACCTTGAACTTAGGCAAATGATGACTTCCCAATCATAAATAAAGACTACAGGGTAGGCTAAGGTGTATAGGTGTAACGAAACAATATATTGGGTTGACAAAATGAAAAGAATGGCTCAGAAGGGTGTATCTAGGGGAATCTTGCACTAAAGGGGAGTGCAACAAAAGGGTTTCACATGGGGTCGAAAAGTCAAGGTGACTAATCGATAGACTCACAATGGTAGGCTATTTGGGTGATAATCCTATAATATTGCCTTCTAAAGCGAAAAGTCCAAATACATCGAGCTAACTCAACATACCTCGTCTATGGTCTCGAAATGATGCAAAGGCCAAGTTCTAAAGTTTACAAGCTACCCAGCACTCATAATTTGGTGGATTTGGGGTAAAATATTGGAAGCGGATAAGGCTAATCTCACCATGTAATGTGAAGGGTTGTATGTGTTTGACTAAGGTCTAATCTAGTTAGGTTCGGAAAAACATGTCAAAATTTTCAAAATGGCATAATTTTTCAAAATAAACTAGAAAAATATGGGCGAAATAAAGTTCAAGAGATAATTCTACTCCGTCCCCCACTTGAATTGTACAAAGTCCCTTTTGTACTAGGCATTAAAATAAAGGTGAAGAGAAAGGTAGAATTAGGCGAGAACTTCCTTGAAATTTGCTCCAAAAGAAGAAGGCCCACGAGAAAGAACCGTGCCTTCGTTTAAGCGTCATGAACAAACTTCAATCCACGAAATCACAATACCGACAAGCATAATTCTAAAAAGAAAAAATAAAATGAAAAACAAACCTAACTCACTTCGTAGGAATCACGGTTGCATTTAGCGAATGCAACAAGCCTTTAAACCGCTTGGTGTCTCAAGTGGACGAGTGAAGTCTCGTGAGGGTTCTGAGGAACACACCCACAAAGTTCATTTAAAAACTAATACAAGGTTCTTGTGTTTTAAAATGAAAGAATTAAATCGAGAGGAGTTACGTCGTAACTCCTATGAGGAGTTACGCGTGAATGGCAAAACCTGGTATGTTTGTGAAGCGAGTAGTTCTGGCGTAACCACGAGATGGAATTACGCCGTAATTGGTAATCGTCAAGAATTCTTGCGTCAAATATTGGTTACGGCGTAATCACCAAGATGATTCTGTAGTAACTACATTCAAATAAAGAAGCTGCAGTAGTAATTACTTCTTTGTTTCCTGCAAAAATGGTTAGAAAACACAAAACCCTACGAGAAAGGAAATAAAAACAAAAGAAATGGATAATTCGGGTTGTCTCCCGAAGAGCACTTTCTTTATTAACGAGTCTTTAAGTTAGACTCGGTGCGGGGCTCCTATGGGGGCCTTTGAACTTGCCCCACTTCCATCATTCGTTGGTATTCATTCATCCAATTATCAAGCCCTTTTTTCCTTATAGAATTATTGAGCCCAATTGTTCCCAACTTATGTGAAAGCCATTTATCACATGATTCTCCTTGGTCATCATCTTTAGTAATATTATTAGTAATGCTGATGTTAGATCTTGTTCCGCCTATGGTGTCAGTGAGATGGTTGCACCCATACTGCTTGACCAGTTCCTTAATAAATTTCGAGCTTCCAAGCTTTAATTTGTACCAATCTTCTAATGCTAATTCAACATCATGTTTCTCTCCCTTATGAGGGTAAATCCATTCATTAGCTTTTCTTTCACATTTTGAGGACGAGTAAGCGGTGGCCATCTTGATTCGCATTCTTTGGTTGACATCGAGTTGCAAAATGTTTGTTTGGACTCGAGCTTCCTCGATGCTTTGGACAATTTCATCACATTTACGCTTACAATGATCAATACTTTCTTTACAATTATTAGTAATAGGTTTAAAGTGTAGAGTGGGGTTCAGTGATTGAGCATTATTAGAAATTTCGGTTTTGGTTTTGAATGCTCATTCATACTAAAAGTCATTCGTTCATTTTAGGTCTCCAAGGAAATTTGTTTTCAAAACCATAATTTGAGCCCTACAAGTGGCGGAAAAGGTCTTCCAACAATCAAGTTGTAAGCCTCCGCTTTCCCGTGTCAATAACTACAAAATCGGTGGGAAGAAAAAAATTTCCAATTTTAAAAGCACATTGTTCACAATTCCTCTCGTCTGACCTTAGAGGAATCCGCCATTTCAATCATAATAGTTGTTTCTTTTAAATTGGTAAGTTTGATTTTTCAAATAAAGTGGTTGAGATAAGGTTAACCCAACCCCTAAATCGCCTAATGTGGGAATCTTAATGTTACCAATAGTGCAAGGGAGAAAACTTTCCGGTATTGCGACTTTTCGGGAAGTTGGCTTGGTAGGAACTCGTCGTCTTACGCTTTATCATCCTCTCTTAGGAGTTATTCCCAGAGAGATCATTAGTGATAGAGGATGTGCATTTCTCCTTTTTTGCTTTATCATTCGCAAATATGGCCTTGCAGGGAGTGGCTTTAGCATCACTTGTTTCAAGGTTCTTAACTAATTGTCCAATTTGTGTTTGAGGTTCTTAATTGCGACATCTTGGTTACGTAGGTTCATATTGGTGTCCTCCTTTACTTTGACCATCCATTCCTTGAGTCTATCTTCCTTTTGTCGATTCTTCAATGTGGGTGCATTATTTCTTCAAGGCTAGGTTTAGGAGGATTATTGTTGATTCTTGTGTAGAACCTGTGGGATTTTTCACGATACCTAGGTCCGTAATTGTTGTAGGCTGTTGAAAGGGAATTCTTTCCCATAGTTCACTTCTCCGATCCTTTTAACTTCTTCATTGGAGGAACATTCTTTTGAAGGACGAGCCCCATCTCGCTCCACTTGAATGGAATGCACATTTTCCTTGAGCTTCTTCATTTCTCTTCCAAGGCTTTCTAATTTGTTGTTTATTGCTACAAGGCCCTTAATATCATTATTCTTACTTCTGTTGCATCCTCCATTGTGCCATTTGTGAGAGTGGTCTGCCATTTTTTTAATAGTTTCCAAAGCCATGGTGGGTGTCATACTAGGAATCGGCCATTGAGAATCAATCATTTGTCTTGAAGAGATGTTCAGTCCCTTGTAGAAGACGTTCACTTTTTGTTGGCTGTTGAGATCGTGAGTTGGGCACTTGTATAACAATTCGTTGTATCTTTCCAAGCTTGGTATAACGTTTCATCACCCTCTTGCTTGAAGTTATGAATTTCTTCCATTTTCTTAGCCGTCTTTGATGGAGGACAATATCTCTGAATGAAATATTTTTTTAAGATAGGCCAAGTGTTGATAGTCCCTGCAGGTAATCGATCGACCCATCTTTTTGCATCTCCCATAAGAGAAATAGGAATACTCGTAGCATTATAGCATCGTGTGAGACTACGGGGATTTTGAATAGGTGACAATGTATTCGACATTGTCTACATGTTCATGGGCATCATCATTGATGCTTCGAGAGAAGGGTTTGCACGATTCCTCATGAATTGAGGTTTGATTTCAAATTGAGCATCTTACGCAATGGTCGCCAAACAATCCACGGCCCTTGTTCTTCTCTTGTCAATGCCAAATATTCCTCAAGAGTGAGGTTATCGATGTTAATAGCTTCCATGGTACTGAAAACTTGAAATATGATCGTGAGAAAAGTTTTAAAATGAAATGAAAGACTTAATATTAATCCTAATATAACTCCCGTGGCGCCAAAAACTTGATGTAGGTTTTTGACTGGTCTTAAAATTTATAGTGTCTCGCTATACCTATGGTCTACCCTAATGCACTAACGGGTAGTGTACCTGGTCGTGTGTAGTGTAGTAAATAGTAAAGCCGAGGTCGTCCCAAGAGCTATGTGTGTTGGATTATAACTAAGTCTAATTGTTACAAAATAATAATGGTTTTGATAGGGATTTAATTAATTAAACTACTCATGCAGAATATAAAATAAAAGCAAATAAATGGTAAAGGAAATCAATAGAGAGTAGTGGTGCTAACCTAGTTAATCCTCCTAGTTGGTTATGTCTACGTCTACCTACTTCCAATTACTTGGTGGGGTCAAATTCGAGAGGGCGACATTTGGTCAATTAGCCTAACCTAACTTGACAAAGATGCCACCACAGAGAAATCAAAGCACCGTCATAAGTCCTGTTGTTCTGGTCCCTAAGACGAGTCATTAAGTACCGCTACATGCTAGATTCTAAATAGTGAGTGCCCCGTTAGGAACTTAGACACTACACCCCCAATTCTTAAGTTCATCCAAATGATAGGTGATCGGTTGGTCAAATCGCACAAGTAGAAAGGGTTAGTCGGTTGGTCATATCTTACCCTTCCTGTCTCGATCCGCTCACCTAGGATTGGTTGGTCATATCTCTAGGCAATTGGCCTCTATCTCCATTCAAAACTACCGAACCAAGAATGACTACCAAAGAACTATGCATGCATACACTTAGAAATAATTATGCGGAAGTAAAGGGTATGCAAACAAAACAATTAAGGAATCATAACTAGGCTAGCACCAAAGGGTGCTTAGTCATATTAATCATGCAAATCAATTCAATATTCAAAGGTGCGAAATACATGAATTGAAAGTAAAGAAATATAAACGCTAAAGCTTATCGTAATGGTGTGACTTCTCCCTTGAAACGACTCGTATGCTCCCTAGACACTGCCTTGAGCTTTTCCCACGTTCTCAGTGTTGTGTGTGGAATGGGATGCTTTGAAATCTTTGGAATTCGTGGGGTATTTATAGGCCGGTGCGGGTTACGACGTAACCAATAGAGGAGTTACGTCGTAACCTTCTATTTCTTCGTAATTGCACTAGATGCGCTGGTTACCACAGAACCTTATAAGTGCTTCGCCGTAGTCTTCAATAAACTTCGGTTACGTCGTAAGTGATCCAAAGAGTTACTGGCGTAAGTATCGGTGCGTGGAACCTCTTTTGACCTAATGGAGTTACGCCAGTAACCTTTGGGAAGAGTTACCGTAACCTCTTGATAAGTTGGACTTACGGGTCACGCAATAGTTACGGCGTAATGTGAGAGACGAGTTACGCGTAACTTCTTCAAAATAGGCATATTATGATAAATCTTTAGTAATGTTTCCATTTCGCGTCTCTTTAGCTCCAATGCTCGTAATTTACACGAAAGTGGAAAACAATGGAAAACAAGCGTAAATCCATATAAATAACGAGCATTATCGGAAATTGACACTTAATATTAGGACTATTTCATGTTATGTTTGGAATTAGAAAATTCCAAGATTGAAGAGTCGGTCACCCCAACTATTATCTAGCATAAGTTAGCTCGTAGACTTATCGTTAGTTACTTATTTATGTAGTTATTTAGTTAGTCAAGAGCGTAAAATAGTTTAGTGCAACACCGTGGAAGAAGGACGGTCTTTACCCACCGTATCCCCGATCCACAGCCGTCGGAGGTCGTTTAGTTTGTAACCTATAAATACCCTCTACCTTGCAAGGTAGAGGGTTGGATGTTCTTTGGTAATCTAATATTCTACAAGTTTCTCTTACTAGAATATCCCACTCTTTCTCTCTCTAAAACCATCTATGTGCTCATTGTGTTAATGTTGTGATGTGTATGTGAAATCTAATATCCTACAATTGGTATCAAGAGCCATGGTTAGATCATATCTTGCACATCTTTGGATTTCTAGTGGTTTTTAGGTGGTTTTTGAGTTTGAAAAAGTTTAGTGGTTTTTGCATCATTTGGTTGATTTCTTGTGTTAAAGTTTGATTTTTGTTAGTACTTTTATGTTTAGAATCATCACAAGTGTTTAGGTGTTCATTTGGTAAGCTTGAATCATCTTGGTTGGGTTGTTTTTGGATTGAAAAGTGATGTTTATATGGTTTTTTCTTGCTAGCGACTTAGCTCACGGATTACTTTCTTCGTAGCGACTTGCTTTACAAATTTGTAGCGAGTTACAGTCTTAGACTTAGCGAGTTAGATCTAGCGATTTACAGTACAAGTAGTGGACTCTCCACTACGGGTAGCGACTTGGTGGTAGCGACTTGGTCTGTAGCGAGTTGCTCTTTAGCGACTTGTATCTTTAGCGATTTAAGTAGCGAATTGCTGCCAAAATTTTTGCTAGCGACTTGAGTCTTAGCGAGTTACTACTTAGCGACTTGCATTTGTCTAGCGACTTGGGACTCTAGCGACTTAGTGGTGTAGCGAATTAAGTGTTAGCGACTTGGTGCATTACCTGTTAGCGACTTGGATGTTGATCTAACGACTTGGAATTATTGCCATTTAGTTGGTAGCGAGTTGGTTCTAAATCTCTAGAGACTTGGGGAGTAATTCATAATAACACAATGTCCTCATCACGGATCCTTTAATCACCAAAGTACTTGCTCTCTATGACACAAAGACGTAATAGTGAAATGTAATGCTTATCGGAATGCCATACACTTAATGATTCAAGATCGATTAATCAAAACAACTCAAATAAGTCACACTTAATGTCCGCAAACGATGCTAAGAATATGGAATGCACTAGTGAGCCGTTTCAACATCTCACGACTTCTCAAATTACTCTTATCTACAACCATGGATCGAAGAAGTTGTGCCATCCTTCGTCAGATTTTCCCACTTTAACAAGAACTGCTTTTGCTTAACTTAGAACGATCGAGGTTTCAAATTACCAAAGAAAAGCTCTCAATCGATGATTCTCGTGTCGCTCTCCAAACCATCTTCAACCAATTTCACCACTTACCCGGAAGAATACTCCTCGATTTTGATAATATCATGACCGGAATGTCTTTCAAGAAGCACACGGAATGGAAATTCATGAGTTCGTAAACTCATTTATTCAACTTATGAGTAATATGGAAACATACATCAAGGAAGTCGCTAAAGAGAATAACAAGTCAAGGAATTGAATGAGTGCCAAGAGTGTCCATGGAGCAATGATGACGTGTCATGCTTCATTCCAGCTTGAACCAGCAGAAGACACCGATTGCGTAATCTCACTTGTGATGGAAAAGGATGAAGAGAACATCACCGATCTCAAAGTCTCGAGTCGAAAAGGTATCAATCAATAAGGTACACTTATCCGATCACACAAGTTCTCATAAAAGGTACATGACTCTTACTCGAACATAACAATGTGGAATCGCCTTTGTTTTGCTCGAATCTAATGCAAGTAACATGATTGAAAAAGGGTATATGATGAGCTTTCAAACAAATTTTCAATTCTTGAAAACACCGATCTCATTGCAAATTGAAATACAACAAAAGGATGAAATGTTTTATGCAAAAACCGTGTACTAATCAGAACTTCGAATTTAGAGAATTTTTGAAATTAATCGCTTAAAATCCCGATTCGGGACAAAGATTCACCATAGGCAATCGAAATCACTTCTTTCGTAAGCCCGTAAATATGATGTCATGAGATGAGTGATGCACTAGAATCTAGAAATTCGAACTAGCTCTATGTGTGTCCAACCTTCTAAGAGAAAATGAGCATTTAAGAAAGAACCTTGAGGAAACAAACTCTAAGTTAGTCAATCAATCGACCTCTTGATGAAAGATATTGATGACCTCAAAGCACAAATTCGGGATAAGAGCTTCAATATTGTTGCCCTAAAAATGAGCTCAGAAGTATGCCGGAAATAGGATGAACACTAAGTTTGCAAAACCTTCAACTTTGGGAAAGTCAAATGTTCGTAATCATTTGAAACGAACAGTTATTAAACAACCTAATGCCTTTAGGTCCGAAAGAGCTAAACCATTGAAATCTAAGCTTACATCCCAAGTTGATAATAAGTCTGTTTTGTCAAAACCACCACTTCATTGCCTAGTTCGATATGATGAATCCCAAAATAGACTAATGGTCAACACTCACGGATCGAAATGCAATAAGTTTAACTAGGTCTCATGCAAAACATCATCTGACAGATCAATCCCCAAAGAAATTCTCTGATCACAATGGGACAAATAGTCAAAACAAGGCTGTGCACTCACTTAGCTCAACTAACTGTGGTTTCAAATGGATTCCCACTGGCAGATTATTTAAGTTTACAGGACTTAAACGAACTTACATCCCTAGATCATGCCTCAAGTGGATTCCCACAGGTAAACTTTTCAAGAATGTAGAACCTAATAGGATCCCCATTAATGATACGTCTGGATTATACTGTGATGCATCCAAATGTGAGACTAAACATGTCACTAACCCTTCTATGTACAAGTCTACATGTGCTTCAAGTACAATGTGCTCTCGCCTTTTTCAGTACAATGCTCAACTCAATCAGAACTTCATGACTTGGTTCCCTCAGATATGAACATAGCTCATTCAGAGCTATAGCTTGCCGAGTTGATGTACTTCTTACTTTGACTCCTATTCATCTTGAATCAGGACTCGCTCTTTTATATATTTGTGTATTAAAAAAAAAAAAAAAAAAAAAAAAAAAAAAAATTTTAAAATTTTACACAATTTTAAAATATTTTATTTTTACACCAATTTTAAAATTTTTACACAATTTTATGTCATTTCTTTATATTCAAAATTTTATCATTTTCCTCAAACTAATAAAGAATATATTCCTTGTTATCGATAACATCTACGGTCCTAGAAATGTCATTCAATAATGGCACGGGATCATAGATGAAGTTCGAACAAATGATATATTCTTGGTTTTATAATGGATTGTTAATATCAATCAATGATCTTTGATGACATTGATTGAGGGGAGATTAGTTTTATATGCCATTGGCTTCTGTGCTGGTTATGATGTTCGCTTATTTGTATGTTGTGGTTGTTTCCTGCTTGTGTGACTAACTGGTTATGCTTTTGTAATATCTGGTTATGGTGTTTCTCTCAGTTATAGGTTGTGGTTGTATCTTGCTCATGTGATTTTCCTTGTGTGCCTTCGTATTAAGTGCCTAACTTAGCTTTAAATGCTTATGTGTCTAAATGTTTAATTGATTCATGGTGATCAGTGTGATAATCAATGCTAGAGACTTTGTCTATAATCCGTGTTAGCGACTTACCACTCGTTCATCAATACCATAGGGACCAAACTTGTCATATAGTGAAAGTTATGTTGCACTAGCGACTTACCTCACCTCATGTTAAAACCACAAGGACCAATTGTGTCATATTGCCTAAGATTGTTTGTATACCCCTAGCGAATTACCACTTAGCGAGTTACCATCTTTTCCCAAACAAGTTTTTTTTCTCTCTCTCTCTCTCGTTTTTCTTCTCTTCGTCATTTTGCTCATCCTAGCGACTTAGCAAGAGGTTTGCCTTGATTCCCTCTTATCTTTGTTCTCTTAAGCATTTGTGTTAAGCTTCTAACTTGTCCTTATTTCCAGATCCTTTCGAGCTCGTGATTTGTGACTATTTGACTCCCACCTAGGTTCGATTTGTCATGTAATCGTGTTTGTGTTGCTATTATAATGATTGAACGTGTTCAAATTGTTTGGAATATATTGATTGCTTGATAATTTAACTCCGTGATCCGATGATGTATGGTTGCGGATTGGACCGTTGGGTTTATGTTAGGAGTGTTCTTCTTGGCGATTTAACTTGTTCTTGGTAGCGACTTAGTTTGAGTGTTCTTCATGGCGAGTTAGCGCTCATATTAGCGACTATGTTTCGTAGCTAATAAGCTTATTTTATTCTAGCGACTTGGTTAGCGAGTTAGTAGTCACGACTTGTCTTTACAAGTTAGCGAATAGGTAACATTAGCGACTTAGTTAACAAATTTGTAGCGACTTGGTTGTGGTATCGTTCATGGCGACTTGTCTTCACAAGTTAGCTAATTAGTAACCTTAGCGACTTAGTTAACCGAGTTGTAGCGACTTGGTTTAGTTATCGCTCATGGCGACTTGTCTTTACAAGTTAGCTAATTAGCATAGCGACTTAGAGAGCAAAACTATTAGCGACTTGTCTATGGCTCTAGTGATGGCGACTTGTCTTTACAAGTTTGCAACATTGTTCACTTTCATGTTGTGAATTAGTCTTAGGGTCAAGGGTTATTAAAATGTTCAAAGGTTTAGTGCTAAAGTTGACCTCATTCTCACAACACTTAGGATCTCCTAATACAACTTGTTGTGTCAACTTACTCCATGTAATCTGCTATGTCATGTCTGTTTAGGCTAAAGGCACTTGGTTTCTCTCACGACAACCAAATGTTTTCTTTTTCCTCATGCATAGTTGTTATATCACTTCTACATTTGAATCTTGGCTCATGACATGATCCCTTTGCAATGGCACTAGTTTGTTGTTATACTTCATTGTAATATCTCACTTATGAAAGTTGTCATATATCCGAAACCCGTGCTACTCAATCTTTCTCTCAGATGTGTTTGGGGACTCCTCCGAGTTACTACTTATGTGTCTATGTCATAAGGGTGCTCTCAATGTTGCCTCACTTGTCATTTATCATCTAACCTGTTCCCATTCATTACTGTTGATTGTATGATTACTCAGACCATAAATGGCAAGTTTAATCCCAGAAAAGAGCGTTACCCCTTTGGCATCATCAAAAGTTCTCTCAGACGAAGAAATCCTTCCCAGGAGTCAATGGGCTGTTATTGGAAAAAGCAACTGTTACGTGGACCTACAAAGGCTTCAACAAAATCCGATACTCAAAGTTTCTATTGACATCCTCAAAAACACAAACTTCTTCGGAGCAATTTCCAAGCAATGCTCAATTCCGACCATTTACATTCAACAATTCTGGAACACCGTTCAATGGAACAAAATCACAGCACAATACTCTTGCAAACTGGATGATATGGAGTTCACAATTGATTCTGATATTCTGAGCAAGGCTCTTGGAATCATCCCATGTAACCCTGACTTTCGTTCCGAATCTCCACCTGGTGCTGACGATCTGATTGTCTTTCTAATTGGGTTGGGATATCAGAACAGTATTTCAAGAGCATCCGACATCATCACCGGTCACATGTATCAACCCTGGAGAGCTATTACAACTATTCTTAACTTGTGCTTATCCGCAAAACATCGTGGTTTGATAAAGTGAGAATCCCTATCTTGCAAATCTTATGGGGAATCGTTAATAGGGTTGATGTGAATGTCTCGATCGTATTTGGGAAGAATTTTCGTTATCAATGAACACATTCATATCGATGTAATCAATTTCGAACAAAGCTCAAGGCCGAAAGAAATGAACAAGCTTGTAATTCCCAAGATCGATTCTCTAAGCTTGTTATCCAAGACTTACAACAAACTCACAAATTCAATCCTAGGAGTGAATCAACTCTACACAATGCGTAAGATGAATATGTCTTGGGAAACCCGAAATACGCTCCTAGAGGTATGGACAATGAACTATTTGGATTGCCAATTCGACTGCCTTCTCACGTAAGATATCAAGAAGAAGGACTACTTCAAGCAATACAAGAAAAGAGCAACCAAACTCTCTCACGATGTCACACCTCTCCTCTACAACCAAATGCTCCCATGACCAAGTCACCTCACAAGCATCCTATGCCTCTTCCTAAAAAGAGACTTGAAAGGTCACAACAATGACACCGCATCCAAGAAGCGTAAGTAAAAAGGAAGAAAGTGGAAAAGGAAATTGGTGAGAACACCGAGACACCAAGGAATGTTACCAGTTAATCGATGAAGATGATGCCGATCGCAACTTGGAATTCAAATAAGCCTAGAAAGTCGAATGTGAAAGCTCCAAGAGGTGGAATTGTGTTAAGAGAACCCGCTCAACTACCTCGACAAACAACCCCATTACACATGACAAGGGTAAAGGGTTGCAAGTGTTGAAACCGAACAAGTCGCTTCACATGTCGTTAACTATCTCATCATCTCCATCAAGCACCACAAATCAATATGAGTCAAGAGAAGAACAGAATCATCTCATGCAAAAGAACAACTGAGTGGACAAAGTGCTCAAACGCTTAAGGAAACTCCTACACTTAGTGAGACTCAACTGCTTGAATGTTGACGCCTCATACAAAAAGGCTCGCAGAAGAACCTTGAGACTAGATCCGATGAGACCTTGAAGATGGATGAACCAAATCGTCTACTAACTCTCTATCCTCACTTAAGAATCTTGATGCGATTTTCTTTGGTGATCAATTCATTAATGACAAATCCTTAGATATCGCACAATCCATGTATACCGTCAAGATTCAAAGAAGATACGCCAACTATTCCTCCAATGTCAAGATCCTCACTATCAACCGCACTTCCACCTCCCTTACCTACTCAATCAATCGATAAACACCACCAACATCGCCACCAACCCCCGAACTCGTCATTACAATTGCGGATGAGGTGGCTCCACCGCCCCTCCATGATTCTCACCGATCAACTACCTGATAAAGCCATAAAAGGATAGAAGCTCGAAAGGCAACTTCCTAAATCTGCTGATTCTCCGTGGATCGTGTCTCATGATTGAGCACCTCAACTTCAATGAAGGGGTTACCGCCGCTTGAAGGAGAAGTCAAGGATGCCGTGGAATGGGCTATGGAGGCTCCACTTAGACGTTTCAAGGACCTCCCTATCACCGATATGAGAGCAGCCTGCTTGAAAGGATGTATGAGGTCAAGAGGACAAGCATGAGGTTCACAAGAAACTCTATGAGGCACTTGAAGAATCCATTAAGTTCGACAATTATGAGCGCTTAAGATGGACGTCGGGAAAAAGAAGCTAGAAAGAAAAGGAGAACAATTGTGATGGAAGCATTGATGAAGGATCGCAAAGATCCTCCTCCACCCCACCACCAACGGGGGGCGCTGGAACTTCGGAGTCGGTAATCCTCTACAACAACCAACACACCTCCATCACAACCACCATCATCACCGCCAAAACCTTCTAATCAATCAGTCCTACAAAAGAACAGAGTACTAAGAAGAAATCACGCTCGGACGACGGTTGATTCAAGGTTCATGTCCACATCCACCTCAATTCTCGATGATCAAATGGTTCACGAAGAGTCTCAAGTCATGGCCGACTCGTAACCGTATGAAGATGATGCATCGACGAAGCATATTCCTAAGCCATCAAGATTGGTTTGATACTTACATGGTCGGGAATCGCACTAGCACATCGTGGTAGCACCTTCAAGAGACACAATTCAAAGTCGCATTGTGGAAGATAGACCTCCTTCTCCGTAACCCACATGGACCATCCCGTAGTCTCGACTCTATGATTCCCGACAACAATTGGGCATCGCTATCACCAATAATTATGAAGTTCCAACCAAGACTCTCTTCGCACTACACCGGTGATATGGGAAGTTTTATTAGATGGTTTTGTGAGCGGAAGAGTATCTCATCCATAACTCCAAGAGATCTAGAAGGACAAGCTTACGAAATTGTCAAAGTCTTCCATTCGATGCAAATCATCTTCAATATCGATGGAAGAATGCCATAAGATGTTGAATGACCAAGTCGTTGAGCAATCCACCGCTTCAATGTCAACAAATCTCTTCCTCTTGGTGGTGAACTCGGTCGATAACCATTCAGCCGAATTCTTCTTCAATCACGACTTGACTATCTCGTGTGCTCGCTCACGAAAGAAGGCCGCCTATCAATATCAAAGATGAAAGTCGCAACCTACTCGATCGTGGGCTTGAACAGATGGTTCCCGATCAATTCGGGTCAAGAACAAAAATATGATATTGCCGCTTATGGTATTTCTCACCGGTGGTTCAAAAGAAGAAGTTCTACATCGAAGACATGGTGTCGATAAAAGACGCAATGATGTCGATCAAAGTCGCAAATCTTAAGTGTTGTTAGTGTAGAGATCTTCCTATCTATGGATATGAGTACTTGAAGAAGATTGTCCTTAAAAGAGTCGACTTCAAAGTGTATACTATTGAAGAGAACGACTTCAAACATCTTCGCCAAATGATTTCAAGATCTCTATCTCTTAAATCTTCAAGGACACCTTGAGCATTTACCGTCCGTGAGAAAAGGCCCTCTCGCAATTGCCACTCTTGGATCGTGGGCTTAGTCATTCGAAAACGAGTTGAGGACTTTCACTTGGCATTGAAAGCTACCAAACCAGATCAACCTTACAAGTCCTCAATGGAATGCAACCGGGCATGAATTTCATCGAGAATACAAAGTCCTTGACACCCCTAGAGCCGCCATCTTCACCGCAGATATGGATCTCAGATGCTTATGCGCCTATGTGAACTCTACAAGTTTAGTGATGGTACGCTCAAATTGGTCAAGAAGAACTTGACACCGAGTGAAAGAAGCCAAACTTGATATGAAATCTTGGGTTAAAACTATTTTTGACCGATGATGACGTGAAGAGATGTGAACATTTCATTGCCGCAATCGACGAAGACTCAAGACACGAAGGATCTTCCGCACCTTGAAAGTTTTGTTGGTGGAAGGCTTCGTGATGGTCACTACAAACTTCTTCGTGAGGACCGAATGAAGACTTCTTCTGGATATCGCTTATGGTGTGTTTTTAACTATGTGTAATATGTGGTGTAATAAATATGAACAACTGTAATATATGTAATAGTGCTAGGATTTGTACTGTGGTTTCCCTTGTAAAAGGGAAACATCTGTGTTGTCCATTTTTGATCATATAAAATCGGACACATTTTTCTCCTACAAATATTTTACCTCATACATATTTAAATCACTTGAGATCCAAAATCTCAAAGGATTTAAGATTTTGATCTGGGAGAAAATGTGATATAAATATGAAAGATGTTAAAAGATAAGATGACCAATTTATGTGCAAACTTCTCTTATATGTGCTAAACAATTTTCGAATCTCAAGCATATATTATGGGGAGAACTCTTTGCAAATTCAAGTCATCGTGGTACACAACACTTAAATCTTTGCAAATTCAACTTTAAATGTTTTTAAGGTACCTTGATCATATGGCTTCTAATCCTTTGATGATAAAGGGTTCCTCTAGTATGTGCAAAACTCTTTTCAAACCCCGAGGCACATATTGAGGGGAGCGAATTTATGGAAACCTCATCCTTCCTAGAAATGCTATATCTACTTGATTTGATGTGGGAAGTGATGTTGATATCTTTAGAAAATGGTAATCAAAGAAGTTAATTCTTTCTCTTGCCTCCGTGTGCAAAACATTTTCAAATACTTGATGCACATGTTGAGGGGAGTTCTCGTTTAAAATATCAAAAACAATTCGGTACAAAATGCTTTGATAATATATCACAAGTATCCGAATTGATTTTCAAATGGTTTTCAATTGGTTCCAATGGCGATGAACAATACCAAATAGACCGACCAACTTTACTTTATGTACGGTGATATAAGGATGATAAGGTTAGGTATGTGTTCCCATGATCCGCCGTAATCGGAGGGATCTACCCCAGGACAATCCACTAGTTAGTGTAGAAGTCCTTAGGTATGATGATAAAAGGAGAAAATGAGATATGGGAAGAGTGCGGACTAAGACCGAGCTAGTAATCGAATAAACCCAACAAGGTTCTAGCTATGAAGTCTCGTAAGCAATCAAGGGTTGAAGAATTAAAAGAATTGAATGAGGAAAGGGTGAAAACAAATAGCCTCCATTTATTCAACCTTAGGGCGTAAACCGGTTCAATTCATATGCTACCGATGGTAACATCGGTATTGAAGACAAGACGTCATGGACCCAAAGGACGACCGCACTTCAACTTTCCAAACCACTCAAGTTCCTCTTATAAGGACTTGTTTCATTCTCACGGGAACCGACATTATCTATCGACTTTCTTAGAGATTGTTGATATTGAAGAAGGAGACCTCTCCCTAGTCTCCGCACAGATCCAAATATGCACAAATTGAGTCTAGAGCCACGAGATCATCAATAAATCTCATTAGGACACTTTCAATGAAGACTCTGCTTCACACAATGTGGAAAGAGAGATTATATCTTGAGTCCCACGATTATCCTTGTGGTATTGCCGTAACATCCGAGTGATGTGTATACATATTCACTATGAAGATGGAAAGCCCTCGAGCCAACATCAAACAAGCTCTCGGTAGGTGGCATGTGAGATCTATTATATAGATCAACCATGTGACAACCGAATGTAAACAATGGGGCGATTCAATCTCTTGAATCAATCTCGTTCAGTTATGGATTGACGGATACCTTTGAAAACCGGTCTTTGTGCATAAAAACTCTTTTCTTTAGCACATCGACCGTGTACTCATTTTTCAAACCAAAAGGTGTTTTTATGATTGATAATTGATTTTCAACAAAACCTTCGTTGTATTGCAAAAACAATTTCTATTGAGCAATACACGATTGTTTTTCAAATCTCTTTTCATCAATCGGTGGACTTAAAATTACCGTTCACTCACTCCGTGTTGTCTTCTTTGAGATGTTCCGTTTGAGAACAACTAGAGCAATGCGAAACCCCGTCAAGGAAATTCTTCGAATTATACCGATCACAGCAAGACATGTATCGATCAACGGGAACCGCGGGTCGTGTACTCAATTCAACGAAGTGATCAAAGACACTTTCATGCGATTTATTGCTAATCGTTGTATGCGTGTACGCCCGACGCTTGTAACCGATCGTAATGAAGCGGTCAATCCATAGCCGCATGCTCACTCTTCACATTCATCTCAAAAGAAATCATGATTAGTGCGTCAATGACTCGATATTTTCACTCCATGCTTCGCTACGCACGCCAATATCATGAATCAACTAAAGCTTCCGCAACTCTGATGAGAAGATATCATGACCCAAAATGTGAGCATGTCGGTTCTAAAGTCACAACTTCACATAATACCAACACCACAAAGGATGTCTTAGAGATTGATGATAGCTGATGATCTCAAAAGATGGCTCCTAATTATTATCTCATGGATCATTAATGACCTCCACTTAAAGTACAAATCTGTGCAGACTTTGAAGTTGCACTACTTATGCACAAAGATTGCGATGTTGAAGTTGTTTTGTCTACGAGCTCAAGAACAAAGTCAAGTATAGAATGCTAGGATTTGAAATGTAAAACATGGGGTGACCTCCTTAGGGGAGATTGTTAGGAATTAGAAAATTCCAAGATTGAAGAGTCGGTCACCCCAACTATTATCTAGCATAAGTTAGCTCGTAGACTTATCGTTAGTTACTTATTTATGTAGTTATTTAGTTAGTCAAGAGCGTAAAATAGTTTAGTGCAACACCGTGGAAGAAGGACGGTCTTTACCCACCGTATCCCCGATCCACAGCCGTCGGAGGTCGTTTAGTTTGTAACCTATAAATACCCTCTACCTTGCAAGGTAGAGGGTTGATGTTCTTTGGTAATCTAATATTCTACAAGTTTCTCTTACTAGAATATCCCACTCTTTCTCTCTAAAACCATCTATGTGCTCATTGTGTTAATGTTGTGATGTGTATGTGAAATCTAATATCCTACAAAACCAATCAATATTCAATACCTAGGGTTCATAGATCTAAGAAAACACACAAGTAAATTAGCGGACATGGAAAACATGCAAGCATACACACAAACAATTGAAGACATGATTGAATTAATGAAGTAAAACATTTATTTTGTTGTAAAATAGGGTATGGAACCCTAAGATCTTTGCCAAGACGACCTTGGTTCGGTTTAGGTGTTTACTCCACAAAACTACCTCTCTAAAAGCGAAAAATTCGGATTCTATATATAGTGTTACAATATGCGACGGCGTCGCTCTTTAATTGTGGCCGTCGTCGCCGCCATTGGGTTTCGTCTTAGCCACGTCAACTCCGCGTGCGGCGTCACCTTATGCTCGTGACGCGTCGGCTTCAATCTCGGCGCCGTCGATCCAAATCTAGGTCGTCTCGAGTTGTGACGCCCTACTCTTTTAAACCTCATGCCGTCACTTGTAAATTAGCAATTTGCTCTCGAGTCGTCTCAAGATGTGTCGCGACGACGCCGCAAATAAGCCGTGACGCAATCCCTTCATTTTCCAGCACTTGAGTGTCTCGATTCTTGACTTGGCCATTTTCTTCGTGTATTCGCGCCTTTTCGTCTCGAATAAGTGTCATTCCGGTAATTTGTCTTCAAGAGACCTAAAAGTGAAAAGGAACGAAATTAAGTAGTAACGGATACAAAAGTGATCAATTAAGGGCTTAAATGACCCCTCAAAAGTGTACCTTTTAAATCCTTATCAAATATCCCTACACGTGGTATTTGCTTGTCCTCAAACAAATTTGTTTTAGCCAATTAATTTATAAGTTGGGGTCATGAAGCATTAGTTTAGAACGATTCACAACACATATAAGCCCAAAAGTCATAACAAGCACGGAAATTACATACTAGCACCTCACAAGTGGTGTAATTTTGTGCTTGTTAAAATCTCAAGCCTCCATCGCTTTGGCGTAAGCACCTAGGAAAAACTACGGTAGGAAAACAAAGGGTTTGGTGGGATAGTCGATTTGACCTTAGTGGTGGCAAGTCAAAATCTTTATGTTACAAGCATGAGAAGAATGAAATTGCTAAGCAAAGACTCGACACTCTAAACTCTAGATAGCTTGAAACAAACGAACATAAATTTAAAGATAAATGTAGGATGGTAGCCAGTTTTTTTTTTTTTTTTTTTTTTTTTTTTTTTTTTACACTCTATTTTTTCCCTTTTCTTTTTCTATTTTTTGATTTTTTTTCATACACCTTTACTCTACCATCCTCTATGATAACATCAAAATAATAGGGATTTATAGGCACATCCCTACACTTGAGTTTTATTACTCTAACACTAATTTGACCCGAATTGAAAAGATCAAAACACTTGGAGTACATTATTACGTAAATAAAGGGAATTTGAATTTAACGTTCCTTCCCGTCATTTCATAAAATTTAACTTTTCCCATGAGTCCCAATCGTCCCAAAACTCTATACAAAGGATATGACTCGACTTAGCAATTTATGCAAGCAACTAGATAATTGAACTAAGGGTTTAATATGATAACAATAATGCACTAAATGTGAGTACATACAAGGTAGGCTAAGGCGATTTGGGTATACATTTGGGGTGGATTGTAAACAATGCTCTTCATTGATATTCAAAACCAAAACTTCACGAGAACCGCGAAAAGGATAGGCTCGAGGGGTTAACAAGGGTATCGTGTACTAAAGATGAGTACAACGCAAGAGTGTGGGGAATTACTCAACCGATGTGGAAGAAGTAATTATATTACGGGTATCAAACAAGGGTTATCCTAATGCCTCTTATCATTTAGTTATTTCTAACTACACAAGTGTAGTCTTACTAGCAATCTCGGAATGCATCACAAAACAAGTTCTAGAATCTATTATACTACCCGTACACACTCGAAGCATTAAAGTGGAATTCTTTAATTCCTACAAATCTAAGGAGATCCTCATTTTGGGTGGAATTTAAGTGGTAAAGGGTTTGTGCTAGTCATATAACTTCCTATCCATGAGGCGCTTTATTAAGACTAATGGCCCACTCCCACGTGTCATGAAAAATTTTAAATTTGGTGCCAAAATTACCCTAACCGATATTTCTCATGGTTTATTACACAAATGAAATTGGATAAGGCAAATAGTCAAGGATAAGCATAGTTTCAAAGTTCCGTTTATTTTCCCTCCTACACTTAAAGCGAACATTGTCCCCAATGTTCCCGAAAGTATCAAAGTTATGATAATGGAAGGTAATTAAAAGCGAAAGAAACTAGTACTCCCCGATTAGCTCGGTAGGATCCGTGTGAAGTAGTGGTTAAATTTTTCTTCAAGAAGAGTGTTTGCGTGAAAAGCTCCTTCCAATCTTATGTATTTTCTTCTTGATAAATTACACCGCACACTTGAAGAAAACAAACGAAACCTTCGTAAAATCGGCGGTAACAATATATATATATGACTCTACTAAACTAGGATATAATGCTTGTGGAATGGATGTTTCTGATTTTACGGAAAATTAAGACCGAAAATTTCAAAATTTTATAAGTAGCTCGAAAGCGAGAAAAATTTAGTAAAGCTGTTTCTACTCCTCCCGACGCCGTCAGTTGCGACCTCGACGCCGTCGGTTATCTGACAGAAGCGGTCTGCGATTTTACGGAAAAAATCGAAAATTTATACCTTTAGAATCTGGAAAAATTTCTGCAAAACATCCATTATGACTCGATACAAGCATTTGACTCGAACAAACACACATGTATATCTTTTAAATAATCGTAATTCTCATGTTCACGTTCTTTTTGAAAACGTGTGTAATCCTCCTACACTTATCCCTTATGTAAAATACCTTTATATGTAATTAAGGCGAGGTTAAAGACAAAATAAAGCATTTTACAAATTTAAACATGAGAATAAACCATCAATAAAAGATATATGACACACAAACAAGCAAACAATTAAGCATGGATTGCCTCCCACGAAGCGCTTTTCTTTATTTATGAGTCTTGTAGCTAGACTCGAAGTCGTGCCCCTACGTGACTTCGTTACCGTCACCTTCTTCTAAAATAATATCCTCATCGTTGACCATTTCATTATTGTCCAACTGATAATGTTTCACACGTTGTCCATTCACGGTAAATTCCCTTCCATCATGGTCTAGTAGTATCACAGCCCCATTTTCCATTTTCCTTTTTACCGAAAAAGGTCCATACCATATTGATTTGAGTTTTTCCAGAAATAATCTCAATCTTGAGTGATACAAGAGCACTTTATCTCCTTCCACAAACTCTTTAGGATTCTTTATTCGTTGATCATGTCATTTTTTCGCCCTTTCTTTATATGTGATCGACGATTCATAAGCTTCAAGTCTTAGTTCATCCAGTTCTTGAGGCTACAGGAACCTATTTGACCCTGCCTCAGAATAATCCATATTACAGGCCTTAAGTGCCCAGTATGCCTTTTGCTCGAGTTCAATAGGGAGGTGGCATGCTTTCCCATATACCAAGCGAAAAGGGGTTGTTCCGATAGGTGTTTTATAAGGAGTTCTGAATGCCCAGAGTGCCTCATCCAGTTTGAATGCCCAATCTTTTCTATTATGGTGGACCATTTTTTCAAGTATCCGCTTTAATGCTCTATTTGTGTTCTCTACTTGCCCATACGTTTGGGGGTGATATGCTGTAGAAAATCTATGCGGAACACCATACTTCTTCATCACCTTCTCCATTTGAGCATTGCAAAAGTGGGTTCCTCTATCACTGATCAATGCCTTGGGAATCCCGAATCATGCGAAGAGTTTTTTAAGAAAATGAATGACTACTCTTGCATCGTTAGTCCAAAGGGATTGGGCCTCCAGCCATTTGGATACATAGTCGATAGCCACTAGAATGTATTCATTTCCTCCAGATGATGGAAAAGGTCCCATGAAATCTATACCCCAAACATCGAATATTTCGCAGACTTGGATATAGTTCTGAGGTGATTCATCCCTACGCGAGATGTTTCCCGAACGTTGGCATGCATCGCACGTTTGAACTAATCTCTTAACGTCGCGGAAAACAATAGGCCAGTAGAATCCGGCATCGAAAACTTTTCGTGCCGTGACATTTATATCGTGATGCCCCCCAGATGGTCCCGCATGACATTTTCTCATAATTCGATCAATCTCTCTTCCAGCAACACAACGTCGAATGATTTGATCAGGGCATAAGCGGAATAGGAAGGGCTCATCCCAGAAATAGTATTTTAGCGCGGTGAAGAATTTCCTTTTATCTTGCCTAGTCATGTAATTTGGCAAAACCCTACTGGACAGATAGTTAGCATAATCCGCATACCATGGCTCAATTTCCTTAATGGACATTAGTCGTTCCTCAGGAAAAGAGTCACGAATTTCGGTATGGTCTAACTTTTCAAGGTCTGGGTTCTCTAACCGTGATGGATGATCAGCAGCAAGATTTTCAGCTCCATTTTTATCTCGAATTTCAATGTCGAATTCTTGAAGCAATAGAATCCACCTAATAAGTCAAGGTTTTGCATCTTGTTTGGGAAACAAGTATCGTAAGGCGGAGTGATCTGTGAAGACGACAGTTTTGGAAAGGACGAGATATTGCCTGAACTTATCGAAGGCAAAAACCACAGCTAAAAGCTCTTTCTCGGTGGTTGTATAATTTTCTTGCGCTACATTCATGGTTTTGCTAGCATAGTAAATTGGTTGAAAATGCTTTTCCTTTCTTTGGCCAAGCACGGCGCCTACAACATAATCACTATCATCGCACATGATTTCGAATGGTTGGGACCAATCAGGGGTGACCATTATTGGAGCCTGAGTGAGATCTTTCTTTAGGCGATTGAATGCTTCCTTGCATTCTTTAGAAAAATCAAAAGGGGCGTCCTTGACAAGAAGCTGTGTCATTGGCCGGGCAATTTTCGAGAAGTCCTTGATAAACCTTTTATAAAAGCCCGCATGACCTAGAAAGCTTCGAATGGCCTTAACGGTAGTAGGATAGGGTAGTTTGGATATTGCTTCGATTTTAGCTCTATCGACCTCAATTCCATTTCCAGAGACTTTGTGCCCCAGGATGATTCCTTCTCTTACCATGAAATGGCATTTTTCCTAATTCAGGACTAAATTTGTTTCTTCACATCGTTTCAACATCTTCCTAAGGTTGGATAGACAGAGGTCGAAGGAATTCCCAAATACTGAGAAATCATCCATTAAGACTTCCATGCTGTCTTCAATTAATTCATGGAATATGGCTATCATGCATCGTTAAAAGGTGGCGGGGGTGTTGCATAACCCGAAGGGCATTCGCTTGTAAGCAAAATTCCTGTAAGGGCATGTAAACGTAGTATTTTCTTGATCTTCAGGAGCAATGGGGATTTGGAAGTATCCTGAGAAACCATCAAGAAAACAGTAGTACTCATGCCCGACTAACCTTTCGAGCATTTGGTCGATGAATGGCAAAGGAAAATGATCTTTCCGGTGGCATCATTTAACTTCCCGTAGTCGATACAAACACGCCAACCAAGAAGTTCTCTGTTTGTACCAAGTCACCCTTTTCATTTTCACAACCGTCATTCCTCCTTTTTGGAACCACTTGGTGGTGACCCAGGGCTATCCGAAATGGGGTAAATTAGGCCGGCATCGAGGAGCTTGACGACCTCCTTTTTTACCACCTCCTTGATATTAGGGTTAACTCTCCTATGAGGTTGAACGGTTGGTTTGTAATTTTCTTCCATAAGGATTTTATGAGTACAAAAAATAGAATCAGTACCCTTAATGTCAACAACACTCCATGCGATTACTCCTTTGTATTCTCTTAGAACTTCTAAGAGCTTCCCTTTCTGTTCAGTGGTCAGCGAAGAGCTTATGATGACAGGGAGTTGGTCCTCTTCTTGAAGGAAGGCGTATTCTAAATGGCTCGGGATTTCAGTTCTAAGGTAGGAGGTTCCTTGATTGATGGTTTTAGCTTGTTTTTCGGCTTTTGAAGTTCAAGAGGTTCAATTTCTTCTCTACGCGGGTAAAAGGAAACAGCTCCAACCATCTCAATCTCTTCATCATTGTATATCATGTTTTTATCATCATTCATGAATTCGTTTAATAGATACTCATCAATACAACCATCTATGTCATCAACAAATTCATCAACTTCTTCAACAAAATAAATAGGGTGATCGTAAGAGGAGGAATGACTCATAGAATCCTTGATGTCGAAGGTTAAGCTCTCGGACCCCACTCACAAAGTGAGTTTACCATCATGAACATCGATGATTGCGCGAGCTGTAGCCAAGAAGGGTCTTCCAAGAATTATCGGGACCGTGTTATCTTCCTCCATTTCTAAAATCACGAAATCAACCGGAAACTTGAACTCTCCTACTCTTACAAGAACATTTTCACAAACTCCAATGGGATATTTGATTGATCGATCACTGGCGAATCGCATTACGGTTGGTTTCGACCACGAATATCCGAGTTTGAGGAATAAGGAATGAGGCATCAAGTTAATGCTTGCCCCGAGATCTGCCAAGGCATTTTTCATAGAAAGTGCCCCTATAGAGCAAGGAATGGTGAAGCTGCCCGGATCTTCTTTCTTCTTGGGCAAGCTTTTCTGGATGATAGCCGAGCATTCTTCTCCTAATGATATCAACCCTTCAAGTTTCTTCTGATTCGATAATAACCTCTTGAAGTATTTGCTATATTTAGGGATATGATAAAATACATCGAGAAGTGGTATGTTGACGGAAGTCCGTTTTAAGTAAGACAACATTCTTTCATTGTCTTCTTCAGCCTTTTGATTCTTTAAACGCGAGGGATAAGGAATCCTTGCGAGAGTCGGTCGCTGGGCAGGTGCTGATGTTTGTGGAGGGGGGTCGTGGGGAGTCGAAGGAGGTTCAGGAATTTCTCCATTTCCTAACTCAGGCTCCCTGGTGGTGGGATTTTGGTCAGGGTATGGGAGATCCTTGGTAGTAATTCCTGATCGAGTAGTAGTGGCACAAGTTGGATCGTGCTGGGTTGGACCAGGTTCGCTTATTCTTTTGTGGAGTTCGGCGAACTGGCTTTCTAATTCAGCTTGTTGCTCTTGAATGAATCCTTCGAGACCCTTTAAAAGCATTACTCCTTCCATGGTAAATTGCTTGAGTTCATTTTCAAAGGCATCATGGATGTATTCAGAACCCACCTTTCCCTCAGTCTTCCATTTTAGATTTCCCCAAGGATTGCATTCATCATTTTGATAGAATATGAGAAGGGAAGGATCATCATAAATGTCATGAATGGAAAGGAAAGCATGCTCTTGGCGTGTGTTATCATCACACTCATCGCTCTCATGTGACCCTCCGCAAATGTCGCATATAAGGTATGGGTTAAACAACCTCTTTGATTCTTTCGGCTTTGTGAGGTATGCAAGCTTCTCTTGTGCCCTCCTCATTCGATCATCGACATATAGTGGGCTTTTATTGGAGGCAGCAGAGACACTCATTACAATTACTGGCTCATTCCAAGTGTTGTCTTGGTCTTGGACATACTCCTCAATATGATCCCATCTTTCTTTCGCATTGAGATTGGAAATTCTTCGGCCAGTTGAGAAGTCAATCCCTTTTTTATCACTGCGGGAGACATTGTCGTAAAAGATTTGAACAAGCAACCAAAGGTTAATACCATGGTGTGGGGCTTGTTGAATGAGATCTTTATGTGAGTCCGAGAGTTGACGATAGATTCTCCATGTGTTTGATGGAAATGAAGAATTTTGCTCGATGGATGCAGTTCTCGTGGGGAAAGAATTTTTTGTGAATTTGGTTGTGAGTTGTTCCCAGTGAAGATGGACCTCGGAAGAAGCTTATCGAGTCACCGCCTTGGCCTGTCCTTGAAGAGAAAATGGGAAAACCGAGATGCGGATGTCTCCTTGGATGCTCCGTCAGCATAGATAAGCCAAATGTCGGTGGCATGCAACACCTCGTTGACCAGTTCAGAAGGGTAGACAATGGCGCTGGTAAATCCGGATGCGAGGGGAGGAGTACTCACGAGGATTTTGCTTCAGTTCATTGATGGGTCCATTAACCGGAGTAGCGGGAATTTCCTCGCTATGTTGGCTCAGTTGTCAATGTTGACGGCTTGAGGGATTTGGGGAATGAGTGGACTCTTCGTCGGTTCGGCTTCATCGAAGTTGATGGTGGTGCCTAGAGGTTCCGACTCATGGAGAGCTCTTCTTCGCCTATTTAGCTCTCTTTCGGGTTCGTGAAAAGGTTCAAGAAGGGTTTTGGTGGAACTGCGGTCGTAAGTCGTCTAAGGGATGGTGGGGAAATGGCGAGGTTTGGTGGTTGATTATCACCTTCCATGATGAAAAGTGATGGGGTTACTAACAAAGGTCACGAAGAAGAGGATAGACTACGAGGAAGCTAAAAATGGGAAAAAGCTTACTTGATAGGAATCAAGCAAGAGAACCTAAGCGAGGTGGAAATCTAACTAGCTATTCTATTCCCAGCAGGCGCCTAAAACTTGATACGCACAACGCAGCGTTAGGGTCAAAGGAACTTCCTTTTAAATCGAGCAAGTTTTTCAACACCCTCAGCGATGAACCTAATCGTTGTAGTGTAGTATTAGGGTAAGCCTCGGGATTTGATATCGTTCTCAGGGAATAGGAATGCTAGTGAGAACTTACTACGCTAAGGTTGGGGTTGAGGAATATTATTTTTTATCTTTTTATATTTTTTAGAAAACTGAAAGGTACGAATCTCGGGGTATTGGATTTGGGGGGGGGGGGTGGTACTTCTACCGATTACTCTACTTATCTAATTATCTAAACTAAGGTGAGTGTCTATTGTTGTGTGGTCTTATGATGATTAAAAATGTGTTTACTTAGATTTTATTACTCCCTAGTTATCTCCTATTGATGGTTGAATTATCACGTCCTTATTCTTAATGCGTTGTGTTTTCTAAGGTCGTAGGTGTCGTTAATCCCTAACTCTTTGAAGCTACCTAAGGTTAATGACTACTAAATCTCTATGATTCATAAACTTAACACTAAGGTTATCTTTGGATATTTAGCCTACAATTCCACTAGTAACTATAAGCTAAGGTTCAACAAAGATTAATCAAGCATTAATAACACAACGAATGACCTATCGCAATACTAGATCAATCACAATTAAGATAAGAGACAACCAATCAATATTCAATACCTAGGTTTCATAGATCTAAGCAAACACACAAGTAAATTAGCCGGACATGGAAAACATGCAAGCATACACACAAACAATTGAAGACATGATTGAATTAATGAAGTAAAACATTTATCTTGTTGTAAAATAGGTATGGAACCTAAGATCTTGAGACGACCTTAGTTCGGTTTAGGTTTTTACTCCACAAAACTACCTCTCTAAAAGCGAAAAATTCGGATTCTATATATAGTGTTACAATATGCGGCGTCACTCTTTAATTGTGGCCGTCGTGTCGCCGCCATTGTGGTTTCGTCTTAGCCACGTCAACTCTGACGGCGTCACCTTATGCTCGTGACGCCGTCGGCTTCAATCTCGACGCCGTCTCGGATCTAAATCTAGGTCGTCGAGTTGTGACGCCTACTCTTTTAAACCTCATGCCCTCACTTGTAAATTAGCAATTTGCTCTGAGTCGTCTCAAGATGTGTCATGACGACGTCAGAAATAAGCCGTGACGCAATCCCTTCATTTTCCAGTGACTTGAGTGTCTCAATTCTTGACTTGGCCATTTTCTTCGTGTATTCGCCTTTTAAATGCGAATAAGTGTCATTCCAAGTAATTTGTCTTCAAGAGACCTAAAAGTGAAAAGGAGCGAAATTAAGTAGTAACGAATACAAAAGTGATCAATTAAGGGCTTAAATGACCCCTCAAAAGTGTACCTTTTAAATCCTTATCATAGGTCTTATAGCATATTATTCTTATGATAGGTTAGGTTTGAAGAACTGTTTGTGCGTTTGCTTTCGCTTAGTTTTATGTAGGGAAGAGCAACAAAACCGAAAAAAAGAACCAAAAAAAAAAAAAAAAAACGAAAATTGCTTTGATTTTTGGTTTTATATGAAAACCTAAACCCAATAAACCGAACCGCCACATACTAATATTTATAAAACTAATAAAAATGTATACGTATTAGTTTCAAAGTCTAAAACTAAGAGATTAGATATTCGTAACAGGTGTTTATTTAGCTAACACTATAATAAATTCGTAAAGTTAGTTTTCTTTATTTCATATGTTCGCACATCTCATTTTTATATACATGTTATGTAATCTTATTACTTTATGCTAAAATATTTAACTTATATTCTAGGATTTGTTGATTTAGGTTTTGGATGTTCAAAAAATATCCATATTCGAATATCCAAAATATTGATAAAAAATTATTAAAAGGTTGGGTTTTATGAAATGTTACTTTTGAAACTCATATAAAAGTTTTTCGAAAATTATAGATATTTGATATTCGGATATATAAAACTGTTATTTGAAATTTCAGATATCTGAATTTAAAGAACTTAGCTAAAATAATGGGTTTAACATAAAACCATCAAATTTCGGATATTCGAAAACCTAAAAGCCCTAAAACCGAAGCGCAAAAAACCAAAACCAAACTGAACTTTCGGTGCGGGGTTTGGTTTTAAAAAATTTAAAACCAAATTTTCGGTTCGAGGTTTGGTAATAATTTTATGAGGAAAACCTTTTATCGAAAAAATATATATATTTAAAAAAACATCTTTACGTACACAAGTATTATAACCAATCATTATGTAAAAGCAAAATCATTACCCCACGAAGTATATATTGCAATATCTGAAGTTACAAATACTTGAACAAGTCATGTTAAAAAGTGACTTTCAAGATATAACGAGCCAAGTACTTTACTTCAAAGAATAATGAGAACATAGTAAGAACTAAGAACTCGTTTTTCATATATATACTGTATAATCTAATGAGACACGTATATATCTTAATTAACTTGAAAAGCATTTTTTGTATCTGATTACCCTTTTAATTAAGCAAGATTTCTTTTGCTTATATAATGTTCTATAATTTATGTTAACCCTGTCATAACTTTTTATAGTACTACCATGCTGTTATCAAGACCAGTTTTATTAGTGAAATGGATCTTGTTGATACCAACTATAATCGCAAATGCTAATCCTCCAGAAGAGCCTGTTAAATGTTCAAACAAACTCACAAACTGCACCATCACCAATTCTTATGGTGCATTTCCAGATCGTAGTATTTGTTGTGCAGCCGAGGTTGCATACCCTTCATCTGAACAGGAACTTGTATCAGTAGTTGCGAATGCTACTCAAGCAAACAGGAAGATGAGAGTAGCCACACGTTATTCGCACAGCATACCAAAGCTGGTTTGCCCTGATGGCGATGATGGCCTTATTATTAGCACAGAAAATCTTAACAGTGTTATTAACATCGATCAAGAAAAGATGCTCGTCACCTTAGAGAGTGGTGTGACACTGAGGCAATTAATAAACGAAGCCGCGGAAAGTGGCCTGGCCTTGCCTTATTCTCCTTATTGGTGGGGATTGACGATTGGTGGTCTCTTGGGCACAGGTGCACACGGTAGTACCCTTTGGGGTGAAGGTAGTGCGATCCATGACTATGTAGTCCGAATGCGGATAGTTACACCAAGTGGCCTTGGAGAAAATTATGCTAAAGTATGGACACTAGAAGACAATGGTGACATTGATGGAGATATGAGAGCAGCTAAAGTGTCTCTCGGAGTACTTGGAGTTATATCACAGGTACACTAATTAATTGCTTCTACATTTCAAAGTTGCTGTACATAAAATAGTGATGAGGTATGCCTTTTTCTTATGGTATTTGTACATTTGGCCTATAGGTAACTTTAAAGTTGCAGCCATTATTCAAGAGATCTATTACCTTTGTAACCAAAAATGATGCTGACTTATCAGATCAAGCCGCTATCTTTGGGAGACAACATGAGTTTGCAGACATAACATGGTACCCAAGTAAAAAACGAGCCGTTTATCGAATGGATGATCGAGTTTCCTCAAATGTCTCAGGAAATGGTCTTTGGGATCACCCTGGTTTTCGAGCTGTGCCTTCAGTGGCACTCGCTATATTAAGATCAACAGGTAGTGCACCATAACCATACCAAGCATTATTTATGTTACATCAAAAGGGTAACAGAATAAAGAATAAATTACATAAATTGTCTCTTAAGTTTAAGGAAAATATTGGAAACAACAAAAATATGCCTTTTTCATACTTATCTGCATAGACGGCCTCTAGTTTCACATTTTGCAATCACTTTCGGTACCAATTACATTACCCTTTACTCCTTTAAGGACCAAAATTGGATTACATGCTGGAGGGAACAAAATAAAAGCAAACATTGCAATTATAGGAATTTATGAAGATGGTTATATATATTCTCAAAATGAAATAAATAACAACGAAATAATATTCTAACACTTGAATAATATAGAGGAAGATCAAGAGGCGAAAGGTGATGCAACTGGAAAGTGTAATAATGGAAATTAAAGCTTACTACAACAATTCTGATAAAGGGTGCATACGGGTTAACCAATGATGGTAAGCATTTTTATAAATCAAAACCTTCCATGATTTCTATGTATATAAGTACCTGTAATGAGTTGTATGTAGGTATTCTCTTTAAGGGATACCCTGTGATTGGAAACCAAAATCGACTCCAAGCATCAGGGGGTTGTCTAAAAGGCCCAAACAATGCTGAGATCACCGCATGTCCATGGGATCCACGAGTCAAGGGTTTATTTTTTCACCAAACCACATTCAGCATCGTGCTATCAAAAGCTAAATATTTTATCCAAGACGTACAAAACCTCATAAGTATAGTACCGCAATCATTGTGCAGTGTAGACATGTACAATGGGATCCTGATGAGATATGTTACGGGGTCAAATGCTTACTTAGGCAAACAAGAAGACTCTTTGGATTTTGATATCACCTATTATAGAAGTAAAGATCCAAAAAGGCCAAGACTTTATGAAGATGTGCTCGAAGAGATTGAGCAAATGGCCGTTTTAAAGTATGGTGGTTTTCCACATTGGGGAAAGAATCGAAATGTAGCATTCGTAGGGGCGATCAAGAAGTACAACAAGGCTAGAGAGTTTTTAAAAGTTAAAGAGAAGCATGATCCGTTAGGGTTGTTCTCAAGTGAGTGGACAAATCAAGTTTTAGGACTCAGTGATGGTCTGACCATGGTTAAGGAGGGTTGTGCCCTTGAGGGCTTGTGTATCTGCTCAGAGGACATTCACTGTGCACCACAAAAAGGATACTTATGTAGACCTGGGAAGGTGTTTAAGGAAGCAAGGGTTTGTAGTTTGATTCAAGCGGGCAAGTGATCGATCGTTAGGATTAGTTGAATTAAACTATAGACTTCTCGATTATTAGTATTGGTTCTACTGATCATGAAATGTGCTTGATTATCAAAATAGGGGTATATGTAAAATTTATATGTTTGTTTTCTTTACCATACATTCCAAGGAAAAAAAAAAACACTTCATGATCTTTCCCTTCTCGCTCTTCTGTATATCAAGCATCTAAACTGATCGAAGAAAAGTTATCGATTTGATATGATTGGTCCTTTATCATTATATTGCTATTATGAATAGGCAACTGCTTCTTCACAAAATTCATCTACAGATATCCTTCTTACCTAATTCCCAAAGATATGACATTCAATATAGTTGATTGCATGTTATGTTCGTTTAATGGACAAAAATTAATAGACGTGTGTTAGGATCAAACTTTAGATCACGAGATTGCACACTTTACGTATGAAGAGTAAATGATTAATAATTATCTATAAAATGTTATATTTAATTATTATATACACAAAACATCTGACAGTTAGTAATTAACGGACAATTAACTAACGGCCGTTTAAATATAAAAGAAGGATTAAAGTGTCAAAGTTTGAAACCCTCGTGCTACCTCTTTGTGACCGAATCCATGAAAGTTCTAGGAGGGGGGTTGGTTGTCAACTTTGGTAACTAAAGGAGGTGGGAGGCAATACCTTGGAGGAAAAGTTTGGTTATTATATAAACAAACCTTTGCTCCTTGTTTTGTGAATCGACTCACCGAAAACGAAACTAAACTTCACGGTTTATTTACTACTGATGTATGATTGGTTGGATTTGTTCCATTATGGAATAATGATTTTGCATGGTACTATGATATATCATGCATGTATTATACATGCATGTATTATGTACGCATGATAATACCAATTACATGCAGTATTTGTTTTCTCCTTCTTCATTGTGATCGAATTTTTTCGAGTGTCAAGAAAATTGTTTTGTGTTCTTTTTACTAGCATAATCTTTTACTTGGTATTAGTACGTGTGTACAAGAACGTGATACAATCACAATATTGATTGTATCTTGGATTGAATTGCAAAATTGGTAAGGGGCAATTCCAATAATCCTTATAAACTATAATTAGGGTTCATCTTAATTGAAGAGTTGCTTGTACTGATTCTTGTTTAGCTAGAATCATAAGGTACGCATACTATTTATGTTTTAGTTAATTAATTATTCATTATACGTTCCTTTACGCTTCCGCATGTTCTTTGATGTATTATGTGTTTTTATATATGATTGTCATAGTATATAATTCCAACAGTGGTATCAGAGCCAGGTTTAATGAGTAATTAATTACTAAACACGTAAAAAACGAATATTGTATGTTGTTTGATATGATTGTTCTAGTGGTTTGGTTATGATTATGTAAACCCTAATTTTAGGGTTAGGGCTTTTGCCCTAATTTGGTTTTAAAATTGTTTTTTGGATCAACCAAAATTTTTTTATGGGTCGATACCCTAATTTTTTTTAGTCGATTTCTTTAAATTTTTTTAGGGTTTATATTAATTGTTATGTTATCTATATCGAAACCAAGAATTAAGATATTTGTTACGTGATAAATTCATGAATAAAATGTTATGTGACATGGAATTGTATGCGATCTTGTGACTTACCTGAATAATTGTTATGTTATATCCATGATGACACATGCATGTTCGTCATGGATGATTGCTTGAATTTTTAATTGTTAAGTTGTTTTAATCACATGTATGTTTTGATAAATATTGAATTGGGGAAGACTCCAATAATATATTAATGAATCAATTATGTGCAATTTGGTATATTTTAATTATGGTTTACGCAATCGATTCGTCGATATATGTGACTCACTTTCAATTGTGCGAGTGAAATCCCTAGTTATTATATACGTTAATTAACCTAGATATTGATTATTAATAGGTTTTATCAACTAAGTTGCATGTGGCTACTTGTTTACACGTATTAATTGTTAGTTATGTGCGCATTGTTTTATTTGTTTATTTTTTATTGTTACTTGTTTGTTTATTATGTGCGACAAGTTTTAAGCAAAGGGTAATTTTGAATAGAAAAATAAATTGGACTAAAAAATGGTGAAATTTGATTTGTTTTTGAAGAGTTAAATTTTCAATAAGTTTAATTGATTGATGGTTTTGGTAAAAATAGTGAGAACGGCTCATCCAATTTTGACAAACTAAAAGAGGGGTACAAGGAGGGGAGCGTATTAAATTGTGACCCGAAAGAAGGAGGTTATTGCTTCAGCGCTGACCAAATTCTCCGCTTCTTTTTGCGTCAAATTGGAGTTACCAAGTAGGCTATAAATGTACAAAATCATCTTAAGGGCGAATTAGCTTTAATTCCATGCGCCACTTTTGTGGTAATTATCCGAAATACTAAGTCTTTAGACTTATGCAAAAGTACGATATAATGGACGATAATTAAAGGTAAATTCCTTGATTGGCGAAACCAATACCTCAATCAAAACTTTGATAATTTGATCTTTACGAATTGGTTAATAAAAAGTTTTTTTATTATAAAAATATTGATACGAAGTTGTATGCATGCTTCTTCGTACATGTTTGATTTGACATCATAAATCAAAACTAGTACCCTTTTAAAATTAAGTTAAGTGCCATCTAGTTAAAGGAACACTCGAAGTTGCAATTTACGTCATGTGGGAACTTGGCGAGATTGTGATGGAAAGGTAAATCTTCATGTGAAGTCGGACCTTGCATGGTCATATTCTGATTCTTTAAGTTAGGCGACTTAAATTGAGTAGTAAGTGAGACCTGGACTCAAGGCACAAAATGGGATAAAACATGTTTACATTTGCAATAGCGTTGGAAAATGTAAATCCCATAATGATCTAGGAATTGGAAAATGTTTGCCAATTATTGTTCGACAGATTACCCTATTATATGCTTTCGTTACTAGCAGATCAACTGATGTAATGAACCTATGATAATTTGGATCCTAGTTTTCTAGAAAATTCTATGGTTATATGAATATTACCTTGAGTATTTTGTTTTCTTGAAAAGTTTAATTATCGAAAATACTAAAATTGAATTTTGAAAATTCCTTAAATGTATTAATGCAACATTAAACCGTAAACGTAGGTTATTTCTGTATTGGTAAATTGATCTACACCTGTAACGGTTTTTGGTAGAGTCAGCTTTGCTAAAAGAATAAACCTAGTTCTCTTTTCATAAGAAATAGTGAGATTCAATTCCTTTTCATGAATGAGAAAGGTATGATAGGACAAATTAGAATTGTCTAAATTCTAAATACATAAATCGTAATCAAATTTTAATAGTTAAGAAAATTGCATATTTTATGAGTTATTAAATTAGAAGCTAAACTAATTTACTGCAAAATTAATAAAAGACAAGTTGTTGTGCTTTGACCATTTAAAATGACTACTTACAATTGTTGGAATAGTAGAATTATTAAGAAAGAAATTGCATGCCCAATTTTTCAAGTTAATAGCATTGATGGATAAATTCATCATCTACATAGTAGAATACATTATTTTAAGTACATAATTAATTGTTATGTATGGACTTTCTCAAAGGTGTAGGGAAGTAAACAGAACACTAATTTCTATCACTGGTTAATAAAACACTTACAATGTTATCAAATCCAATAGGAGCATTGTGTTCTTATTACTGAATAAAGAATTATTGTAATGATCTCTAATTCAGTGGGAGTTACAAGCTTTGTCATCTTGGTAGTAACCCAGATTATCTCTTGAATGTCTTAAGATAATTACTTTCCACTTGTAGACACTAATGTTTTCAAGGATAGTCATATACGTTTCCTTATTAGACAATGAAGTAGTTCTACATCTACTAGTTATGCTAATATCAATGACACAATCATATTGGACACATAAACAAACATATGTCATGTTGTTTATCTGCTACATGATGTTGTTCCATGCACAAGTGGGAGAAATCTATATTGTGTGCAAGGTACGATATATAGGTAAATGATTTAACGGATTCTCTTGACTGCAAGGTAAGAGACTAACGTTCTAATATGACTTGTACATATCTAATTCAAGAAACACTTGGTGTTGCAATTTACGTCATGTGAGAACTTGGCGAGATTGCAACAACAAAGTAAATCTCCATGTTACGTGGGATCGCATCTGGAATAAATTTACACGTTCTAAATTAGACAAGTATTTAGAACATGTGTCAAAATGATATATAAGACTACTTCAAACTAAATATTTATGTATTATCGGAATGACATAAATAAATGAAGTAAATCTAATACTACTTCAATTGTTTTATTTATGTATTTTGGAATGACATAAATGAAAAATAATCCTACATTATTGTGAAGTAAATAAATTAACTTGAAATTACTATTGAAACCAAGAGTTGTGTTCATAATTACTTTAGTTAAACATGTTTATGATTCATTATAAAGACATAAATATAAAGTCTTTTAAGACTTATAATAAAGTAAGACGTTAACTTGTTATGTTTTTTAATTAAGACATATACAAGAAGTCATTGAGTTGATCAATGATTTATAACGTATAATGGGATTATAACAGTTTATGTTTTCTTAATGAGACATGGATATGAAGTGACTTGGTTAAAGAGTACTTGTGTTATAAAGCATGCAATTGGCTTGGAAAGTCTATTATACCATTAAGTTGACTTAGTTGGTAAAAAGGTAAGCCAAAAAGAATATGTTTATCTTATATATTGTTAGATTGTCTTACAATATTAATCTAATGAAATACCACAAGCTAATGGTATGTTCAGTTAGGATAATCAAACTCTATTTGATTCGTTTGATTCAAGATAACCATAACTTATTTCTTAAAAAGTAACAAGGTTAGAAAATTGGGTATGGATTGAATATACTCAATATGACTCCAACCTAGAAGATTGATAAAACACCATTTCATTATGGAATGTGATGAATCATATTAAGTTTTAAAATTGAATATTCTGAATTTATTAAACTACTTATGAATAGGTTATTAACAAACTAAAGTCAGGAATTATCAATGTGTATTTGTAATGTCCCAAAAAGAGAATAATTTAGTTTTGCTCTAATTGCTAAGTATATATAGATAGTCTATATATTACAAAAGGCAAGTGAGAGTTTTTTTTTATCTTGAAAGATAAAATTACAAGATACATAATCTTCTTAAATACACTAGTAAATATCATGATGAGGCTAGATATGAAATGTTAACCTCAAGATGATGGAATTTTCATTCATAGATCTGCAAGGATATCTCGGATATTTGATTTATATCTTGAGAAGAACATGAGTTCTGAGGATTATAGTAAACCGATAATCATTATGATGGATTACCAAATATTGAATTGGGTAAATTACTCATACTATGAATGTTAAAAATGTTGTCCATAAAGATAATAAATTTTGGAAATTTGGTTTATCTTATTAGTTATACTAGAGAATGAAGATGAGTTTCTTCAAAGAGATGGAAAACTCTAGTGGTTTAAATCTCTGTGTAGAAATCATATGGACAAAATTGTACACATATTTAATGCATGTTTTATGACAAGATTATTAATCATACTTAAGCAATTAATTGTGATTGAATATTCTTTCCTATACACATTAAATATATAAAGATGATAATTGTCATACTTGTTTTCATTAATATGAAATATGACAATGGAATATCAAAACTCTTTCTTGAGAAATTATTTGAGCGATGACGGTAAGTAATCGAAAGGTTTTTTGAATTCATATAATCATTGAAAGTGTACGAAGTGCAATAATTCATTAATGGATAAATGCATGCATCTATGAAATTATTCTTATGTTTAATTATTAAATCTTAGTTTTGATTTATAATTGAAATAAGATACATTTTAAGTATTTCTGAAAGCTAGTGGCAGTATTATGTTAAGGTTTTAAATCTTATATGTTGTATAACATATAGGAAGTAACATTCCTTGTAAGCTAAATGTTAAGTCTTAGATTGGAATAAAACTTCACTTGTAAGATTTAAGAATTAAAACATACAACCTTGGAATATATGTTTATTATTAATAAACATGTGCAGTAAAATAAATGATTCTAATAAAACATGATATATCATTTAGGAAATGGATAAATATCTTTTGACAAGATAGAACATGAATGAAATCTAAGTTTGACCTGTAGATTCATCATGCTGTGTATTAAAATTGTTGTATCATTCTTGAATAATAAGTGATTTGACAACATTGATATCTAACTAAAAGTTATTAGATAACTTGTGTAATGAATATTCTAATAGAATTACATCCTCAACTTGTAATTGCTCCTAGATTCTATGGATGAAAAATATGTCAATTGTTGTGCAAATTGTCATCAGCTACAAACTTGAAAGTTTGAAAGACATCAAACATTGCACAATGAGATATTAAAGTTTACGGAGTTTTAATGAGCATATTGTTGTTTATAAACAATGATGCTGATGCTGGTTTAATTGAGATGACACTCAATACTAGTCATGGTAGGATTTCATCCTTGTTAATGGCCATGTGAACTAGTTGTACTACTAAGAGCGCAGTTGCATTATACATTAAAAGAATAAGAATACTTTAAACTTTAAAATGTTTGAAAGTTTAAATTATCATAAATTGGTGATAGAGGATGTCACACACTTTATGAATTATTATGTGTATTGGTGAATGCACACATACAAGGATTTCACTAATTGAATTCTTGAAATAAGTATTCTCAAAATTACGATAGATCAAGTTGTTTGATTTATGCCTTATCAATAAGTATGATTATCATTACTTGAGGCATAATTCATCAACTGGAATTTTCATGCATTGATCTATTTAGTATTTGGATAAAGGATGTTAAACAATTATTATAATAAATCAAATACTTGGTATGTTTGATTTTATAATATATTGTATCCTATATTTGCATGTTTAATCCGTGAATAAATTTATTTATTCTAAATCGTCCGTTGTCAATTAATGATATGGGAGTATCGTTAAATTAAGACAAATTTGAGTAATTTGGTAGAATATACTTAAAAGTATATTGATGAGAAAGCATACCAATTTCGGATGATATTCAATGAATTGAATATAGGACTTATCCCAACTACATGATTTTACTTTATGGATATTGTTATTAAGTAAATCATGAATAGTTATCCTCGGACTTGAGATACAAGATAAGTGTCATGAATGTAGTGCATACGTGGAATAACTTAACGCTATACGTGGCGGTAGTCATAAGGGTTGTTTCCGAAGTGTTGCAAAGTTTGTGGGTTAGTCTCGTAGTCAATATAGAATTTGTTCCTTCAAATTTATTTGGAGTTTAATCTTCTTGGGCCCTCGTAGGGTTGACAAGATGTTTGTGTGCCACACCTAAAGTCTTCCACGAATATGTTCGAAGATTTGGTAATCTTGGTCAATCACTTAAAGCGAAATAGAATGGTTGAATAAAGAATGACTTAATTCCATATCTTTATTTAACATGGTATTAGAAAGAAAAGGATAATAATAATGAGAAATCATTAAAAGGTGTTTCCAGGAGCCTTACTCGAGTCGTGCTAGAGGCATCGAAGTGTTGCTAGACGCTAACCGATGTGATCACACTATTAAGCAAGGTTGTAAAAATCGTTATGCGCTAGTGAGGCGGTCGGGTAGGGCCTAGCGATTAATCGGTTAGGCGGGGATTAATCGGATTGGAATTTTTATGCACAAAATAGTAATTTTAGATACTATATTATATTATATGCAGGAGATAAGCATAGTGCATCAAAGTTCAAATATTTCAAGTGTTCAAATATAAAAATAATACATAATTCTTCAAAGTTCAAAGTCAAACATAACTATTACTCGGTTTGTCGACCAATTTTTAAGCGATCTTTGACCGATTAATCGATTTGTTGATAGATTTTTAAGCAATTTTGTCTGATTTTTAAGAGATTTTGTTGACCGATTTTAAAGCAATTTTGTTCGACTAATCCAATTAGACCTATTTTGTTCGATTTTGTCCGATTAATCGGTTTGTTGACCGATTTTTAAGCGATCTTTGACCAAACCGATTAAATAGGCCGATTATAATAAATCAAGGCGCTTAGTGAGTAATCAGCGATTATGCGGGGATTAATCGGATGCCTGGACCGATTTTTACAACAGAGCTATTAAGATATGTCCAAGTGGGAGTTGTTAGTTTAATGGACAAAAATTAATAGACGTGTGTTAGGATCGAACTCGAGATCACGAGATTGCACACTTTACGTATGAA
The DNA here is from genome assembly GCA_022545495.1 of Chrysanthemum lavandulifolium. NCBI lineage: Eukaryota > Viridiplantae > Streptophyta > Magnoliopsida > Asterales > Asteraceae > Chrysanthemum > Chrysanthemum lavandulifolium. The sequence goes on along the minus strand of CM040246.1, from coordinate 147,466,933 downwards.
GAGTAAATGATTAATAATTATCTATAAAATGTTATATTTAATTATTATATACACAAAACGTCTGACAGTTACTAATTAACGGACAATTAACTAACGACCGTTTAAATATAAAAGAAGGATTAAAGTGTCAAAGTTTGAAACCCTCGTACTACCTCTTTGTGACCGAATCCATGAAAGTTCTAGGACGGGGGTTGGTTGTCAACTTTGGTAACTAAAGGAGGTGGGAGGCAATACCTTGGAGGAAAAGTTTGGTTATTATATGAACAAACCTTTGCTCCTTGTTTTGTGAATCGACTCACCGAAAACAAACTAAACTTCACGGTTTATTTACTACTGATGTATGATTGGTTGGATTTGTTCCATTATGGAATAATGATTTTGCACGGTACTATGATATATCATGCATGTATTATACAAGCATGTATTATGTACGCATGATAATACCAATTACATGCAGTATTTGTTTTCTCCTTCTTCATTGTGATCGAATTTTTTCGAGTGTCAAGAAAATTGTTTTGTGTTCTTTTTACTAGCATAATCTTTTACTTAGTATTAGTACGTGTGTACAAGAACGTGATACAATCACAATATTGATTGTATCTTGGATTGAATTGCAAAATTGGTAAGGGGCAATTCCAATAATCCTTATAAACTATAATTAGGGTTCATCTTAATTGAAGAGTTGCTTGTATTGATTCTTGTTTAGCTAGAATCATAAGGTACGCATACTATTTATGTTTTAGTTAATTAATTATTCATTATACGTTCCTTTACACTTCCGCATGTTCTTTGATGTATTATGTGTTTTTATATATGATTGTCATAGTATATAATTCCAACATGTTAAGTTTATTAGATCTTTAAAAAACGACTAAATTGGCAAAATATATTGTATTGTGATTTGTTTCGGTAAAATTTATATGTGGTGTTTCATAGTTTACGTGTTATTAAAACACAGGAACGAGTGTTTGGGTAAAGGTAAAGTTCAATGCTTAATTGAGGGGAAAATTAGTGGTGGAGCTTCTTGAGGATGCATGGGCTCTAAGCTTAACGTTGCCTAAATAACCGTTAATGAACATGTCACATATTGATAGATAAAATATGAGAATAGAAGATAACAGTTTTGCTGGGTTGTACATATGTGGTATAACGAATCACATATTTCTCGTTAATGTTTAATCAATTATTTTTATTTATTATTTTAATTTCGTGAAAATTAATTTTTACGAGTAACCGGATAGGTACACTCGCGTACGTCGTTGCACCTACATTTAACTTGAACCGACACTAAACTATGCTTAATCTAGATATTTTATGGATTTTGATTTCCTAACAAACATATTTTAAATGTTCTATTTTTATTTTTTCACTTTTACGTAAACCTTTCACATTTCACGTTATACGAGTTTACAACTTACATTTTTGAGTTTAACAAACGTTTAAACACTCCGTTAAACCTGTGTCTCATCTAATATATTAAGATTAGTTATGTTGATAAGTTATGACATTTTTATATGTTTTAGATTTTTATATTACCCGGTTTTATGTTTCACATTTTAAAAACTTCACGTTACCGGTTATTGGGATCAAACTACACCCTTTTAATCACTAAATTATCAATATAACACAAAATTGACACAACTCTTCCACCTTATTTCTCCTTATGCCACACCTAAACCACCAACATCATACTTGTCTCTTAATTGAGACAAGTGCAACTCTAACTCTTATGATACATCAAACCTAATTGCCACCTCATTTCTTTCATGCAAATCTAGTTCATAAGAAAACTTTCCATCTCTGTTTGGTTCTTTCTCTTATGCCGTACACTCTCAACTCCCAACACACCATCATAGTTTGAAATTTCACTTATTCTTTTACTCTAGTATTGAAGATCATAAGTTTTAGGTTAGTACATGGTTAATTTGACTCACAACACCAGTCAATCTCATCAGATTCTAAGGTTTTAATGAAGTTTTTGCAAGGGTGTTCTTGAAAGCTTACCAAAAGATTTTCAAGTTGTTTATTAGTTGATTAAGCTAGGGTTTTGAAAGGGTTAGTAAAGATTTGGAAGCTTGGATTTATTATTGGTGATTTGGTTTTATGTTCTTGATCTTGTTTTAATCATCTTCTTTACCACAAAACTTAGTAAGAAAACCAACTATTTTTCATGTTATTTCCTGTATTTTATGTTAATCATATGTAATATTCATTTATATGATATAGTTATACATTGTACATGGCTAAAAACACTTGAAATCATATTTTGGACTTGATTTATCGGGACAGTTTTGATCAATGAGCAAAATGGGGTCATTATCAAAAAAATTGTAGGTCTAGAGACTTGGACAAAAATATAGGGTTATATATCTATGTCTTAGCTTCATTTCGCCGGGTGGTTCGTCGCGTAACTCCACCCGATGAATTTATTAGAAAAGCTTTCGTAAAAGTAGTCCAATTTGGAGTAACAGATTTGCAAGTGTAAAAACTTTTAAAAGTTGTAAAGAATTTTATGTTCAAATGAAAGTTATAGTGGACCCTTTAACTTAAATGTGGCCGCTGGAATGAGGTCAATCGGAGTTGCAGTTTGTAATCTAGAGCCATTTTCATGGTACTGAATTGTGTAGCTAAAACTCAGCTTTGACACTTAAGGATATATTAGTAATTTCATACATGTTATGAAACTTTTAGAACTGTGGGACCCACAAAACTTATTAGTAGACTCAATTACCTTTACGCGGATGTAAAAAACCGAGTCATAGCTCTTTAAGGTTTAAAAGTAGTGAATTTACTAAAATTGGATAACTTTTATAAAACCAATAAACTTGGTAATAAGACTTGTAAAAAGTGTGTCAATGGTCAAAACTAGTCCCTAAAAGTTATAAACTTTTTAAATCACTAAGTACAATGTATAATCTATGTGTAAAACTTTATAAAACTTATTTGTATACTTACATTGTTATTATTATTAAAACGTAAGACGTGACATATTTTTTAGGTTGCTTCTAAGGGTTTCCCGGCTCACTCGTCACTTTACGTGCACGTTTGCTATCACCTTTGCATAAGGTGAATTCATAGCACAACTTTTACTCAATTAATTGTTTTATAATTTACTTGGGGAGATACATGCTATAATTTTTACGGACACAAGTGCTTTACCCACGTTAACCACGTTAAGCGTAGAACTCGTGAAACCCAAACACAAACATAAAAGATGAAAGAAATAAAGATGAGAAAGATGGTGACTTGATGTTATAAAGATCGTATATGTGAGATAAAGATAAACACAATAAAGTTGTATATTCCAAAGGAAAAACACACACACACTTTCAAGCACACCCTCAAATGACCATTTGAGGGTATTTATAATACAAGTAACTTAAAACCCTAAAAGGCTTTCCTTGGGCTTTTCGTGGGTTGGACATGGATTGGGCTTTGGATACTTAAGCTTATAAGCGGCTAGCATAATCATAACGCCTAGCCATTTAGCTTAGTCCAATCCACGAGCCGTTGACTATTCTATCACGATATCTAACACACTTTACAAAGTTCCTAAGCGTGAATGACCATCACTTCTAATAAAACTATTAAGGCTAACAATCTCCCCTAAGGGTGGTCATTCAAATGATGCTCCACTTGATTAGGTCTTTACTTTTCTCGATCTTGAACTTTGCGTGTAGATATAGAATAGTCTTGATTCTTTGTTCCTTCATGCTTTGTGATCGGTTAATGTGATTGTCTGCCGTTGTCAACTTCGTTGGTTAGGTGTCTCCACGTCTTTCTCCACCACACTCACACTTCTATTTGACTTTGAGTTTCCAATGATGAAGTTCTCGATTCTTTACACTTTGTAGATTCTTTGACATTGACGAAGAATCATCTTTAACTTTGAGTTGCCTTTGATTTTGATGAGAACTTTCATGTGTTGTTGGTATGAGCATGTGGCGAATGCACGATCCATCCGCTCCGGAGCTTCCATAAGAAGAAAACATAAAAGCAGGTTAGTAATAAGCGGTTCCGGCACTTACAAGTTTGAATTTTGAGGGTGTTAATGACATAGTGTGAAAACACGTCTCTAATTCTTCAGAGGCCGTTCTGAGCTGGAGTCCCACAAGTGAGATAACGCGATATACCGAAGTACATCTGATTCGGATGAGTCATTGAGGTACACGAAGCATCACCCCATGACTGTAGACCGTTTGAGACACACTAAGCGTAATCCACGGGAGTTACAGTGACTGCTTTGTCGGGCTGCTTGATGTTGACCTGGCGGGAGTTTCCATTCAATCACTTGAAGATCACGGATGTGAAACTTCTCATAAATGTTCGGCGGATTGCTAAGATCTGCGTGGGACTCTCGGAATATATCACTTGTGTCCTTATTGATGAACAACAAGCGATGTCATGTCATGTGTTCCTATGAGATCTTTTGATGAATCTCGTGGCTCTAGACTCAATAGTGCATTTTGGTTTTCTGGCGGAGACTAGGGAGAGGGTCTCCTTCTTCAATACCAACGATCTCTAAGAGAAAGTCAATAGATTATGTAGGGTTCCGGTGAGAATGAAACAAATCCTTTTAAGAGGAATTGAGTGGCTAGAAGGTTTAGTGCGGTGCGTCCTTTGGGTCCATGAGCGTCTTTGTCTTCAATACGGTGTCATCTAGTGACAACCTAGTAGCATATGTATTGAACCGGTTTACGCCCTAAGGTTGAATATGGAGGCTATTTCTTTTCACCCTTTCTTTTACTTTTCTTTTAATTCTTCAACCCTTCTTTCTCCTTTCTCACATTACTCCTTTTTCAATCATTCCTAAGGACTTCTAATACTAACTATTTGTGATGTCCTTGGGTAGATCCCTCCGACTCTGGCGGATCATAGGACAATTTCCTATCCTTAGTCACCTTATAACTCCATGATTGTCCTATTGTTGCCATAAAACCATTTTCTTGAAAATCTCTCAGTGTTTATGATAGAAAACATGTTTGAAACACTCAGTGAGTTTTATATTTTCGAAACACTCCCCTTCACATGTGCTTATAAGTTTTGACAATCGCACATAGGGTAGAGTTCGCACTTTTGAATTGATCGACTTTAAATGAACTAGACCGATTCGAGACACGTTTACATCACTAGAGAACTAGCTTGAAATTATTACCCGTCTGGTCAAGTCCATAGAAAGTTTCTCGAGATGGTACATTTCGACTTAGATTCCTCGTCAATTCATTGGTTTCAATCGAGTCGAGCTCATTTTGAGATTCAAACAACGATCATTAAAACCTTTTGATCACATTTTAATCACGTCTCCTCCCCTCAAAAATAGCATATCGTGATATTTTTGATATCAACGGATTAAACAACATTTTAGAATCTTTTGGGAGACAAGCGGATTTGATTTAAGCATGAATTTGGAACATTTTGTTTTATACTCCCCTTTAATAAAGCATAATCAATTAAAGGGTTTTAGAGGAGTTATCTTGAGCACAAAATATTTTGAAAGATTTTGAAAATCTTTTGAACAATCTTGAAAAGGTGCTCAAGATGATGATGATTTCTCACCATTTTTAAATGTAGTGCCTTGAAGCGTACACTTGATTTTTTCTTTAAAACTTACACGAGTTTTGATTTGAAAATAATCAAAAGTCATCATTTCGGTCCGGGTTTCGTCTTGATGTATCTGAAAGCCATTTTATGAAGAAATTTTGAGAAGCGACATGTTTTAGAAAACAATTAAAGAACTCTCGCTCAAGCATCTATACATGCCCGTATCATTGTTGAATGACATTTCTAGATACGTCTGAATATCGATTATCTGAGAGACATGTCGTGAGAAGAATATTTTGGATTTTGATTTTCTATTGTTTTGTATTTTGAAAATTTTATATTTTTATATTTTGCTTTTGTTGGTTTTCAAATTTTGTATTTTGTTTTCAAAAATATTTACAGTGACTTTTGGAAAATCATTTTCAAGAAGATTCGAGAAGGCGTTCTAACTCCTCGGGGTTAGGCTTAGCATTCAATTCGTCGAACTAAATAGTCAAACCTTTCTTTTGGAAGGGCTTTAGTTAATAGATCGGCGAGTTGGTAATCGATCTTCACGAAGAATAATTCAACGATACCATTTTCGACGTACTCTTTGATGAAGTGGTAGCGGACACGGATATGCTTAGTCTTTGAGTGATGAGCAGAGTTGCATGATATGGCTATGGCACTTTTCGAGTCACAATACATAGGTATTTTATCGAAAGTAAAGCCATAATCTGTGAGTTGTGTTCTCATCCATAGAACTTGAGCACAACACGAGATAGAGACACATACTCGGCTTGACGGTTGAAAGTGCGGTGCAATCTTGTTTCTTTGAAGACCGGTGACTAACTTTTCACCCAAAATTGTGCTCCTCGGATGTACTTTTTCGTAACTTGATCACTGCGTGGTCCGCATCGAAAAGGCAATTAGATCAAATCCGGTTCGCCGGATACCAAAGTCCCATGTGAATGGATGTCTTGGTACCGAAGATCCGTTTAACCTCTTTGAGGTGCGATTCGGTGAGCTTTGCACGAAACCGTGCTAATAAGCAAACGACAAAATGAATATCCGGTCGACTAGCGGTGAGGTACATGAGAGAACCAATCATGCTCCGATATTTCTTGGATCAATAGGTTTCCCAAACAAATCGGCTCCAATTTTGGTGAAGTTACCATTGGTGTTCGACCGAATCACAATTATCCATACCATGATTTTCAAAATCTCGGTTGTGTATTTAGCTTGATTTATAAAAATTCCACGAGGGGCCGATGTATTTGTAAACCAAGAAAGAATTTTAGTTCCCCATCATGGACATTTCAAATTTGCTTTTCATGAGATTTTCAAAATGTTTTGAAAGATTCGGATTAGTGGACCCAAAGATGATGTCGTCACATAAATCGAACAATCAAAATGTCGTTTTGCATTTTGTGTAAACAAGGTAGGATCAATTGTTCCTTTGGTGAAATTGTTTTGGATAAGGAAAGAGGACGAGTTCGTCATACCACGCTCTCGGAGCTTGTTTTAAACCATAGATTGCCTTTTTGAGTTTGTAGGCGTAGTCCGGATGTTCCATGTCTATGAAGCCTTACGGGTGACTCACGTACACTTCTTCTTTCGAGTTCCATTCAAAACGCGGTCTTAATGTCCATCGATAAACCGTGATGTTTTGTGGTGCATAGGCTAAGAATATCTGTTGCTTCAAGTCTAGCTACGCGCGAATGACTCTTCAAAGTCTATCCCTTCCTCTTGTCTGTATCCTTTGGCCACAAGGCGAGCTTTGTTGCGAATCTGATCATCTCTTCATCCCTTTTGTTCTTCCATAACCATTTGAGATCAATGGCGAATGTCAATTGGTCTTGGAACCATTCCCAAGAGTCATGAAGGCGGTATTGGAAGTTCCTCTGCATCGCTTCTATCCATGCGGGTTACGCCATTGCCTCACGAATGTTCTTTGGCTCGATATTGCTAATTGAGCAAAGGTAAATGCATAAGTCGCAATCGGTGGCAAGTTGGCGTCTCGTCGAATTGGCCTTGAAGGTTCACCAATAACTTGTTCAATTGGGTGGTCTTTTGTCCACTTGAGTAGAAGGATACCGTTGGTTAATCGTATGCGAGTTAGATGGTTCTCGTAAGCTTGAAGAAGATTCGGTGATTCCGTAGCAAGCGGGTTTTCAAATAAGTCTTCATCTAACGTTGCATCGTTCGGTTTTGGTTTTGCTCATCAAGCTGTTGGTAGAGCGGGTGCAATAAGCGTAGTAGATGTAGATGATGTAGATGGAGTTGGTGCATTGGTTTCGACCGTTGTAGATGCATCTTATGTTGGTGGTGGAGGATGATTTTGGCGGGTGCGGTGGAATGATGGTTTGATGCATTTGTCGAAGTTCCACCATAGTATTCATCGAACATTAACTCGAAGAAATTCTCCCATTCTTGTTCTTTAGGATTGTCAAGCGAAGTTGATTGAGCTCTTTGAGGTACGAGTCACGAGCGATGTGTCCGAGTGCATCGGTTTAGTGCGGGTTCTAGGCGAGTCTCTCGGAAGCCATATGTGAAAGTTCATCAAATTTCACATTCATCGTCTCCATGATCCTCCTAGTTCTCTGTTATACACCACGAATGCCCTCGAGTTATCGAATATCCAATGAAGATTCCAATATCACCTTTTGCTTTCGGTTTTCCAAGATCTTCTCTGTCATTCGTTGGATAGCACAAAGCGCCAAACACGTGAAAGTAAGAGATATCGGGTTTTCATTGTTCACAAGCTCATATGGGGTTTTATTGAATCTTGGATGGATTAGGGATCGGTTACGAGTGAAACAAGCGTTAGCAATGACATCGACCCATAGAAATAACGGTGCACTAGAATAGATTAGCATTGTGCGGCGACTTCCACAAGAGTTCTATTTCTTCTTTCAACTACCCCATTCTGCTGTGGAGTTCTAACAACCGATGTCGATGTGTAATTCCAACATCTTCAAAATAAGTTCTTAACTCACGATTAGTGAATTACGTGTGGTTATGCATTCTTACAACTCTTCTGGAGCTTGAAGAAGTACTTGAATACGTTTGAAAGGTGATGATGATGCACGGTGCTTCGTCTTTTGATCTCAAAACTTAACCCATGTATATCTCGAATAATCATCGGCGATAACAAGAATATACTTTTCCCATTAATGCTTTCAACTCTCATTGGGCCACATAAGTCCATGTGCAACATATGCAACTTTGCTTCGAACTAGGTGCGGTTTGGGTTTATATGATGCTCTTTTGCTTTTCCTTGTTCGCATGATGGACATAAGTGATCCTTGGTGTATTTGAACTTTGGAAGTCCATTGACGATGTTGTCTTTGGCAAGATTGTTGATGGTGTCAAAATTGAGATGGGATAACCGTCGTGCCACAACCGGGGCGAGTTCGGATGCTCGTGTCATAAGACATATTGGTGATGAAGAGGCCATTTGATTGATGTCGATAGCATACAAGTTTGTATCACGATTCCCGTTAAGAGATCGATGCCATCCAAGTTTCTAACGAAGCAAGCATTTTCCTAAAAGCAACCTCTAAATCGCATCACAGGCTGCCCGTGAAAACAAATTGTGTCCCAACCCTTCGACATAGTAAACCCGAGTGATCAAATAATTTCCAAAGGTAGATCTCCATAACCCATGATAGTTGCTACATGATCATTTCAAACGTCGGTTCCATGAATTTCAGACGAAATTGATCGTGACTTGATTCCGGTCATGTGCTTGGAGCAACCGAGTCGACGATCCAAAGACATATTTCGATAACACGCCAATCACGGAAGAAGAAGAGTTTGGAAACCGTTTTGATTTTGGTTCCTTTGGGTTAGAGGTAAAATCCGATCACACTCATAGAAGTCATCTATTGGTAAGACAGGTTCATCACTCATTCTACCATTCGGAGTGTGAAAGTTCTACCGTGGGTTTCAAATGTCATCCCTAAAGTAAACATTATGGTCCCTATCGGTAGTGTAAAGCCTAAGTCTCGCAACTAGTCTTCCTATTCGTTTAGCATAAGTTCTTTTGGGACATTCTTCTTGGTGGCTTAACAATCTCATTCTTAGAAACACAATCATCATGAACATTAGTTAAAGATTTCTTGCAAGTTAAACAAAGCAGATTCAACACATTCATTAAACTTAGCGAGTTTCATAGGTTCATTACATTCGGATGAAATGTCTTTCTTATTACAAAGCGGTAAATTCCTAGGGTGTTCTTCTACTTTCTTCTCTTTATTCAAGCTACTACTCCTAGAGGCGATCGAGACTCTATTGTTCCTTGTATTGCTCTTAGGCTTTAGTCTGCTGCTCCTAGAGGTGCTTTCTAGTCTGTAGAAGGTAAGGCACACGCATTAGGATTCACATTTTATGAAGGGAGGTGGTTTCGACTTTCCTAGTCTCTTTAGAGTGCTTTTCTAAACTTATGTCGTTTGTTCCATATGTTTTAGATGTGGAGGCGAGCGCATTAGTGGTACTCATCTTAAAAAGTCCGGTGCTAAAACTTTTGGTTTCTCGATAACCGCTTTTCCTTTATCAACATTTTGTTTAGGTAGGGCGGTGGGTGGTGGTTTTGATGAAACATTTTCTCATTGACTTTTGGAGGAGGCATAAAGCAGACATTTTGGTTTGGAAACGGTTTGGGAACATTTGCTTTCTCCGTAGTCAATGGTTTTTAATCACGGTATCCACTTGCCTTTCCTTTTGACTTTCGGTGAGCCCTCAAAAGATCATTTTCGCTTTCATGTCATTGTAGGCGCTCATCGACGGTTTGTCATACTTGCATTCCTCGGTTTTCGATCAAGTTGTTTAAAATATGAGACATTTTCTTTTCAAGTTTTTCAAGAGCTTTTCATATTTTGAAACAATTACGGAGGTCTCGGTGAGTCTTTCATGATCTTCAACAGAATATGTTTGCAAAATGATGGACATAATATCGATGAGTCGAACATCTTGAAGAGAGAATCATTTAAATTTTCCAAAACTTTGATGTGTTCAACACTTTCATTAGCTTGCTTTACCGGTTTATGGTCCTTGACAAAGTCATTGTTTCTTTCAAAAGGCTTGTTCAAAATGGATTACCCTTGAGTTGATGTTAGTCGGTGAGGGCAATTGAGTTTCAAAAACTTTTTCTATTCAATATCAAAACTATTAAACCGGATGTTTGTTGTAATATTGGTTTTAGTTTTAATGGTCTCTTGAAGATCTGCAATTCTAGTTTTCACATTTTCTAAAATACTTGCGCATCACTTGTGTTAAAAGGATTGTTTGAAGACATTTGTTCAATGTTCGAAAGAGATTTGGAGACAACAAGCGGTTTTGAAGCGATTTTGAAGCGGTGTTGACACTTTGTTTGAAACACTTGGTTTGGTGGAAAAGCGTTGATTGAGAAACAAACGAAATACCATTAATTTTGTTCCATTTATTATAATCAATAGGTTTGATTTCGGATGTTTTGTTTCATTTTGATCTACTCTCCTCGAGATAGTTCCAACGTTTCAAGAGAATCATGCACAATTATAGGTTCATGCAAAGGTTTTCCATTGTTCAACACATTCCGTTCTTTCGAGCTTTCTTGAGGAAACCGGAGGTGAGTTACCAAGAGCCATTTTATGTGAAGTATGAAAATCGGATTTACTTGATTAGAAAGCATCTTGTTTGTTTTAGCGGAATGACCCGTTGTAAGAAGTAAATTATCCAATTTTTGATAGTTTCATTTTATCAAGAATTTCATCAAGAAGAGAATCTTCTCGTTTTGAAAAATCGACAATCAACTGTTTCTTCTCTTTTCAAGATAAAAAAATAGTGCTTTTTGTTTAGAAAGTTGGTCATTTAGATCGAAATTTCCTTGTTTAAAGATTTTATTTTCAAGTTCAAATTCACATCAAGTGTGTCATACTTGAGTTGCAATTGTTTTCTCTTAAAAGCAGAATCTCGATAACCAATTTCTAATTCGGACATTTTGTTTGTATGAAATTCATAGGCTTTGGCGTGCTCCTTGTAACTCTCAAGCTCGGTGGTCAATTTCTTATTCGCGGCCTTAACCGCGATTGACCTTACTCACTTTTTCAATTTCAATGCCACGATTATTGATTAATGATTCAAAATAGGCATGTGTTTCCTCATCGGTCTCGGTATTTTGTGCCACACGACCTCACTAGGATCCACATCCGGGTTTGAGTTAGTATTGCTACAACTCGGATTGTCCGGTATGTATCATAAGTAGGTCTTGGCGTCGCGAATCTTGTTCGTCATGAGTAAACACATCAAATATGACATTGTTATAACATGGATCAATGATTGGTACCTCGGATCTGCGTTGGCGTCATAGGCAGGAGGTGCGTCGAGTCGGTGTCGTACTTAGTCTCTCGAAGATTTGCCATGAAGATGCGGTTTGCATTGATTTCCTCGAGGTCTTCCAAATCATCCACAATAGCGAAAAAGTCATTTTCCTCGTGACTCAACCGCATCCCCTTCTTGCTTACGTGCTAATGACATAGCTTTCGAAGAAACTCGGCATTCTTCTTGTGCGGCTTAGTGGGACAGTTTTGTTCCATGTGACCTATTCCTTGACAGTTATAACACTTAACACGATTACCACGATTCACATTTCCATAATTCCCAACGATTGGGTGCAACATTCCCATTCGATTACCAGCGCTCTATTCCCAACATTCGACCCAACCGATTACCACGATTTGGAACCGCTGATTACCCATGCGAAATCCGGTAGCATATCCTGCGATTCCCAATAACTCCAACCATTTGTCCTTGATGACCCATATTCACTCCCGGTGCAACTTGCTCATTGCAGTGTTTGATGAAATCCGTTGGTTGTTGTTAGTTGGTGTGGAATAGCGACTTTTAGTCGTTACCCATAAAGAGAGGTCGGCTTTAGGATCGGTGATTCCTTGTTCTGGTATTGTTGATCCGGATAGAATTGTTGTTGTGGTTGTGGAATGTATTCTTTGCAAGTTAGTGTTGTTGGAAGATGATGAAGCTTGTTGTTGTGTATTCATTGAAGTTTGAGTCTTTGCAATGAGTGCCAATGGATCATGATTCTTTGCTAATCTTTCTTGCTCGACTTCATTCGCTTGACTTGGTTTTGTTTGAAAATCATTCGATTGATCAAAGTTCACCGATGTAAGTCTTTTGTTTGGTTGACAATAGTGACATATCGTCCCCATTCTTCCGGAAGATTGTTCAGAACTTGATGTTTTGAACGATAGTTACGGGTGTCGACTTGTTTACGATTAGCTCATTCATCAAAGTGCAAAACCTTCCATAGTAGGATTCAATGGATTCTCACGGTGTAAGTAAACTTTTCCAGCGTTAGCAACTTGTTCTCTGTGTCTTGTTGACCAATTTCGGTTCCATGACAAAGTCGTCTAACATGTTCCCACATATCGGAAAGGTTTCACAACTATCTACCGCAGAAAGATAGCCTTAAAAACACTCGAATAACCCAAAATATTGACCTTTTCACCCAAAGTGCTCGGAAAAGTTACGGTAAAATGACCAGCAACCAAAAGCGAGTTTAAAACTTAACCAAAGCGCGTAAAGCTTGAACTTTTGCAAAAACTAAAACTTTAGCACCAAATAAACCTTAAACCACAAGAATCTTGAATTTTTAAGTGCAAAAATTAAAGCTTTAAGCGAGACAAATATGACTAACGAGAGCCTTTACGCGTAACCCTTCAAAACAAACACAAACACTCCTAAACCATTGTTAGGCGATTGATACCAATTGTAGGACCACTACGAATATCAACCTTATCATGCAATACCCATGTTAACCACAGTTAAGCGTAGAACTCGTGAAACCCAAACACAAACCTATGCGTGAAGATGAAAGAAATAAAGATGGGAAGAGATGGTGACTTGAATGATATAAAGATCGTGTATATATGAGATAAAAGATAAACACAATAAAGATGATGTTTATTGCAAAGGAAAAACACACACACACACACTTTCAAGCACACCCCTCAAATGACCATTTGAGGGGTATTTATAGTACAAGTAACTTAAAACCCTAAAAGGCTTTGTTTGGGCTTTTCGTGGGTTGGACATGGATTGGGCTTTGGATACTTAAGCTTCAAACGGCTAGCATAATCATAACGCCTAGCCATTTAGCTTAGTCCAATCCACGAGCCCGTTGACTATTCTATCACGATATCTAACACACTTTACAAAGTTCCTAATTGTGAATGACCATCACTTCTAATAAAAACTATTAAGGCTAACAAAAACACTTCCTTATTTAGCCCTAATTTACAACACCCCAATGCATCCCTTCCCAATACTAATCACGTGCAGGAACACGTGAGCACGGGAGACACTTCCTCCTTACGTTTAGGTATTCTGCATTTTGGAAAGTCATTAAAATTTTCAATTCAGCGTTACAAACCTAACATTATTTGGATCCAAATTATCAATCTTCTATCACAAATTTTTCAAAACCAAAAAAAAAAAAAAATCAATCAACCATCTCAACAAAAATCATCATTGTTGTAAGCTATTTTGGGTTTCGATTGTAAGTTTGTTTTATATTTTTTTATATAGATGTTTGAATGATTATGCTAATTAATTGAATTGTGATTTGTTTGTTTAAATCTATTGTTATACAAGATTAGTTTGTGTATGTAGTTTAAGAACATCAATCGAAAAGCCAGGAGAGTGACGAAATCAATTGTTTTAATCAATCAACTTTATAATTGATTTGTAGGTATGCAATGTTATTTTTCATATGTTTCTATGTAATGATCAGTAGGTTGAATAGGTCAGCGGTTTGTATACTTATTTCGTTTGTTTGTTTTTATAGATTCAAGAATGTTATATCCTTTTTTATAAGTATGAAAGCATAGGTGACCGGGAAAAACTAAAAAAAAAGGTAATTTCTTTAATGTTTTGAATGTGTTTGATCATTATTGCTAACTCTCCATATTGGTTTGTATGTGATAAGTTTGTAGGATCTACGAAAAAATATAACGTTGGTGGTCCATCGCAGAGCTCTAAATCTTGGTGTAAACGTCAAGATGATTACCGGTAAACATTATATTTACTGATTCTGAAATATAAATATTGCACACTAATTGTTTGATTAAATGTCAATAAAACTATGTTTACCATTCATATGTGATAGTGACGAAGACCACACATGAATGGTAAGAGTGTTTTCTTTGTAAAAAGCTCTAATTTAACAGATATAATGATCACTATATAATAAGCAAATCATTTATACAATTATACACGTTCACAGGTTCTTACATGTTCAGGATGATGATGGCATGTTTTATAATGATCAACAATGGATGTCAATGGATGTCATGGTTAGGTAAGTGTTATTTCACTTAAATACCAGATGACACTTCTTAATTTCATTATTTGCCGCCTTTGATGATTGCTTTGTCCTAATATCATTGGTGGCTCTATATATCATTTGTCAAGTAAGCTCTTCTTAATCCATTTTACTATCATTGGTAGCTTTGTATATCATTTTCAAAGTAAGCTCTTAAGTAAGACATTTTGTCATTGCTTTTATTTTGTGTCGTAGTGTTTACAAGTGTTCGATGAAATCGTGAGAAACTAATTTCGTTATTCATTAAGGAGTGTAAGCGACATATGTACTAAATCACCGATTATGTCTTTTTTTATTTACTATGTGACCATTCTAATGTCATTATGCTCCACTTTTCTTATGTTTTCGGACTAATGGTGTTGATGGTAGACATACATTAAGCAGTATATATGGAGTTGCTACCTTGAAGGTAATTCAACTCACCTTTTTGTTTACCTTGAAGCAATATAATGTTCACTCCTTGATCTATAGGTTACTGCACTCAAAAGGCACGGGACAGACGGGTCACTGCACTCAAAAGGCCTGGGTCAAACATGCCACTTTAAGATGTCACTGCAGTTCAAAGGTACGGGTCAGGCAGGTCTTTGTATTCATGTGTGCCAATACGATGATAAATCAGGGGAGGTTTGCACTATAATCCCTATTTCTCTGGTGGTGATATTGCAATGCCAAAAAGGGCTTTTGAATATGAAGATGGCACTCCTGCAACAAAGGTTCAGGTATTTTCCTAAATTTATATTGCAAATCTGCTCTTAGCCCTTAGTAATCGTATCTGTTTAATCCGTGTCTCTTCCGTTTGTAGTGAAATCATCTTCTATGTACTTTGTTAGTATCTTATGTTCTATTGTTTATCATTAGTTTTTTTTGCTGACTTATCCTCCTTCTCATTCAGGAAATCAGATTTGAACCTAATATTATATGTGAACATGTTGATAAGAATAGAACTTTATGGGCTAATCAGGTATGTTTTAACTTTTCACATCATTATCATAGTTATCTTTCTTTGATCATGTGTCAGAAATAACAACCTTCTGTTTTTTGGTTTATGTTACTATATAGCTTTGAAGATGGGATAACATTTGCATGCAGAAACCTCTACATGCTGGAACTGTAAAAAGCCGTTATCCTAATGTTCCATCTTTTCTGGAATATGTTCATGATCGTCGGGTATACTATGAAACTTTGGTAAAGTGTACAACTTCTATTATTATTTTTGTTTATTTTATTTTTTTGAAGGCACGTTTTCCACTTTTTGAAAGAAGGCTCTCTTTCGAGTTTTATTCCACTTGCATATTATTTTAGGTTGTGCGTTTTCTTTCATTGAAGAAACCCAAGGGCGGTGGATTCTCATTGCAATTTTGATTACCCCAAAATCCCCGCTTCTTTGATTTTACTGTTTTGATCAAACTATTTAACAGGGTAACCTATAGTTTTCGGTGCAATATAGTTTGTCATTATAATTGTATGATCAAACTATTTAACAGGGTAGCCTATAGTTTGTCATTATAAGCATTAAGTGGAGAAAAAAGACGTTACATTGTGTTTGCTATTGCTTCTTTTAGGAAGTACCAAGTAGGAGTATTTGTTAAACCTTATTTTTGCGCTTAAGCTTATGTTTAATATGTAGTTTATGATTTATGATTAATACACTTATAAAAGGCTATGTTTAGAGAAAAATATTTTTTTAGTAGACACAAGAATGTTAGAAAGATATGTATCTCTTTTTAAGGGTTTTAGGTTAGATTTGAGGTTAAAAGGCCAATTTATCCTAAAATAATCAAATAAGGAGTTTGATTTATCCAAACATTGCAAACAAACTGGTTATGTGCTAAAAGATGGCAGACAAGCGGAAAAAGATAAGCAACTTGAAACAATCTCTATGATGAAATGAAAAAGACAATTTTTTTGTCTAAACTGTTGGCATCTTCGAATAGGTGCGGTATATTGTATAAACACCGGATATAGAGGTCTAAGGGAGTGTTTGGTTTAGCTTTTTTATGGGGTTTAGCTAATCCAAACACCTCCTCAGAAGGTATGTGCCACTTTGTTTACTGTGATGTAAATTATAAAGATATGTAGTGATGGAGAGGATTCTATGGGACAACCCAATTACAGTCATTATGGATATTGGAGACTTCAACTTAACCCACCGGAACATAAGGAGAAGAAACAAAGCTATAGTCCTCCTATGTAGTAGCTTAAAGAGCCACCTATTTAACTTTGAAAGCTGAGGGTAATGAAACAAGGAACATGTTTGTAATATTGAGCTGGATTTCAGATAAGGAATGAACAATTTAATACTGAAAAAACTCTTTACTCAGTAGGACTTTCATTTCTTGATACTCTTATAGAGGAGTAGCTCATATTATTTTACTCATATTATTGTTTGAGATGCTCTATTAACGACACGTTGGGATCATATAGATTTATTTGGGTTTAGAAGGGATAACCAATAATTATACAGTTACACTTATTACCTCATCCTTGAATTCTCATATACCTAATAACATATTTATTTAGATTGACCAGATAGCGTTTGACAACTAAGCCCATTCTGGAGGTAGTCTGGTAATATATCCCTTATTTATATGCTGCACATCTGGTCAATGGTAATACATCTTAGTTATTATACATTATTTATTTGTTTAATAGTTGAAGTAGAAGATAGTGTTGTCAGTGAATACTTCTCCACATTTGTTGTTGCCAGATGCCATCTCCCAATCATTATTAGCAAAAGGAAGTCTTATCTTACCTATGAAATACTAAAGGACGGAAAACTTTTCAAGGATAGTAGCAATATCACACATCCACACATCTCTGTTGTCACAAGCACTTCATCCTATATTTACTTTATCATATGTTCAAGGATTTTCATTGACAATACATATTCGTTAATGATTTTTATCAAAAATTTGTACATGATAAAGTAGGCATATGCTTTAATGAATTGTGGTCTTAATAGGGACATGTAAGTTGCGAACGGGATTATAGCAGTTAGATATGGTCAATTAGTGAATGCGGTTAAGTCGTCATAACAATAGTGCTTAAGACAATTGTTTATAGTATGATTGACTCTTTGAATATCTTTACGTATATAGCCTTTGTTGTAACATATTGGATTTCACAAACACACTAAACCAATGATCAAAGAGGCGTATACAAGAGGTTTTAGAGAGAGAAAGTTAGAGGTTGGGAACTTTAGTGAGAAAGAAAAATCTTATTATGAGCTCCAACTCTCTACCTTGAAGGTAGAGTATTTATAGTTCTTACATAAGTCGCCACCTATGGGTCGTGGATCGGGCATACGGTGGGTAAGACCGTCCGTCCTCCACGGTATTACTTAACTAAATACTACTAAACATTAACTAATCTCGACTACGAGCTTTCTAACGATTACATATACTTGAGGTGACCGACTCTTTAATAAGCTGGATTTACTAAATCCTAACAATCTCCCCAAGGAGGTCACCTCAAGATCACCTCAAAATTACATTGAACACAAACAAATATTACATTTAAAATTGTTCTTGCATTCTTGATGTAGTTCTTTGCTCAGAGCTCGTAGTCATTGATTCTTCATAATTGCATGTTTGGATAATCAATGGAGGTCTTTAAGCGATCCACGTGATAATGAGTTTTGAGATCATTAGCTAATGAAATCTCGACTCATCCATTGTGGTGTTGGTATTATGTGATGTTGTGACTTATGGACCGACATGCTCACATTACGGATCATGATATATTCTCATCGAGTAGCGTAAGCTTTCGTTGATTCATGATATTGGTAGCGTAGCGAAGCATGGAGTGAAAATATCGAGTCATTGATGTACTTATCATGATTTATTTAGAGATGAATGTGTAGTGTGAGCATGCGGCTATGGATTGACCGCTTCAATCGATCGGCAAACGTCGGGCGACTGCATACAACATTTAGCAATAAAGCGCACGAAAGTGTCTTTGATCACTTTCGTTGAATTGAGGTACACGACCCACGGTTCCCGTTGATCGATACAAGTCTTGCTGTGATCGGTATAATTCGAAGAATTTCCTTGACAGGTTTCGCAATCGTTCTAGCTGTTACGAAACCGGAGCGTCTCAAAGAAGACAACACGGAGTGAGTGAACAAATGAATTGAGATTCAGCGATTGATAAAAGAGATTTGTTAAACAATCGTGTATCGCTCAATAGAAATTGTTTTGCAATACAACGAAGGTTTTAATGAAAATCAATTATCAATCATAAACACCTTTTATTTTGAAATATTTGTACACGATCGATGTGCTAAAGAAAAGAGTTTTAAGCACAACGACCGGTTTTCAAAGGTATCCGTCAATCCATAACTCGAACCAGGATTGATTCAAAGATTGAATCGCCCCATTGTTTCATTCGGTTGTCACATGGTTGATCTATTGAATAGATCTCACATGCCACCCACCGTGAGCTTGTTTGATGTTGGCTCGAGGCTTTCCATCTTCATTGTGAATATGTTTGCATATCGCTCGGATGTTCGGCAATACCACAAGGATAATCGAGGACTCAAGATATAATCTCTCTTTCCACATTGTGTGAAATAGAGAGTCTTCATTGAAAGTGTCCTAATGAGATTTATAGATGATCTCGTGGCTCTAGACTCAATTGTGCATATTTGGATCCTATTTCGAGACTAGGAGAGGGTCTCCTTCTTCAATATCAACAATCTCTAAGAAAGTCGATAGATTATGTCGGTTCCCGTGAGAATGAAACAAGTCCTTTAAGAGGAACTTGAGTGGTTTGGGAAGTTGAAGTGCGGTCGTCACTTGGTCCATGACGTCTTGTCTTCAATACCGATGTTACCTTGGTAACTACCAGTAGCATATGAATTGAACCCGGTGTCTGCCCTAAGGTTGAACAAATTGAGGGCTATTTATTTTCACCCTTTTCTCATTCAAATCTTTTTCATTCTTCAACCCCTTTAGTGCTTACCGATACTTCATAACTAGAACCTTGTTGGGTTTATTCCAGTACTAGCTCAGTCTCAGTCCGCACTTTTCCCATATCTCACTTTTCTCCTTTTTTCATCATACCTAAGGACTTCTACACTATCTAGTGGATTGTCCTTGGGTAGATCCCTCCGATTCGGCGGATCATGGGAACAAATACCTAACCTTATCATCCTTATATCACCATACATAAAGTAAAGTTGGTCGGTCTATTTGGTATTGTTCATCCGCCATTGGAACCAATTAAAACCATTTGAAAATCAATCCAGATACTTGTGATATATTATCAAAGCATTTTGTACCGAATTATTTTTGATATTTTTAGATCAAGCGCTCCCCTCAACATTTGCATCAAGCATCATTTTGTAATAGAAATAATTTTCATCTTTGAGGGTTGGCTTGCATCTAAGATAGTTATATAAAGAATGTAGTTTTCAAAGTAGTTTCTCCCCTAAATATGTGCATAGATATTTGAAAATGTTTTGCACATATTAGGAAAAGTACACCAAAATTCAAACTTTAACACTAAAATGATCCAAATGATTCAAAACCACTAAACTTTTCAAACTCAAAACCATCTAAAACCACTAGAAATCCAAGTATATGTAAGAGAGATGATCGAACCATGGCTCTTGATACCATTTGTAACATATTGGATTTCACAAACACGCTAAACCAATGATCAAAGAGGCGTATACAAGAGGTTTTAGAGAGAAAGTCGAGGTTGGGAACTTTAGTGAGAGAAAGAAAAATCTTATTATGAGCTCCAACTCTACCTTGGAAGGTAGAGTATTTATAGTTCTTACATAAGTCGCCACCCACGGGTTGTGGATCGGGCATACGGTGGGTAAAGACCCGTCCGTCCTCCACGGTGTTACTTAAATATATACTACTAAACATTAACTAATCTCGACTACGAGCTTTCTAACGATTACATATACTTGAGGTGACCGACTCTTTAATAACTGGATTTACTAAATCCTAACATTTGTTCTTTTGATTCCTTGAAACCTTAAATTTTCAAGAAGATCACTATCGTTTTATATAATCTCAATAGATCGATTGTCATGTTCGCATCTGCAAAAAATGGGCAACAAGTGGATTGCGTAATTGATAGTGGTCAACCAACATGGCCATGATGCAACTTGACCAAAAATCACCCAAATTTACCCATTTTGGCCCATTTTAAATAACATTTAAAAATGGATGACATATCTCACTTCTACAAAGGTATTCCACCGAATCTTTTGCTAATATTAGTGATTGGAAAATCTCTTCTTTCTTGGAAGTTGAGAAAATGGGACAGGAGGCTCCGGTTCCTGTTAGACTGCCTATTAAGAAAGATGTTGCGGTTATCATGTATACACGTGGCAACATTAGTTTACCTACGGTTTGCTTCTTTCTTTACACTTTTCGGTTTCAAACATATCAGTCTTATGTTCAGTTTTATAAGTGCGTAACTTTTGCTCTTTATTTTTTGTAGTAGGGTGATGATGACTAATGGAAATGTAGCATCAAGCTGCAGCAAGTTATGACTATAATCCGAACATTGGCTCAATGATGTGTACTTGGCATACTTACCACTGGCTCATATTTTTGAATTGGCTCTTGAGGTAACTTCATGTATAACTTCTAGAGGTAGCAACATGGGCGTACAGTTTGGGTAATGTTTTAAAAATCGGTTCAAGTTGAAATGGGTTATTTTGTAGTACATGTCTCATAGGCGGGGTTGATCACAAAAATAACATTATCAAAGTAATACTCTAATTCCTTGCATAAACCATATTGATAGGAATACTAAGTGGTATATTACGAATCAGTAAAGATAATAAATCAACTGCAATCATCATTGGAAATCCTTGCTCCTTAGATTTTGAGGTTAGCTAACTTATTTAATAACTTTTTGATAAAATGTCGATGAATATGAGGAATAGGATAAGTAATGTAACAATCGAAAAAAGTGTCTTACATGTATTGATATTGAGTACACGCTTTAATGCAATAAAATATTTTCAAGTATCATCATAATACCATAGATACCATCGGCCCCAATTCTTCCTTTTTGTTAGGCGCTTAAAGAAGCATTTGAAGTGTTCTTCACAAGTTTATATGTGGAAGAATTAGGGCCGGTTTGATAAATAATTTATGCATTGTAAACATCTAAAATGAAAATTTTGAATTTTACATATGCAATAATTAATCTACATGTTTATTACCATAAATCGGGTTTTATTTGGTCTATTTGTTTTTGCATATGTAAGTCTACTATCATGTGATCTTGTCATTACCGCCAAATGAGAATAAAGGAGCTCTATTAGCGATTCGTTGAAGATTAAGAGAGCTAATAACATGTAGTTCATCGGGTTTGTTGCCTATTGATTTTATGGTGAATCCTTTTAGAGGGTTTTGGTATTGGTTATCTGCTACTTTTTTTGTAAAAGGCACTTATAATAAAGTATGATGGTACTGTTTATTAGAGGTAGATAAGCGATTAAAGTAATTCAATTCCTAAACACCCTTAAAGATTGAAGGTTTGGTTTTGACATGTGAAAATGGACAGGATGGATACATTGTATGGCGGTAGTAAGGCAATTTCATAAATGTGGGATTGGGTTAACTATAGAACGCTTAGTGCAGTATCTTTCAATTTTAGATATTAAAGAAAACAAACTAATGTTGGAAAATTTAGTGCACTTGTGGGATCGGTTCACACCTTGTAATGGGTTAGGAGGTGCAGTGTACACCCATAAGGTCCATGAACACCACGAACTCTTGTAGTGGTTTGGATTGATAGTGCTTGGTGAAAATCTTGTTGTGGTTTACACTAAGTATCGGTGTTTCCAGGCGAGTGCTTACTTGGATCGGTGTTTCCCTTGAAGTGGTGTTTCCGAAGTTGAGTCTCATGATGATGTGTTTACATGAAGCGATGGCGTTTCCAGGCGGTGTAACCACTGAAGGCACTATGAAAATCTTGATGAAAGTTACGCTGTAGCGGTTTGACCTATTCAGTGGCGGTTTAAAGCGCATTAATGACCACGTTTAATTGGTCATGTAACCACTAACGGCTATAATGGGGATGATTATGAAGCTATTAATGGGCGATTAATACTCATAATTCCATTGACTATGCCAAGAGTATTTCCTATAAATTGGAGATTAGATTATGCATGAAAGGGACACGAGAAAACACGAACACTTATTAGCGCAAGGGTTAAAGAATTGTGCCTAATTCTCTAACTACATTTGGTCTTATCCCAGTAGATATTCGTGATACCCGGGCATTAGGGTCGAATAGTTTACTTTGGAAAGTGATCACACGATTCAAGTGATATCCGGTAACCACCGAAGTGGTATCGTTCTTCTTGACGACGGTTTGTTGTTTCTGTTGAGCAGTTATTGATTATCTTCACTTTGCTTTGGGACGAATAACCGCCAACAATCAAAGTAAACTATTTAGTGATAATCAATGGCAATTCTGCAATGAAACACATGGCTTCAAACTTTGCTAAATTGGACAAGTTTGAAGGGGTGGACTTTAGGAGGTGGCGAAGAAGATGCACTTCTTCTTTGTCGAGCATGAGTGTGGTCTATGTCTTGACTACTCCAATTCACGATGATGGTGATGATGCTCACGTGGATCAAATCGGGAGGAGGAGCAAGTGGGAAAATGATGACTACATATCAGAGGTCTTATTCGAATGGTATGTCGATTCTTTGTTTGATATTTATCGAACTTTGAATCTTCAAAGAGCGTGGGATTCCTTGGATGCCAAATATATGGTGAGGATGCATCAAGTAAGAAGTTCCTTGTTAGTAATTTCACAAATTACAAAATGGTGATTCAAGACCGGTTATGGAACAATACAATGAACTTCTTGGAATACTTGGAAGGTTTACACAACACCAAATGAACATGGATGAGGCTATCAAAGTCTCTTGTGTCATTGACAAACTCCTCCTTCATGGAAAGATTTCAAGCATACCTTGAAACATATGAAGGAGGAGTTAACTCTTGTTGAGTTAGGCGATCATCGCACATTGAGGAATCTCTCAAAGTGCGGGATAATGACAAGCCAAAGAGTGGCAATCTTCTTTGGACCATCTGTTGTCAATATGGTGGAGAATAACAACTCCACGGTACAATGACAACAAAGGCAACGCAAGTATCATGACAACACAAGGCGGATCCTAACAAGAAGGCAACACCTACTTGTTGGAAATGTGGCAAGGCGGTCACATTAAAAGGGCTGCAAGGGTGTTAAAATTGGTGGTAAAGCCAATGGATCGAGCACTAATGGTTCGGGGGTGGTGGTTGACCAACTCATTTGAAAGGTCGAATATGTTTAATAAGTCTTTTGATTTATTATGTTACATATGTATCGAATCTTTTATGTGCGGGATGATGATGTTGCGTGGTGGGTTGACTCGGTGCAACAGTTCATGTGTGCAAAGATAGAAGGCGGTTCAAGACTTATGAGTCAACGAATGATGGTTCTATTCTTCACATGGGAAATGAGTCAACGACCTTGGTGCATGGTCGTGGTTGTGTAGATCTTAGGTTTAGTTCGGAAAGATTGTAACTTTGTTTGATGTTATTCATGTTCACGATATAAGGAAGAACTTGGTTTCAAGTAGTATTTTGAATAATCATGGATATAAACAAGTTATTGAATCGATAAATTTGTGCTTTCTAAGCATGGTGTTTTATTGGTTTTGGTTATTTATGTAATCAAATGTTCGGGCTTAATATTACCAGCGGTGTTATTTGACTTTTGTGACCACATATGATCGAGTGATTCTAACCTATGGCATGCTAGACTTGGTCATGTTCATTATAAAAGAATGCAAGATATGTCTAGGGATGGTTTAATCCTGCTTTTGACATGAACAACGAAAAGTGTAAAACTTGCATGTTGACCAAGATAACCAAGAAACCCTTTCGGTGTTAGTCGTGAGACTAAGATCTTGGAGCTTATTCACGATGACTGTGTGATTTGCATGCCACTCCTTCTTTGGGGAATAAGAAGTACTTTGTGACATTTATTGATGATGCTTCTAGATTTTGTTATGTCTATCTATTACATACCAAGGATGAAGCATTAGATAAATTCAAAGTGTTTAAAGCAGTTGAATTACAACTTGGGTCTTTGATCAAAAGATTAAGGGGCGATAGGGAGGTGAGTACATGGATACTCGGTACTTTCGATCTGTTGGAATAATCCATGAAACGGCGCCCTTATACTCCTCGGCAAAATGGTATTTACGAAAGGAAAAGCGAGGTCTTTGAAGGAGATGGTTAATTCCATGTTGTCCTATTCGGGGTGAGTCAAGGGTTACAGGGTGAAGCTATGTTAACGACTTGCTATTTATTAAATAGGGTTCCAAACAAAGGAACAAGGTTACCCCTTATGAACTACGGACTAAAAGAAACCAACTGAATTATCTCAAGGTTTGGGGTTGTAGAAACATTGTAAGACTCCACGATCCAAAGCAAAAGACTTTGGGTGAAAGAGGCATTGATTGCATCTTTGTTGGATATCTTGAGCATTCCAAGGCTTTTAGGTTCTATGTTATTGAACCTAATGAACATGTTCGATTAACACAATAATTGAATCAAGGGATGCGATTTTGATGAGAATAGATTCTCATCGGTCCCTAGACCAAGTCGGAGGATTCCTAATGGAACTCATGACCTTTGGTGTATCGAGGTCCCGATGAGGTTGTGGTTCGATGAACTTTGAACACGTGCTCGGGAAGAGCAAAGGGTCGGGACTCAAAGACATTTGGACACGAATTTCAACTATACTTAGTTGAAGGTACTAGGGATGAGGTCTCGGACCAATACTCCTATTGCTTCATTGTTGAGGATGACCCCAAAACATTTGAAGAAGCAATGAAGTCGAGGATATTGCTTTACGGAAAGAAGCAATCAATGATGAGATGGATTCCATCATGGGCAACAACACTTGGGTGTTGGTTGATCTACCTCTGGTTGCAAACCTCGGGTTGCAAATGGATTTTCAAAAGGAAAATGAAGGTAGATGGAACTATTGAAAAGTTCAAGGCTAGACTAGTCATTCGGGGCTTTAAACAAAAGTCGGGAATAGACTATTTTGATACTTATGCCCACGTGGCTCGTATCGATTACCATAAGGCTAGCGATTGCTATGGCATCTATTCACAATCGGTTATTCATCGGATGGATGTGAAAGCAGACTTTCTTGAATGGTGAGCTGGAAGAGGAGGTTTATATGAACCAACCTCGGGGCTTCATCTTGCACGGCAATGAAAACAAGGTGTGTAAGCGATTAAGTCTCTTTATGGACTTAGCGGGCACCTAACAATGGCATCAAAAGTTTGATGAAGTGGTTTTGTCTAGTGGTTATGTTCTTAACCAAGGCGACAAATGTGTATATAGCAAATTTGATGAATCGGTAAAGGAGTCATCATTTGTCTATATGTTGATGACATGTTGATCTTTGGCATGACCAAAATCGAGTTGACGACAAAGGAATTTTGTCATCAAGGTTCTCCATGAAAGACATGGGGAGGCGATGTTATCCTTGGTATAAGGATTAAACATGAAAGTAATAGAATTTCTATATCTCGGTCTCATTATATTGAGAAGGTCTTGAGGAAATTCAATTACTTTGATTGTACTCGATGAGTACACCTATGGATACTGTGAGAAGGCGATGCCTAATCATGGCAAGGCGTATCTCAACTTGAGTATTCTAGGGTAATTGGCTGCTGATGTATGCCATGACTTGTACAAGGCACGATATTGGTTTTGCGGTGGGAAAATTGAGCGGTATACTAGTAATCCTAGTGCTCATCACGGCAAGCGATTCGGAGAATCTTGAAGTATTTGAAGAGAACTATGGATTATAGTCTCTCATATCTTGGTTACCCATCGATGTTGGAAGGTTACAGCGATGCAAGTTGGATCGATAACTGCGAAGACAATTAGTCTACCGATGGTGGGTATTCCTACTTGGTGGAGGTGCAATTTCTTGGGCATCCAAGAAGCAAACTTGCATCACCGGTTCAACAATGGAATCTGAATTTGTGGCTCTAGCATTTCTTTGGTAAAGAAATTTGAATGGTTGAAAAACTTGCTTCTTGAGATTCCATTGTGGCCTAAACCTATAGCACCTATTTCTATCCGGTGTGATAGTGCGGCTACATTGGCTAAGGCTTATAGCCGGATGTACAATGGTAAGTCTAGACACTTAGGTGTCGGGCATAGCATGATTCGTGAGCTTATCATGAATGGGGTGGTATCTATAGAGTTTGTGAGATCTCAGCGAACTTAGGCGATCACTTGCGAAGGGTGCGGCTAGAGACTTGGTTATAAAGTCGCTAAAGGGATGGGTTTAAGTCCAACTTAGTCCTTTGAATGCTAGGACACCCAACTCCTCACGAGGAAACTTAGGAGCTGAGTTCAATGTGGAAAGCGAACATTCGGTGGGTGGAGCACATGTTTTATTTACATCCCAAGGTTGTGCTCGAACTCTTGAAAGGAGGATGAAGTCTTTACTTCTTAATGGTTATATTTTCTTTGAAAAAGTGCTTGGCGGGAGCATGACTAAAGAGGAACCACCTATGTAAATGTTGAAGTTTTGCCGCTTGAGCTTTGGACTTTTAGCTTTTACAACATTTATGAATTTGGATATGGACACATGGCTTGTATAGTGTCGGGAGCTTTTAAGTGTTTGAAAACTTGTGTGTAGTTATCTTGGTATTCAAATGGGTTGAAGGGTTCAATTCTTAGAACACCACGATTCTCGAATATTTGAGCGTGTAATTACTAAGATGGAAATTCAATCCTCGGGACATTTTCATTTATGCACATGTTTTGATTGATGTTTATTTTTCATGCAAAGGAAGTGAACTAAATTTGGGAGGATTGTTGGAAAATTTAGTGCACTTGTGGGATCGATTCACACCTTGTAATGGGTTAGGAGGTGCAGTGTACACCCATAAGGTCCATGAACACCACGAACTCTTGTAGTGGTTTGGATTGATAGTGCTTGGTGAAATCTTGTTGTGGTTTACACTAAGTATCGGTGTTTCCAGGCGATGCCCACTGGATCGGTGTTTCCTTGAAGTGGTGTTTCCGAAGTTGAGTCTCACCGATGATGTGTTTACTGAAGCGGTGGCGTTTCCATCGAGCGGTGTAACCACCGAAGGCACTATGAAATCTTGATGAAAGTTACGCTTGTAGCGGTTTTGACCTATTCAAGTGGCGGTTTAAAGCGCATTAATGACCACGTTTAATTGGTCATGTAACCACTATGGCTATAATGGGGATGATTATGAAGCTATTAATGGGCGATTAATACTCATAATTCCATTGACTATGCCAAGAGTATTTCCTATAAATTGGAGATTAGATTATGCATGAAAGGGACACGAAAACACGAGAACACTTATTAGCGCAAGGGTTAAAGAATTGTGCCTAATTCTCTAACGCATTTGGTCTTATCCCAGTAGATATTCGTGATACCCGGGCATTAGGGTCGAATAGTTTACTTTGGAAAGTGATCACACGATTCAAGTGATATCCGGTAACCGAAGTGGTATACGTTCTTTTGAAGTGGTATTGACAGTTATTGATTAGCTGGCGATAAAAGAAACAACTTTCATGGCTTTTATGATTTATTTAATGAAAAGAAAATAAATTTATTATCTTAATTATTTATAAAAGTACATATTTTGTTAGGATATGATTCGTTGTTTAGAATGTTTCCTTCTTTTTTTTGTTGTGGATCGGGTTTTGTTAAGGCACTAATATTTGTAATGATGGAAAAATTGATGTTAATGGAAGTTCTTGAATAAATAAAAAAATTTGGTACTTGATTGATTATGTTTGCTTCTCATAATTTCATGTTTTAAGTTTCAATTTGCCCATGTGTTTTTGATAAAGTAAACAACTTCATAATGTACATATCTAACGGGGTGATACTCACACCATATTTTTTGATTAATCCACCACAATTTATGCATTACTGTACGGTACAAACTGTAATGCACGAGTTGTAGTGCATTAATTAAAAAATGTGGTGTAGTTATCAATTCTCATATCTAATATGCTTATCTATTTTTGCCAACGAAACAGTACTTCATGATTCAATTAGAAAAGGTAGTGGAAATTCAAATTGTACATTTGCTAACTCTTTCGATGACGAATAATGGGATTTTGTTTGACAATGAACACAAAAGATTGCAAATATGCATTAGATTCATATGCTATTATTTGGATAACAAAGTGTAATTTCGTGCTCCAGTAGTCATGTAGCTGCTATTACTTGTGGAATTCTTTTAATATGACAGGTCTAAAGAATGCATATTTGTAAGTCTGGCTCACTAGAAAGAAAAGAAGCGAGTTTCATCATTACATGTTAACCAACAAAATTCTATTATGTCAACTTTGTAATTCTATGTACTTTTGGAGCGGGCACTCAAAGAACTTCTATTTTAATACAATTTGAATTTCAATACAAATAACTTCTATTTTACTACGATTTGAATTTCAATACACGATCTAAAATGAATTGCTTGAATTCTTTTATGAAATCCAACTATTCTTGAACTCTTTGATGTGGTAAAATTAAATTTCTTATTCTTCTTTAAGGTTGTAGCATTTTAGTGAACTATTCTTAAGCTGCATAAAAGGTATGTAAAGAAGTTCGTCAAGGTTTATGATCAACAGTCAATAGGTATATACAGTATGCATATCACATGTTTTGCGCCATTTTTTATTTGCACTTATTATAAATCACAAACTTCTTTTACTTACACATTTTTTATACTTATTGGGTGTTCACGTAATGGATCTTTTGTTGAAGTGTTACAACTCTCACTACATACATTTGCTTCATATTACTTTCGAATAAATGATTCACCATGTTTACTTTCGTTCTTTTCCTTATTTTGTTTAGACAATAATTTTCATTTTTTGCAATATCTCTTCTAAAAACCCGTAGATTCTACGGGTCTTATAAACTATTGGATATATACTTGGCACATTATCGTTATCCTACCCTTATTGACCCAAATCGTCAAAGATGGCTGCTAAGAAGATGGGAAACAAGCGGTTGGATAAGTGGACATGTTGAAGCGAATCGAAGGATGCTCGGTTGTCATCTCAAAGCGAAATTCATCACGTTAATTAGCATTTCATTTCATATTTGAAGTACACTATCCATTACAATATTTTCATCATTCATGTTTACTTTTTAAATTTATTTGAAAGAACGAGTCATTACAAATAATGATGCTTATTTCCATTCAGAAAGAACATGTAACATTTAAGGATTTGTTCTGCATTTGCAAATGTAAGTAACAAATATTAACATGAATAGGAATGAAACAAATACATTTACACATTTTGTTTTACAGAATCAACATAAGCTTGAAATCATATCAAATTTACAACTAAAATATCTTATTTCTACTATCCTTTCCAAATAGCTACTTTAAGTTCAAAATTAAGATATACACAAAAAAAATTTACAAACAATAGAATCAAAACAAATATTATCATAATAACACATATTTGTTTAGAATATATCTTGATATACTTTCCTATAATACTTAAAATATTGAAACTACATAAATCCCATCTTGATTCATACAATTCATTAACAAAAACATATCTGAGTATCAAAGCATGTTCAATAGCAAATCATCATCGAATGTTGTATTAGGTTCTTATTATATAAAATTCAAGCGTTTAAGACATTTACATTTACAAACTAACTTTTATTTCTTACATTCCTTTCGGAGGATTTCCGTCACAAAAAGCGGCGAAGACTACTCAAAGATGGCAACCCTGTTGTGGGACGTGTTACTTCGATAACGATTTACAAAAGTTGCACACGTATTAGAAAAGGTATGAACATATCAAACACTACTACTAAATTGTGTTTACATAGTACCAACTTCTATGATTCATGGTTAAACATCTTGATAGGAATCATTGATGAGAAACCGATGAGGATAAAGCACAAAACCAAGTCGCACAAAGGCGTGGAAAAAGGATGAAGAGAAGAAGAAGCGAATGATGATTCGGGGCTATTCCACAATTCGGTTTACTCTAAGTCTAAACAAGGCGATAAAGAGGATGACAAACTATTTTTCATTCTAATTATCATGTATACCATCTGAGACGATTTTAGCGATGACGAACATTTACTTGATAAACAAGGCAGTTTGTTTGGTACAAAAGATAAAAAGTTTGCTCTTATTGATGAAGAAGCAGATGCACATATTGAAAACAATAACAACACAAACGACGATGGTGTGTGGGTTAATATCAACGACATTCCACATGAACCTTTTCACTCTTTAGATATTCATAACAACTACATTCATGAAGATGCCGAAAAAAATTTACAACAACCTTACGTGTCCGATGATGATGAATCGATGGGAAGATATTATACCGGGCATTAACATCACGAAGATGATTTTTGAATACGTTAGCTTGCTAAAACTATGCCAAATTAAGACAACACCTTTATCACTTTTCTTGATACTTGATAGCATAGAGCGATTATCATTTGTCAAGACATGATCATTTAGATTATGAGTTGCTTATGTCATTCTTATAATTAATATTATTAATAAGATTCTAAGTTGATGATTTTTATATATAATTACTTTACGTGAATTTGTGGTAACTTCATTATCCTCCATGTAGCAAGTCTTTTTGATTTCAAAATATCATCATATTAAATGATTTAATATAAATGAAATTAATGACATATTTGTTACTCCATTTAAATGATTTGTAAAGTTACTCTTCACATCATTAGCTAAATTATCTCTTTTCAAACTCTATATACTTAAACTTGAGTGAGTGTCTTTTCAACTTCATATCCATAACATATTGTCATACAACAGTTTAGGAAAAACATATCATTGTTTAATTTCTCTAAAACAGAAAACGATTGTAATCGATTATCATCATGGATGATGAAAACACTCCACCAAACACCAGAAAAAGTTCGTCAGCTAATCCTGAGAATAGGAAACCTAAAAATGGACAAAGTTCGTCCATGTCCAACAAGAATTTCAAATTGTCGGGAGATGCAACTCAATTTTCAAGCGAGACTTTTGCACAAAATATGATTGTGGATTCCGGTTCAACAAATAGAAGAGTATCGCTGCCAAATTGTTGAATTGTAAGATTATCTTCAATACAGAATTACACATTTTATTCATAACCTTTTTGTACCTGTGCTACCTTTGTAACTACTTTTTCTTCATGCATTAGATAATCCTATACATGTAGATATCGTTTCCAACAGACAGCCAACATCATCGACCAAAAAAAGAGGCAGACCAAAAAAAGAGCCAACATCCGCTGAGATACCAGACCAAAATGAGGATCCCGGTCTGCACAAGTTAGTTTCTGATTTTATGATGCATGGCCCATGTGGTGTTGGCAACCCAAATCAGGTTTGCATGGATGATGGTAAATGTACCAAACACTTCCCTAAAAGGTTTATGCAACACAGCTATGTTGACTCGGAAGGCTACCCTATATATAGAAGACGTGATAACGGGATCCATGTAGTTAAGAGTGGACATAAGTTGCACAACGGTTTTGTTATTCCCTATAACGCTATGTTATTGAAACGTTATCAATGCCACATCAATGTTAAATGGTGCAATCAGGCGGGATCAATAAAATATTTGTTTAAATACATAAACAAAGGTCCCGATAGAGTATCAGCACAGTTGTATAAACCAGCAACAACCGAAGACTGTCAACAGAATGATAAACTTGTTGACGAGATTAAGGCGTTCTATGATTGTAGGTACCTATCTGCTTGTGAAGCCGCTTGGAGAATATTTGGATTTGAGATACATTATAGAACACCAAATGTTGAGCGTCTCTCATTTCATCTCGGAAGGCGACCACCGGTTGTATTTGAGAACTCGACCTTGAAACCGTTATTCACAAACCAACGGTTGGTGCTTCTATATTCGAATCATGGATGCATATGAGCGAAATGTATCCATCGACAAGGAGTTAACATATCTTGAGTTTCCTACAAAATTTGTATGGAATATTGCAAAAAGAACGTGGACACATAGGAAGAAACAATATGCAATTGGCAGAATTCATAATGTGCCAATCTCAGCAGGTGAAGGTTACTATTGTCGGATGCTACTAAATAGTCAAAAAGTTTGTCGAAATCACGCTGAGATAAGGATAATTAACGGTGTAGTTTATCCTACATACAAAGATGCCTGCTACGTAGCGGGACTTTTAGATGACGACAAGGAACATATTGAGGGTATTAAAGAGGCAGCCTATTGGTCCTCTCTTTGAGCATTATGCGACCTTTTTGTTACATTATTGTCCCAAAAGAGCTTGACACACCATTGATGTTTGGTTACAAACTTGGCATTTGCTATCGAAGATGTCAGTACAAGAAGAATTCTTTTAGGCATTCCAGGTATAACCACCAACTTAGCTTTGTTACTAACTTTTTCTATAAATTTATACATGAATGGAAATGGTTAATTATTACAAATTCTTGATTCATCATCTCTGTTAAAAGACCATATTTTTGCAAGTCACCTCAACAAAAAAAGTATCTACTGATTCTTACGATATGTATGTTACTCTATAAATATCCTACACTGCTCACTATTTTTGACAACTGTTATTTGCATACATAAGCTACGCCTCATATATGGCTAATTTGATACAGGTTTACGACTAAGCGACGACGAGAAAAAGAATGTTTGTTTGTTCTATATCGAACAACTTATGCGCTCAAGAGGCACCACTTTGAAGGCTTTTCCAGAACTTCCTTATCCAGATGACACTTACATCGCCGACTTTGGTAACATGCTAATCTTTGCTGAGAGAGATTATAATCCATCAGAGTTACAGGCTGAATACAAGACTCTATATGCCGCGTTAACCACGAAACAAAGAAATGTATATGACACCATCATGACGTCCGTTACAAACGGTAGAGGAGGAAATTATTTTGTATACGGATCTGAGAGGATTTGGTAAGACATATTTATGGAAAACCCTCTACCGGGATTAGAAGAAATGGTGACATAGTCATAACGTTGCATCAAGTGGCATTGCATCTTTATTGTTGTCGGTGGACGGACTCATCGTAGTAGATGTAGATGATGTAGATGGAGTTGGTGCATTGGTTTCGACCATTGTAGATGCATCTTATGTTGGTGGTGGAGGATGATTACGGCGGTGTGTGACGGAATGATGGTTTGATGCATTTGTCGAGTTACACCATAGTATTCATCGAACATTAACTCAAGAAATTCTCCCATTCTTGTTCTTTAGGATTGTCAAACGAAGTTGATTGAGCTCTTTGAGGTACGAGTCACGAAGCGATGTGTCCGAGTCTGCCGGTTTAGTGCGGGTTCTAGAGCAAGTCTCTCGGAAGCCATATGTGAAAGTTCATCAAATTTCACATTCATCGTCTCCATGATCCTCCTAGTTCTCTGTTATACACCACAGATGCCCTCGAGTTATCTCGAATATCCAATGAAGATTCCAATATCACCTTTGCTTTCGGTTTTCCAAGATCTTCTCTATCATTTGTTGGATAGCACAAAGCGCCAAACACGTGAAAATAAGAGATATCGGGTTTTCTGTTGTTCACAAGCTCATATGGGGTTTTATTGAATCTTGGATGGATGAGGATCGGTTACGAGTGAAACAAGCGTGCAATGACATCATCCCATAGAAATAACGGTGCACGAATAGATTAGCATTGTCGAGCAGCTTCCACAAGAGTTCTATTTCTTCTTTCAACTACCCCATTCTGCGTGGAGTTCTAACAACCGATGTCGATGTGTAATTCCAACATCTTCAAAATAAGTTCTTAACTCCCGATTAGTGAATTACGTTCGTTATGCTCGTTCTTACAACTCTTCTGGAGCTTGAAGAAGTACTTGAATACGCTTGAAAGGTGATGATGATGCACGTGCTTCGTCTTTTGATCTCAAAACTTAACCCATGTATATCTCGAATAATCATCGGCGATAACAAGAATATACTTTTCCCATTAATGCTTTCAACTCTCATTGGGCCACATAAGTCCATGTGCAACATATGCAACCTTGCTTCCGAACTAGAGTGCAGTTTGGGTTTATATGATGCTCTTTTGCTTTTCCTTGTTCGCATGATGGACATAAGTGATCCTTGGTGTATTTGAACTTTGGAAGACCGTTGATGATGTTGTCTTTGGCAAGATTGTTAATGGTGTCAAAATTGAGATGGGATAACCGTCGTGCCACAACCGGACCGAGTTCGGATGCTCGTGTCATAAGACATATTGGTGATGAAGAGGCCATTTGATTGATGTCGATAGCATACAAGTTTGTATCACGATTCCCGGTTAAGAGATCGATGCCATCCAAGTTTCTAACGAAGCAAGCATATTTCCTAAAAGCAACCTCTAAATCTGCATCATAGAACCGCCTTGATTGAAACAAATTGTATCCCAACCCTTCGACATAGTAAACCCGAGTGATCAAATAATTTCCAAAAGGTAGATCTCATAACCCATCATAGCTTGCTACATGATCATTTCCAAAGCGTGACGGTTCCCATGAATTTCCAAACGAAATTGATCGTGACTTGATTCGGTCATGTGCTTGAAGCAACTGAGTCGGCGATCCAAAGACATATTTCGATAACACGCCAATCACGGAGAAGAAGAGTTTGGAAACCGTTTTGATTTTGGTTCCTTTGGGTTAGAGGTAAAATCGATCACACTCATAGAAGTCATCTATTGGTAAGACATGTTCATCACTCATTCTACCATTACGGGTGTGAAAGTTCTACCGTGGGTTTCAAATGTCATCCCTAAAGTAAATATTATGCTCCTATCGGTAGTGTAAAGCCTAAGTCTCGCAACTAGTCTTCTATTCGTTTAGCATAAGTTCTTTTGGGTGCATTCTTCTTAATGGTCTTAACAATCTCATTCTTAGAACACAATCATCATGAACATTAGTTAAAGATTTCATAAGTTAAACAAACAGATTCAGCAGTTAATTAAACTTAGCGAGTTCAAAGGTTCATTACATTCGGATGAAATGTCTTTCTTATTACAAAGCGGTAAATTCCTAGGGTGTTCTTCTACTTTCTTCTCTTTATTCAAGCTACAACTCCTAGAGGCGATCGAGACTCTATTGTTCCTTTTATTGCTCTTAGGCATTAGTCTGCTGCTCTAGAGGTGCTTTCTAGTCTGTAGAAGGTAAGGCACACGCATTAGGATTCACATTTTTATGAAGGAGGTGGTTTCGACTTTCCTAGTCTCTTTAGAGTGCTTTTCTAAACTTATGTCGTTTGTTCCATATGTTTTAGATGTGGAGGCGACGCATTAGTGGTACTTATCTTAAAAAGTCCAGTGCTAAAACTTTTGGTTTCTCGATAACCGCTTTTCCTTTATCAACATTTTGTTTAGGTAGGGCGGTGGGTGGTGGTTTTGATGAAACATTTTTCTCATTGACTTTGGAGGAGGCATAGAAACAGATATTTTGGTTTGGAAACGGTTTGGGAACATTTGCTTTCTCCGTAGTCAATGGTTTTTAATCACGGTATCCTTGCCTTTCCTTTTGACTTTCGGTGAGCCCTCAAAAGATCATTTTCGCTTTCATGTCATTGTAGGCATGCTCATAAGCGGTTTGTCATACTTGCATTCCTCGGTTTTCGATCAAGTTGTTTAAAATATGAGATATTTTCTTTTCAAGTTTTCAAGAGCTTTTCATATTTTGAAACAATTACGGAGGTCTCAGTGAGTCTCTCATGATCTTCAACAGAATATGTTTGCAAAATGATGGACATAATATCGATGAGTCGAACATCTTGAAGAGAATCATTTAAATTTTCCAAAACTTGGATGTGTTCAACACTTTCATTAGCTTGCTTTACGAGGGATTTATGGTCCTTGACAAAGTCATTGTTTCTTTCAAAAGGCTTGTTCAAATGGATTACCCTTGAGTTGATGTTAGTCGGTGAGGGCGATTGAGTTTCAAAAAACTTTTTACATTCAATATCAAAACTATTAAACGGATGTTTGTTGTAATATTGGTTTTAGTTTTAATGGTCTCTTGAAGATCTGCAATTCTCGTTTCACATTTTCTAAAATACTTGGCGCATCACTTGTGTTAAAAGGATTATTCGAAGACATTTGTTCAATGTTCGAAGAGATTTGGATACAACAATTGGTTTTAAACTGATTTTGAAGCGGGTGTTGACACTTTGTTTGAAACACTTGGTTTGGTGGAAAAGCGTTGATTGAGAAACATCTGAAATACCATTAATTTGATTCCATTTATTATAATCAATAGGTTTGATTTCCGGATGTTTTGTTTCATTTTGATCTACTCTCCTCGAGATAGTTCCAACGTTTCAAGAGAATCATGCACAATTATAGGTTCATGCAAAGGTTTTCCATTGTTCACATTCCGTTCTTTCGAGCTTTCTTGAGGAAACCAGAGGTGAGTTACCAAGAGCCATTTTATGTGAAGTATGAAAAATCGGATTTACTTGATTAGAAAGCATCTTGTTTGTTTTAGCGGAATGACCCGTTGTAAAGTAAATTATCCAATTTTTGATAGTGTCATTTTTATCAAGAAGAGAATCTTCTCGTTTTGAAAAATCGACAATCAAGCTGTTTCTTCTCTTTTCAAGATCGAAAGCGATTGCTTTTTATTTAGAAAGTTGGTCATTTAGATCGAAATTTTCTTGTTTAAAGATTTTATTTTCAAGTTCAAATTCACATCAAGTGTGTAATACTTGAGTTGCAATTATTTTTCTCTTAAAGCAGAATCTCGATAACCAATTTCTAATTCGGACATTTTGTTTGTATGAAATTCATAGGCTTTGGCGTGCTCCTTGTAACTCTCAAGCTCGTGATCAATTTCTTATTCGCGGCCTTAACCGCGATTGACCTTACTCACTTTTTCAATTTCAATGCCTCGGTTATTGATTAATGATTCAAAATAGGCATGTGTTTCCTCATCGGTCTCTGATTTTGTGCCACACGGCCTCCACTAGGATCCACATCGGAGTTTGAGTTAGTATTGCTACAACTCGGATTGTCGGTATGTATCATAAGTAGGTGTTGGCGTCCGAGAATGTTGTTCGTCATGAGTAAACACATCAAATATGACATTGTTATAGCATGGATCAATGATTGGTACCTCGAATCTGCGTTGGCGTCATAGGCAGGAGGTGCGTCGAGTCGGTGTCGTACTTAGTCTCTGAAGATTTGCCATGAAGATGCGGTTTGCATTGATTTCTTGAGGTCTTCAAATCATCCACAATAGCGAAAAAGTCATTTTCCTCGGCACTCATTTGCATCCACGCTTGCTTACGTGCTATGACATAGCTTTCGAAGAAACTCAGCATTCTTCTTGTGCGGCTTAGTGGGACGGTTTCGTGCCATGTGACCTATTCCTTGGCAGTTATAACACTTAACTGATTACCACGATTCACATTTCCATAATTCCCAGCCATTTGGGCGCAACATTCCCATTCGATTACCAATGCTCTATTCCCAACATTCGACCCAGCTGATTTACGATTGGAACGCTTTGATTACCCATGCGAAATCGGTAGCATATCCTGCTGATTCCCAATAACTCCAACCATTTGTCCTTGATGACCCATATTCACTCCGGTTGTGCAACTTGCTGTTGCAGTGTTTGATGAAATCCGTTGGTTGTTGTTAGTTGGTGTGGAATAGCGACTTTTAGTGCGTTACCCAATAAAGTATATCATTGCAAGGTCGCTCGGGTCGGTTTAGGATCGGTGATTCCTTGTTCTGGTATTGTTGATCCGGATAGAATTGTTGTTGTGGTTGTGGAATGTATTCTTTGCAAGTTAGTGTTGTTGGAAGATGATGAAGCTTGTTGTTGTGTATTCTTTGAAGTTTGAGTCTTTGCAATGAGTGCCAATGGATCATGATTCTTTGCTAATCTTTCTTGCCTGACTTCATTCGCTTCAAACATGTTCCCACAAACCAATTTCAGTTCCATGACAAAGTCGTCTAACATGTTCCCACATATCGAAGCGGTTTCTGGCTCATGCATGAAAGATAGCCTTAAAAACACTCGAATAACCCAAAATATTGACATTTTCACCCAAAGTGCTCGGAAAAGTTACGGTAAAATGACCAGCGAACCAAAAGCGAGTTTAAAACTTAACCAAAAGCGTAAAGCTTGAACTTTTGCAAAAACTAAAACTTTAGCACCAAGTAAACCTTAAACCACAAGAATCTTGAATTTTAAGTGCAAAATTAAAGCTTTAAGCGAGACAAATATGACTAACGAGAGCCTTTACGCGTAACCCTTCAAAACAAACACAAACACTCCTAAACCATTGTTAGGCGATTGATACCAATTGTAGGACCACTACGAATATCAACCTTATCACGCAATACCCACGTTAACCACAGTTAAGCGTAGAACTCGTGAAACCCAAACACAAACCTATGCGTGAAGATGAAAGAAATAAAGATGAGAAGAGATGGTGACTTGAATGATATAAAGATCGTGTATATGTGAGATAAAATATAAACACAATAAAGATGATGTTTATTGCAAAGGAAAAACACACACACACACACACTTTCAAGCACACCCTCAAATGACCATTTGAGGGTATTTATAATACAAGTAACTTAAAACCCTAAAAGGCTTTGTTTGGGCTTTTCGTGGGTTGGACATGGATTGGGCTTTGGATACTTAAGCTTGACGGCTAGCATAATCATAACACCTAGCCATTTAGCTTAGTCGATCCACGAGCCCGTTGACTATTCTATCACGATATCTAACACACTTTACAAAGTTCCTAATTGTGAATGACCATCACTTCTAATAAAAACTATTAAGGCTAACAAAACACTTCCTTATTTAGCCCTAATTTACAACACCCCAATGCATCCTTCCTGATACTAATCACGTGCGAGGAACACGTGAGCACGGAGACACTTCCTCCTTACGTTTAGGTATTGCGTTTTGGGAAGTCATTAAAATTTTCAATTCATTACAAACCTAACATTATTTGGATCCAATTATCAATCTTACATCACAAATTTTCAAAACCAAAAAAAAAAAAAAAAAATCAATCAACCATCTCAACAAAAATCATCATTGTTGTAAGCTATTTTGGGTTTCGATTGTAAGTTTGTTTTATATTTTTTTATATAGATGTTTGAATGATTATGCTAATTAATTGAATTGTGATTTGTTTGTTTAAATCTATTGTTATACAAGATTAGTTTGTGTATGTGGTTTAAGAACATCAATCGAAAAGCCAGGA
The DNA here is from genome assembly GCA_022545495.1 of Chrysanthemum lavandulifolium. NCBI lineage: Eukaryota > Viridiplantae > Streptophyta > Magnoliopsida > Asterales > Asteraceae > Chrysanthemum > Chrysanthemum lavandulifolium. The sequence goes on along the minus strand of CM040246.1, from coordinate 147,426,714 downwards.
GAGTGACGAAATCAATTGTTTTAATCAATCAACTTTATAATTGATTTGTAGGTATGCAATGTTATTTTTCATATGTTTCTATGTAATGATCAGTAGGTTGAATAGGTCAGCGGTTTGTATGCTTATTTCGTTTGTTTGTTTTTATAGATTCAAGAATGTTATATCCTTTTTTATAAGTATGAAAGCATAGGTGACCGGGAAAAACTAAAAAAAAAAAGGTAATTTCTTTAATGTTTTGAATGTGTTTGATCATGATTGCTAACTCTCCATATTGGTTTGTATGTGATAAGTTTGTAGGATCTGGTGAAAAAATATAACGTTGGTGGTCCATCATGAGCTCTAAATCTTGGTGTAAGCGTCAAGATGATTACCGGTAAACATTATATTCTTGATTACGAAATATAAATATTGCACACTAATTGTTTGATTAAATGTCAATAAAACTATGTTTACCATTCATATGTGATAGTGACGAAGACCACACATGAATGGTAAGTGTTTTCTTTGTAAAAGCTCTAATTTAATGAGATATAATGATCACTATATAATAAGCAAATCATTTATACAATTATACACGTTCACGAGTTCTTACATGTTCGGGATGATGATGGCATGTTTTATAATGATCAACAATGGATGTCAATGGATGTCATGGTTAGCTAAGTGTTATTTCACTTAAATACCAGATGACACTTCTTAATTTCATTATTTGCCGCCTTTGATGATTGCGCCTGTCCCTAATATCATTGACTGGCTCTATATATCATTTGTCGAAGTAAGCTCTTCTTAATCCATTTTACTATCATTGACTGGCTTTGTATATCATTTTTCAAAGTAAGCTCTTCGTAAGACATTTTGTCATTGCTTTTATTTTGTGTCTGTAGTGTTTACAAGTGTTCGATGAAATGCGTGAGAAACTAATTTCGTTATTCATTAAGGAGTGTAACTGACATATGTACTAAATCACTGATTATGTCTTTTTTTTATTTACTATGTGACCATTCTAATGTCATTATGCTCCACTTTTCTTATGTTTTCGGACTAATGGTGTTGATGGTAGACATACATTAAGCAGTATATATGGAGTTGCTACCTTGAAGGTAATTCAACTCACCTTTTTGTTTACCTTGAAGCAATATAATGTTCACTCCTTGATCTATAGGTTACTGCACTCAAAAGGCACGGACGAGACGGTCATCGCGCCTTTCAGGCACTGGGTCAAACATGCCACTTTAAGATGTCGCTGCGGTTCAAAGGTGCAGGTCGGCGGTCTTTGTATTCGGTGTGCTGTCGATGATAAATCAGGGGAGGTTTGCACAATAATCCCTATTTCTCTGGTGGTGATATTGCAATGCCAAAAAAGGGCTTTTGAATATGAAGATGGCACTCCTGCAACAAAGGTTCAGGTATTTTCCTAAATTTATATTGCAAATCTGCTCTTAGCCCTTAGTAATCGTATCTGTTTAATCCGTGTCTCTTCCGTTTGTAGTGAAATCATCTTCTATGTACTTTGTTAGTATCTTATGTTCTATTGTTTATCATTAGTTTTTTTTGCTGACTTATCCTCCTTCTCATTCAGGAAATCAGATTTGAACCTAATATTATATGTGAACATGTTGATAAGAATAGAAAATTATGGGCTAATCAGGTATGTTTTAACTTTTCACATCATTATCATAGTTATCTTTCTTTGATCATGTGTCGAAATAACAACCTACATTTTTGGTTTATGTTACTATATAGCTTTGAAGATGGGATAACATTTGCATGCGAAACCTCTACATCTTTGGGCTGTAAAAGCCGTTATCCTAATGTTCCATCTTTTACGGAATATGTTCATGATCGTCGGGTATACTATGAAACTTTGGTAAAGTGTACAACTTCTATTATTATTTTGTTTATTTTAGTTTTTGAAGGCACGTTTTCCACTTTTGAAAGAAGGCTCTCTTCGAGTTTTATTCCACTTGCATATTATTTTAGGTTGTGCGTTTTCTTTCATTGAAGAAACCCAGGCGGTGGATTCTCATTGCAATTTTGATTACCCCAAAATCCCTTCTTTGATTTTACTGTTTTGATCAAACTATTTAACAGGGTAACCTATAGTTTTCGGTGCAATATAGTTAGTCATTATAATTGTATGATCAAACTATTTAACAGGGTAGCCTATAGTTTGTCATTATAAGCATTAAGTGGAGAAAAAAGACGTTACATTGTGTTTGCTATTGCTTCTTTTAGGAAGTACCAAGTAGGAGTATTGGTTAAAGCTTATTTTTGCGCTTAAGCTTATGTTTAATATGTAGTTTATGATTTATGATTAATACACTTATAAAAGGCTATGTTTAGAGAAAAATATTTTTTTAGTAGACACAAGAATGTTAGAAAGATATGTATCTCTTTTTAAGGGTTTTAGGTTAGATTTGAGGTTAAAAGGCCAATTTATCCTAAAATAATCAAATAAGGAGTTTGATTTATCCAAACATTGCAAACAAACTGGTTATGTGCTAAAAGATGGCAGACAAGCGGAAAAAGATAAGCAACTTGAAACAATCTCTATGATGAAATGAAAAGACAATTTTTTGTCTAAGCTGGCATCTTGAATAGGTGCGGTATATTGTATAAACACGGATATAGAGGTCTAAGGAGTGTTTGGTTTAGCTTTTTATGGGGTTTAGCTAATCCAAACACCTCCTCGGAAGGTATGTGCCACTTTGTTTCTTGTGATGTAAATTATAAAGATATGTAGTGATGGAGAGGATTCTATGGGACAACCCAATTCACGGTCATTATGGATATTGGAGACTTCAACTTAACCCACGGAACATAAGGAGAAGAAACAAAGCTATAGTCCTCCTATGTAGTAGCTTAAAGAGCCACCTATTTAACTTTGAAAGCTGAGGGTAATGAAACAAGGAACATGTTTGTAATATTGAGCTGGATTTCAGATAAGGAATGAACAAGTTAATACTGAAAAAACTCTTTACTCAGTAGGACTTTCATTTCTTGATACTCTTATAGAGGAGTAGCTCATATTATTGTTTGAGATGCTCTATTAACGATACGTTGGGATCATATAGATTTATTTGGGTTTAAAAGGGATAACCAGTAATTATACAGTTACACTTATTACCTCATCCTTGAATTCTCATATACCTAATAACATATTTATTTAGATTGACCAGATAGCGTTTGACAACTAAGCCCATTCTGGAGGTAGTCTGGTAATATATCCCTTATTTATATGCTGCACATCTGGTCAATGGTAATACATCTTAGTTATTATACATTATTTATTTGTTTAATAGTTGAAGTAGAAGATAGTGTTGTCGGTGAATACTTCTCCGCATTTGTTGTTGCGGATGCCATCTCCCAATCATTATTAGCAAAGGAAGTCTTATCTTACCTATGAAATACTAAAGGACGGAAAACTTTTCAAGGATAGTAGCAATATCACACATCCATACATCTCTGTTGTCACAAGCACTTCATCCTATATTTACTTTATCATATGTTCAAGGATTTTCATTGACAATACATATTCGTTAATGATTTTTATCAAAATTTGTACATGATAAAGTAGGCATATGCTTTAACAATTGTGGTCTTAATAGGGACATGTAAGTTGCGAACGGGATTATAGCAGTTAGATATGGTCAATTAGTGAATGCGGTTAAGTCGTCATAACAATAGTGCTTAAGACAATTGTTTATAGTATGATTGACTCTTTGAATATCTTTACGTATATAGCCTTTGTTGTAACATATTAGATTTCACAAACACACTAAACCAATGATCAAAGAGGCGTATACAAGAGGTTTTAGAGAGAGAAAGTTAGAGGTTGGGAACTTTAGTGAGAGAAAGAAAATCTTATTATGAGCTCAACTCTACCTTGGAAGGTAGAGTATTTATAGTTCTTACATAAGTCGCCACCCATGGGGTGTGGATCGGGCATACGGTGGGTAAAGACCGTCCGTCCTCCACGGTATTACTTAACTAAATACTACTAAACATTAACTAATCTACGACTCACGAGCTTTCTAACGATTACATATACTTGAGGTGACCGACTCTTTAATAACTGGATTTACTAAATCCTAACAATCTCCCCTAAGGAGGTCGCCTCAAGATCACCTCAAAATTACATTGAACACAAACAAATATTACATTTAAAATTGTTCTTGCATTCTTGATGTAGTTCTTTGCTCGGGGAGCTCGTAGTCATTGATTCTTCATAATTGCATGTTTGGATAATCAATGTGGAGGTCTTAAGCGATCCACGTGATAATGAGTTTTAAGCCGACTTTTGAGATCATCAATGAAATCTCGACTCATCCATTGTGGTGTTGGTATTATGTGATGTTGTGACTTATGGACCGACATGCTCACATTACGGATCATGATATATTCTCATCGAGTAGCGTAAGCTTTCGTTGATTCATGATATTGGCGGCGTAGCGAAGCATGGAGTGAAAATATCGAGTCATTGATGCACTTATCATGATTTATTTAGAGATGAATGTGTAGTGTGAGCATGCGGCTATGGATTGACCGCTTCAATCGATCATTGCAAACGTCGGGCGTGCACCGCATACAAGATTAGCAATAAAGCGCACGAAAGTGTCTTTGATCACTTCGTTGAATTGAGGTACACGGCCCACGGTTCCCGTTGATCGATACAAGTCCGCTGTGATCGGTATAATTCGAAGAATTTCCTTGATGTGGTTTCGCAATTGTTCTAGGCTGTTACGAAACCGAACGTCTCAAAGAAGACAACACGGAGTGAGTGAACCAATAATTGAGATTCAGCGATTGATAAAAGAGATTTGTTAAACAATGGTGTATCGCTCAATAGAAATTGTTTGCAATACAACGAAGGTTTTAATGAAAATCAATTATCAATCATAAACACCTTTTATTTTGAAATATTTGTACGATCGATGTGCTAAAGAAAAGAGTTTTTAAGCACAACGACCGGTTTTCAAAGGTATCCGTCAATCCATAACTCGAACGGGATTGATTCAAAGATTGAATCGCCCATTGTTTACATTCGGTTGTCACATGGTTGATCTATTGAATAGATCTCATGCCACCCACCAGAGCTTGTTTGATGTTGGCTCGAAGGCTTTCCATCTTCATTGTGAATATGTTTGCATATCGCTCGGATGTTACGGCAATACCACAAGGATAATGCGTAGGACTCAGATATAATCTCTTTCCACATTGTGTGAAAGAGAGTCTTCATTGAAAGTGTCCTAATGAGATTTATAGATGATCTCGTGGCTCTAGACTCAATTGTGCATATTTGGATCCTATTTGGAGACTAGGGAGGGGTCTCCTTCAATATCAACAATCTCTAGAGAAAGTCGATAGATTATGTCGGTTCCCGTGAGAATGAAACAAGTCCTTTTAAGAGGAACTTGAGTGGTTTGGGAAGTTGAAGTGCAAGTCGTCACTTGGTCCATGACGCGTCTTGTCTTCAATACCGATGTTACCTTGGTAACCACCGTAGCATATGAATTGAACCTTATGCCCTAAGGTTGAACAAATTGAGGGCTATTTATTTTCACCCTTTTCTCATTCAAATCTTTTCATTCTTCAACCCCTTTAGTGCTTACGATACTTCATAACTAGAAACTTGTTGGGTTTATTCGATACTAGCTCGGTCTCGATCCGCACTTTTCCCATATCTCACTTTTCTCCTTTTTCATCATACCTAAGGACTTCTACACTATCTAGTGGATTGTCCTTGGGTAGATCCCTCCGGTTCTGGCGGATCATGGGAACAAATACCTAACCTTATCATCCTTATATCACCATACATAAAGTAAAGTTGGTCGGTCTATTTGGTATTGTTCATCTGCCATTGGAACCAATTAAAAACCATTTGAAAATCAATCCAGATACTTGTGATATATTATCAAAGCATTTTGTACCTGAATTATTTTTGATATTTTTAGATCAAGCGCTCCCCCTCAACATTTGCATCAAGCATCATTTTGTAATAGAAATAATTTTCATCTTTGAGGGGTTGGCTTGCATCTAAGAGTAGTTATATAAAGAATGTAGTTTTCAAAGTAGTTTCTCCCCCTAAATATGTGCATAGATATTTGAAAATGTTTTGCACATATTAGGAAAAGTACACCCAAAATTCAAACTTAAACACTAAAAATGATCCAAATGATTCAAAAACCACTAAACTTTTTCAAACTCAAAAACCATCTAAAACCACTAGAAATCCAAGTATATGTAAGAGAGATGATCAAACCATGGCTCTTGATACCATTTGTAACATATTGGATTTCACAAACACGCTAAACCAATGATCAAAGAGGCGTATACAAGAGGTTTTAGAGAGAGAAAGTTAGAGGTTGGGAACTTTAGTGAGAGAAAAAAAATCTTATTATGAGCTCCAACTCTCTACCTTGGAAGGTAGAGAGTATTTATAGTTCTTACATAAGTCGCCACCTACGGTGTGGATCGGGCATACTGGTGGGTAAAGACCGTCCGTCCTCCACGGTGTTACTTAAATATATACTACTAAACATTAACTAATCTACGACTACGAGCTTTCTAACGATTACATATACTTGAGGTGACCGACTCTTTAATAACTGGATTTACTAAATCCTAACATTTGTTCTTTTGATTCCTTGAAACCTTAAATTTTCAAGAAGATCACTATTAGTTTTATATAATCTCAATAGATACGATTGTCATGTTACGCATCTGCAAAAAAATGGGCAACAAGTGGATTGCGTAATTGATAGTGGTCAACCAACATGGCCATGATGCAACTTGACCCAAAATCACCCAAATTTACCCATTTTGGCCCATTTTAAATAACATTTAAAAATGGATGACATATCTCACTTCTACAAAGGTATTCCACCGAATCTTTTGCTAATATTAGTGATTGGAAAACTCTTCTTTCTTGGAAGTTGAGAAAATGGGACAGGAGGCTCCGGTTCCTGTTAGACTGCCTATTAAGAAAGATGTTGCGGTTATCATGTATACACGTGGCAACATTAGTTTACCTACGGTTTGCTTCTTTCTTTACACTTTTCGGTTTCAAACATATCAGTCTTATGTTCAGTTTTATAAGTGCGTAACTTTTGCTCTTTATTTTTTGTAGTAGGGGTGATGATGACTAATGGAAATGTAGCATCAACTGCAGCAGCGGTTATGACTATAATCCCGAACATTGGCTCAATGATGTGTACTTGGCATACTTACCACTGGCTCATATTTTTGAATTGGCTGCTGAGGTAACTTCATGTATAAGTTCTAGAGGTAGCAACATGGGCAGTACACAGTTTGGGTAATGTTTTAAAAATCGGTTCAAGTTGAAATGGGTTATTTTGTAGTACATGTCTCATAGACGGGGTTGATCACAAAAATAACATTATCAAAGTAATACTCTAATTCCTTGCATAAACCATATTGATAGGAATACTAAGCTGGTATATTCTGAACCGTAAAGATAATAAATCAACTGCAATCATCATTGGAAATCCTTGCTCCTTAGATTTTGAGGTTAGCTAACTTATTTAATAACTTTTTTGATAAAAATGTCGATGAATATGAGGAATAGGATAAGTAATGTAACAATCAGAAAAAAAGTGTCTTACATGTATTGATATTGAGTACACGCTTTAATGCAGTAAAATATTTTTCAAGTATCATCATAATACCATAGATACTACTGGCCCCAATTCTTCCTTTTTGTTAGGCGCTTAAAGAAGCATTTGAAATGTTCTTCAACAAGTTTATATGTGGAAGAATTAGGGCCAGTTTGATAAATAATTTATGCATTGTAAACATCTAAAAATGAAAATTTTGAATTTTACATATGCAATAATTAATCTACATGTTTATTACCATAAATCAGGTTTTATTTGGTCTATTTGTTTTTGCATATGTAAGTCTACTATCATGTGATCTTCTGTCATTACCGCCAAATGAGAATAAATGAGCTCTATTAGCAGTTGCGTTGAAGATTAAGAGAGCTAATAACATGTAGTTCATCAGGTTTGTTGCCTATTGATTTTTATGGTGAATCCTTTTTAGAGGGTTTTTGGTATTGGTTATCTGCTACTTTTTTTTGTAAAAAGGCACTTATAATAAAGTATGATGGTACCTGTTTATTAGAGGTAGATAAGCAGATTAAAGTAATTCCAATTCCTAAACACCCCTTAAAGATTGAAGGTTTGGTTTTTGACAGGTGAAAATGGACAGGATGGATACATTGTGTAACTGGTAGTAAGGCAATTTCATAAATGTGGGATTGGGTTAACTATAGAACGCTTGGTTTGTATCTTTCAATTTTAGATATTAAAGAAAACAAACTAATTTAAAGTAGATAGCGTGTTTCACATATATATAAAGGTCTCTTTCTCTTTCTTTAAATCACATGTTACTTAGTGATTAGATATAAAGCATCCTTTAATGTGTTTTTATAACAGGTTATGATTTAGAAAACCAAGTAATTATTACCTATATAGACGTGCCATTTGTTTACATGCCAAAATGGGTCATTCATGTTTTTCATTCTCAGACTGAAATTCTACCTCTTATGGTGTCTGACTTTCTGTTTAGATTATCATTCAGTCGCGCAACCAAGTAATATCTTTACTATGGTTGGCATGCATGATGGTGACAATCAGGTAACAAGTTCTCCATTATCATACATTCTACGCAACCATTCCATAATCTGTATGATACTCCAACTTCTCTTGATCCTAACGCCATGAATATTGACTTATTGCTTATCAATTAGAGGAGCTATGGGTTGGTCGACCGAGTTAGGTAAATACTATGTAGACTCCGGTTATGATTATGCTTTGTAGATTGTAGTCTATAGATTATACTATGTAGACTCCGGTTATGAGCCTACCGGTAACTTCTTCTATTGCTAAATTTGTTTTTTATTTTTATTTTTTTATTATTATTTTTTAATACAAATGATCATTGTTGAAACACCAGGTACCAATGTGATTTTAAAGATTAAACCACATGTTACATAACAAAATTTTAAACTTAAAGTTGGATGTCGAATTGGAAGCATCTCAAACATGCGTGAGGAAATGAGCATTATGAGGATGAACGAAACGAGGATATTGGATAACACGGATGAGGATGTCGCTGGCCGATAAAAGAAACAACTTTCATGGCTTTTTATGATTTATTTAATGAAAAAGAAAATAAATTTATTATCTTAATTATTTATAAAAGTACATATTTTGTTAGGATATGATTCGTTGTTTAGAATGTTTCCTTCTTTTGTTTGTTGTGGATCGGGTTTTGTTAAGGCACTAATATTTGTAATGATGGAAAAATTGATGTTAATGGAAGTTCTTGAATAAATAAAAATTTTGGTACTTGATTGATTATGTTTGCTTCTCATAATTTCATGTTTTAAGTTTCAATTTGCCCATGTGTTTTGATAAAGTAAACAACTTCATAATGTACATATTAATAGGTATGATATCACATATATTTTTATTAATCCACCACAATTTATGACATCAGACGCGATAAACTGTGAATGCACGAGTTGTCAGTGCGTTAATTAAAAAATGTGAGTGTGATTATCAATTCTCATATCTAATATGCTTATCTATTTTTGCCAACGAAACAGTACTTCATGATTCAATTAGAAAAGGTAGTGGAAATTCAAATTGTACATTTGCTAACTCTTTCGATGACGAATAATGGGATTTTGTTTGACAATGAACACAAAAGATTGCAAATATGCATTAGATTCATATGCTATTATTTGGATAACAAAGTGTAATTTCGTGCTCCAGTAGTCATGTAGCTGCTATTACTTGTGGAATTCTTTTAATATGACAGGTCTAAAGAATGCATATTTGCAAGTCTGGCTCACTAGAAAGAAAAGAAGCGAGTTTCATCATTACATGTTAACCAACAAAATTCTATTATGTCAACTTTGTAATTCTATGTACTTTTGGAACGGGGCACTCAAAGAACTTCTATTTTAATACAATTTGAATTTCAATACAAATAACTTCTATTTTACTACGATTTGAATTTCAATACACGATCTAAAATGAATTGCTTGAATTCTTTTATGAAATCCAACTATTCTTGAACTCTTTGATGTGGTAAAATTAAATTTCTTATTCTTCTTTAAGGTTGTAGCATTTTAGTGAACTATTCTTAAGCTGCATAAAAAGGTATGTAAAGAAGTTCGTCAAGGTTTATGATCAACAGTCAATAGGTATGTACAGTATGCATATCACATGTTTTGCGCCATTTTTTTTATTTGCACTTATTATAAATCACAAACTTCTTTTACTTACACATTTTTTTATACTTATTGGGTGTTCACGTAATGGATCTTTTGTTGAAGTGTTACAACTCTCACTACATACATTTGCTTCATATTACTTTCGAATAAATGATTCACCATGTTTACTTTCGTTCTTTTCCTTATTTTGTTTAGACAATAATTTTTCATTTTTTTTGCAATATCTCTTCTAAAAACCCGTAGATTCTACGGGTCTTATAAGCTATTGGATATATACTTGGCACATTATCGTTATCCTACCCTTATTGACCCAAATCGTCAAAGATGGCTGCTAAGAAGATGGGAAACAAACGGCTGGATAAGTGGACATGTTGAAGCGAATCGAAGGGATGCTCGGTTGTCATCTCAAAGACAGAATTCATCACGTTAATTAGCATTTCATTTCATATTTGAAGTACACTATCCATTACAATATTTTCATCATTCATGTTTACTTTTTAAATTTATTTGAAAGAACGAGTCATTACAAATAATGATGCTTATTTCCATTCAGAAAGAACATGTAACATTTAAGGATTTGTTCTGCATTTGCAAATGTAAGTAACAAATATTAACATGAATAGGAATGAAACAAATACATTTACACATTTTGTTTCTAGAATCAACATAAGCTTGAAATCATATCAAATTTACAACTAAAATATCTTATTTCTACTATCCTTTCCAAATAGCTACTTTAAGTTCAAAATTAAGATATACACAAAAAAAATTTACAAACAATAGAATCAAAACAAATATTATCATAATAACACATATTTTTTTAGAATATATCTTGATATACTTTCCTATAATACTTAAAATATTGAAACTACATAAATCCCATACTGATTCATACAATTCATTAACAAAAAACATATACAGTATCAAAGCATGTTCAATAGCAAATCATCATCGAATGTTGTATTCAGTTCTTATTATATAAAATTCAAACGTTTAAGACATTTACATTTACAAACTAACTTTTATTTCTTCTTTCTCTTCGGAGGATTTCCGTCCACAAAAAAGCAGCGAAGACTACTCAAAGATGGCAACCTGTTGTGGGACGTGTTACTTCGATAACGATTTACAAAAGTTGCACACGTATTAGAAAATGTATGAACATATCAAACACTACTACTAAATTGTGTTTACATAGTACCAACTTCTATTATTCATGGTTAAACATCTTGATAGGAATCTGTTGATGAGAAACCGATGAGGATAAAGCACAAAACCAAGTCTGCACAAAGGCGTGGAAAAAAGGATGAAGAGAAAGAAGAAGCGAATGATGATTCAGGGCTATTCCACAATTCAGTTTACTCTAAGTCTAAACAAGCTGATAAAGAGGATGACAAACTATTTGTTCATTCTAATGATCATGTATATCATCTGGACGATTTTAGCGATGACGAACATTTACTTGATAAACAAGATGTTTGTTTAGTACAAAAGATAAAAAGTTTGCTCTTATTGATGAAGAAGCAGATGCATATTGAAAACAATAACAACACAAACGGCGATGGTGTGTGGGTTAATATCAACGACATTCCACATGAACCTTTTCACTCTTTAGATATTCATAACAACTACATTCATGAAGATGCGAAAAAAATTTACAACAACCTTACGTGTCCGATGATGATGAATCGATGGGAAGATATTATACGGGCATTAACATCACGAAGATGATTTTTGAATACGTTAGCTTGCTAAAACTATGCGAAATTAAGACAACACCTTTATCACTTTTCTTGATACTTGATAGCATAGAGCGATTATCATTTGTCAAGACATGATCATTTAGATTATGAGTTGCTTATGTCATTCTTATAATTAATATTATTAATAAGATTCTAAGTTGATGATTTTTATGTAACTGTTACTTTCTGTGAATTTGTGGTAACTTCATTATCCTCCATGTAGCAAGTCTTTTTTGATTTCAAAATATCATCATATTAAATGATTTAATATAAATGAAATTAATGACATATTTGTTACTCCATTTAAATGATTTGTAAAAGTTACTCTTCACATCATTAGCTAAATTATCTCTTTTTCAAACTCTATATACTTAAACTTGAGTGAATGTCTTTTCAACTTCATATCCATAACATATTGTCATACAACAGTTTAGGAAAAACATATCATTGTTTAATTTCTCTAAAACAAAAACGATTGTAATCGATTATCATCATGGATGATGAAAACACTCCACCAAACACCGTAAAACGCTCGTCGCCTAATCCCGAGAATAGAAACCTAAAATGGACAAAGTTCGTCCATGTCCAACAAGAATTTCAAATCGTCGGAGATGCAACTCAATTTTCAAGCGAGACTTTTGCACAAAATATGATTGTGGATTCCGGTTCAACAAATAGAAGAGTATCGCTGCCAAATTGTTGAATTGTAAGATTATCTTCAATACAGAATTACACATTTTATTCATAACCTTTTTGTACCTGTGCTACCTTTGTAACTATTTTTTCTTCATGCATTAGATAATCCTATACATGTAGATATCGTTTCCAACAGACAGCCAACATCATCGACCAAAAAAAAAGGCAGGCCAAAAAAAGAGCCAACATCCGCTGAGATACCAGACCAAAATGAGGATCCCGGTCTGCACAAGTTAGTTTCTGATTTTATGATGCATGGCCCATGTGGTGTTGGCAACCCAAATCAGGTTTGCATGGATGATGGTAAATGTACCAAACACTTCCCTAAAAGGTTTATGCAACACAACTATGTTGACTCGGAAGGCTACCCAGATATAGAAGACGTGATAACGGATCCATGTAGTTAAGAGTGGACATAAGTTGCACAACGGTTTTGTTATTCCCTATAACGCTATGTTATTGAAACGTTATCAATGCCACATCAATGTTGAATGGTGCAATCAAAGGGATCAATAAAATATTTGTTTAAATACATAAACAAAGGTCCCGATAGAGTATCAAGACAGATTGTATAAACCAAGAACAATCAAGACGTCAGCAAGAATGATAAACCCGTTGACGAGATTAAGCGTTCTATGATTGTAGGTACCTATCTGCTTGTGAAGCCGCTTGGAGAATATTTAGATTTGAGATACATTATAGAACACCAAATGTTGAACGTCTCTCATTTCATCTCGAAGGCGACCAACCAGTTGTATTTGGTGAGAACTCTGACCTTGAAACCGTTATTCACAAACCAACGGTTGGTGCTTCTATGTTCGAATCATGGATGCATATGAACGAAATGTATCCATCAGCAAGGGAGTTAACATATGCTGAGTTTCCTACAAAATTTGTATGGAATATTGCAAAAAGAACGTGGACACATAGGAAGAAACAATATGCAATTGGCAGAATTCATAATGTGCCAATCTCGGAGTGAAGGTTACTATTGTGGGATGCTACTAAATAGTCAAAAGTTTGTCGAAATCACCGAGATAAGGATAATTAACGGTGTAGTTTATCCTACTTACAAAGATGCTCGCCACTGTGCGGGACTTTAGATGACGACAAGGAACATATTGAGGGTATTAAAGAGGCAGCCTATTGGTCCTCTGCTGAGCATTTTGCGCGACCTTTTGTTACATTATTGTCCCAAAAGAGCTTGACACACCATTGCTTGGTTACAAACTTGGCATTTGCTATCAGAAGATGTCGAGTACAAGAGAAGAATTCTTTTAGGCATTCCAGGTATAACCACCAACTTAGCTTTGTTACTAACTTTTTCTATAAATTTATACATGAATGGAAATGGTTAATTATTACAAATTCTTGATTCATCATCTCTGTTAAAAGACCATATTTTTGCAAGTCACCTCAACAAAAAAAGTATCTACTGATTCTTACGATATGTATGTTACTCTATAAATATCCTACACTGCTCACTATTTTTGACAACTGTTATTTGCATACATAAGCTACGCCTCATATATGGCTAATTTGATACAGGTTTACGACTAAGCGACGACGAGAAAAGAATGTTTGTTTGTTCTATATCGAACAACTTATGGGCTCAAGAGGCACCACTTTGAAGGCTTTTCCGAACTTCCTTATCCGTATGACACTTACATCGCCGACTTTGGTAACATGCTAATCTTTTTGAGAGAGATTATAATCCATCGAGTTACAGGTGAATACAAGACTCTATATGCCGCGTTAACCACGAAACAAAGAAATGTATATGACACCATCATGACGTCCGCTAAACGGTAGGAGGAAATTATTTTTATCACGGATACGAGGACCGGTAAGACATATTTATGGAAAACCCTTGCTATCGGGATTAGAAGAAATGGTGACATAGTCATAAACGCTGCATCAAGTGGCATTGCATCTTTATTGTTGTCGTTGACGGACCGCTCATTCGAGGTTCCATATTCGATAAATATTAATGAGACTTCTACGTGCCAAGAACTCCGCAGTGACACAGGCATGTTGTTGAAGAAATGCAAGCTTATTATTTGGGATGAGGCTCCCATGACAAATAAGTCGTGCTTTGAGGCTTTAGATAGGTCATTGAGAGATATCTTCATGTAAGAACAGTACGACGCGTTTGATGCGCCTTTGGTAATATGATTGTAGTATTTGGCGATGATTTTAGGTAGGTGCTGCCCGTTATTCCAAAAGGTTACCTGCAAGACATTGTAAATGCATCTTTAAAATAATCGTACTTGTGGGATCATTGCAAAGTCTTAAAATTAACCGCTAATATGCGCCTTTACGGTCGGATCACGGCCGAGGATGTACCGAGATAAAGGAATTTCCGAATGGATATTGAAAGTAGGAGATGGAGATATTGGAGGACAACACGACGGAGAGGTTTTGATAGATATACCAAGATATTCTAATACATGAAACTAATGATCCGTGACAATCTATTATAGATTTCACTTACCCAAACATTTTGATAACATAGTGATCCGTCTTACTTCCTGAAAAGGCCATTCTTGCTCCAACCAATGAAGTGGTTGATAGTATTAACGATCATTTGTTTCAAACCTTTCTCGGTGAAGAAATGGTTTATCTTAGTTGTGACAACATAGATAAAAATGACCGTGGTGGTGCTATAGACCAAGCCGTGTTTTCACCGAATTTATCAACGGTTTAAATTTTTCGGTGTCCCAAACCATAGGCTCGCATTGAAGGTCGGTGTCCCAATAATGTTGTTGAGAAACATTAATGAATCACAAGGTTTATGTAATGGGACAAGGCTTCAAGTGACTAAATTAACGCGTGCATCTATTCAAGCCAAAATAATTAATGGAACACATTTTGGGAATACGGTTATACTTCCAAGGTTGAAAATTACTCCATCGGATAAACATTTACCACTCAAGATCGTGCGCAAACAATTTCCGTGTCGTTTCTTTTGCCATGACGATAAACAAGAGCCAAGGATAATCACTTTCAAAGTTGGTTTATACCTACCACGTCCTGCTTTCACACACGGACAATATATGGCTCTTTCACGCGTAGAAAAGCAAAAAGGGTTTGAAGGTTGTTATTTCGATGCCGATAGTAATTTATGAAGACTACTACAAATGCGATCTATAAAGAGGTTCTTCACGGTCTTTGATCGATTATCAATGGTATGTTCGGATATTCACTTAATGTGATACAATTTGTTTTTACATGTTTATTGTAATTCACACAAATGTTCTACTTATGACTTCATATTAATAAATAACAAATTCACTATTTGTTTTCTTTCATTATTTTTCTTATTTTGTTTACATACTAATTTTTCATCTTTTTGGAACATCTTTTTTCATCTTATTACTTTTATTATCATCTCATTTATCTATTTTTTTTAAAAAATAACCCGGTGTCAACGGGTCTTATAAGCTAGTGGAAAAATATCTACATCGGGCAGTTATTATATCAATTTATTGATATTGTGTTAACGCTTTGGTGCCATGAGCTTAGTGCAATAATAACTGCTTTTTGACTTTGTATGTGTTACAATAGTCAACTAAACTTGAAATCTTGTATTCCACAACTTTTATTTTATAAAACTATGAATTTCACTCAACTATCGTACTGACATTTTTAGCATGTCTTTATCTCTGGTCCTTAAGGTACTAGCTAGCATGGAGTCGCACAGATATTTTGAATACTTGCATCCTATTATCATTCGATAAAGACTTTAAAACCTTTATGTTTTACCTATTATGTACTATGAACTTTGGAACCTCTTTTGTATGTAACTATGGTGTTTAAAATTAATCGAATGATAACTTTTTAAAACGGCTCATATAGAGGTCGTTTTCTATATCATGAACTATGTGCTAAGTAACACCCTCAGTTGCTTTTCACTGTTGTCCCGATTTTGGGGGTGTTACATATGGGTGGGTGGAAATTTTCAACTAGAGGAAAGACTATGGGGTGGGGGTGGGTATGTTCATGTAAAGTTGGAAAACTAAGTTCATGTTTTAGTATATCTCTTCTTTGCCATATATAAAAAGAAAATACATTTGCTTAAAAACTCTAAGAGTGAGAAATTAAAATTACTAATTTACCCCTACTCATATTCTTTCTAATATTATACTTTACACACATATACTTTCCTTCAATAAATAATTAAAAGTTAAAAGTATGACCTCATATTATGAACAATATTCATTCATTTCATACATGAAACACTTAATGACAATTTTGCAATTACCTAATTAGGGGGGTTTTTGTTGGTGATTAACAATAATCTAGAATTAATTAAGCACATGTGGAAGCAATAATCACCATACACGTATCCATAGAGTCATATAATCAATCGAATGTAAAACAAAAATTATACCTTTCTTTCGGAGATGCGTAGATCGGATGGAGACAAGCGAGATCCCTAGTTACTAGGAAACTAATAACCAAACATAGGTTATCTCTTCGTTAGTCCACACTACACGTCTAACAACCACCACCAGATGCTAGTATTTCTTGTACATCTTGAATAAACCTTGTGCAAGACGAGAATTAGATCAAATATCAATAACAAAAACTTAGATGGGGTGTTTCGTTCAACCGAGTTCTAGGGAGAAAGGGGAAAAGAAAATCAAGTGTGATATCTTTTGAAATGTTAAGTGATTTGATAAACACTTATCATATCTCAAGTTACAGAAAGCCCCTTGGACATTCCATCTCTTCCTTTCAAATTCTATAGGCCAATTATTCAACCTAAGAGATTGGGTTGTCCAATTGCTTGGGTCCAATGTGAGTTCATTAAGTCCAACTCAATTTGTAGTTCATTACTTGATTTCGAGTTACTTGAATATTGTATAATACAAATAGGATAATCACATTATAACAAATGGTGTCTAATTGTATATGTGTGGGACCTGAAGGCTTACGTGAGTCTAGACATATAATTATTTATTATGATACTCCAATATCTCCCATTTGAAACGACATAATAACTGTAATTATACAAGCAAAGGTTAGCGTCTAGCAACACGCCAATGCCCCTCGAACCACTTGAGAATAGCTTCTTAAATATCTCATTTTAAATGGTTTATAAATAGTCATCCCTTTGTTTCAGATACTTTGTTGAACAATAGACATGGATCATAGGTCATTATTATTGTTTACAATTATGTTTCCTGATATAAATATTGAACTAGATTTTCAAATTAATCCAGCATAATCTTAACTACATTTGGGAACGGTCATGCAAACATCTTCTCAATTCATCGAGGGCCCCAATATTATTTAACTCCATAACAAGTGGAGGAATAAATCATATTTTAACTACAAGTGTCCGTTATGTGCTTCATATCGCTCTTGGAAAAAATATTATAATAACCTTATGAGAAAAAAAAAACCCTTCGTGTATCTTAAGTCTAAGGACGAAAGACTAACCACTTGCGAGATTCACCATTAACGTTGATCCATGTAGTGAATTCTCATATGTTGGGTCAATACAATGTTTACAGACAATGAACACATGTGACTTTGGCAGCATCATCCTTTTAATAATCACAAACAATGAATATTACTAATACTCTCGCATTTATCTTAATTTGATGATACTCCTGTATCGTCAATCGACAAGAGATTATAATAAATATATTATTCATGAATTAAACATGCGAATATAGAACCAAGTAGCATAAATGAAGACGATCATATCAAGTTCATCGATTCATTATTTAATAAAATTGCTTAATATTTCCTTATCCAAATACTAAAAATAGATCAATTAAATTCTAGCTAGTTAAAGTCCTATGTCTTGAAGGACGACGATCACGCTTATTGACAGACATAGGTTTCGTGAACAAGCCAACTAGGTTATGATCCTTTAAAACTTTGAGAATACTAATTTCAAAAACTCTTAGATATTGAAGTTCTTGAATAATGCAATGATTGTCATTTTAAACGTGTATACTCAAATGCTAGTAAAACACTACTAGCATCGCCACAGTACAATCCATAGGATGTTTGAAGCTAGCAAACACACTTATTTGAGAAAATCTTTGTAACAACTTCCCAAACTGTAAAGTCTTCTCATTCTTTCAATGAATAGTGCAATAATGCTCTTATTCAAGCACATTTAGTTAGAAGTACCATCAGTCATGATGAAATCATACTAAGACTAGGCTTGAGCATCATCTCAATCAAAGCTAGCATTATAGTATAAAAACAAAACTAAGCTCCTTATCTAAAATCCGTAAATGAAGAACATATCTTTAGTCCTTTCCAGACCATTTAGAATGTTCTTTCAATAGTTGTCTAATGACTTTCATTTAGATATTTTTGTTGTCATGTAAGGGCGGAGCTAGTAGGGTAACTAGTGGATGCTGAACCCCCATTTTATACATTAGTTATTTAGAGTACCCACCATTTTTCTACTAGTTTCTTATATTCAGCCCCCTTTATTCTTTAGACATGTCTAAAAAGAATCATTAAATGAATAACTTAGACAATGATAGACAACACTATACATTAATTTTTGAAGCGATATTTATCGGTATGACTTTTTGCATCAAGCACAGCCGGCAACCTTTAACTAAAAATCCTGGCTCCGCCCTTGATTTCATACAAATGATATAAGGGGTCGTTTGATTTGATGATATGAATCACAATTGGTATGAGTTTGATAGTAGTGGTGGGCTCCTCAACTATGATAGATTCATACCATGCTCTTTTGCCTCCTTTGATGTATCGCCAATATATGGATTTCACCATACCAATTACTATAAAACAAACAATATATATCATTCCCATAGTCATTCCTTCATTCCCATAGGCTCAAACCAAACGCACCCTAAATAGTACAATACATAATATGACATGCACAATGAATCCTTTAGTTAAACGTAAGGTTTCTATGCATGTCTTCAATCTTATCAGGTGAGATAGAACTTTGAGGCTCGCTCAGTGATTAACTCCGTATGTCTATTCTAATAAAAATCTAGTCTAAGGTTGTATATTTAATTTCTTAAATCCCTCAAGAGAAACTTTATTCCAAGCTAAGAATTAAAATCTAGCTTAGATGTAAAGGTACAAGCTAAAGATGCTCTACCTACTTACTGAGAATAACCATTATGAATAACCAACATGAAAAGACTCATTCTTAAACTATAAAATCGGTTGATAGCAGGTTATTCCCACGTGGTTACCGCTATGCCGGTCATCTAGCTTTTTTTTTTTTTTTTGATAGAGTAATTTACAAATTTTATCTTTGTGGTTGTTCAATAATTTCGCAAGCGTCCTTTCCTCCCTTAGTCACATCAAGCAATCTCAGACACCCTTAACTATGGTTATTGGATTGGGGGAAGGGATCGGTGAGTTAAAACTAAAATAAGAAGAATAAGCATGATTTCTACCATACATTTCAAATAAGAGGAAATTTTTAAATGAGACGATCTATTTTTATAGATTCATCCTAAATGCTGCATTGTAGCTTCTTCTTTCCTTCTCATTCGATCCTTACTCTATTAGATTATTGGAGAAGTTAAATAAGCAATCCTATGCACCCCTTAATGTTTGTCATGAACTTATAATTTTATCCACGACAGGTGGCTCAGAAGAAATCTAAAAAGAGTTAGTCTGACATATTGTTAAGTCACAAGTTTGATATGAACTTCATTAAAATGCTAAATTTAAGAATCATAAACAGAAATTCATATGAAATTCTTTTTCTCTTTATATGATGTGTCAATATTTTTGAACTCTACGTTTCAATGCTATTGAACGAACCAAATGCCAAAGATTCGTTGAACGCAGTTGCTGCAGCCCTTTTATTGAGTGATTCAACACTAGTTTGAATATTCGAATATTTAAACATGTAGTAAAACTAGTCTCATGACCCGGCCGATGGCCGGGCTAGTTTCAAGTGATATCTTATTAAACACTTTTAATTTATGTAGCTAATATTATTATTAGTATGATTTAAATGTATTTTTTGTTCATAGAGCTTTGGTATTGAAATAACAACGAACATAAACAGGTTGAATTATATTTTAAAATAAATAATAAGTAATAAATCAATGATACTATAAACTACTATGCTTAAGTAATAAGTCAATGAGAGTATAAACTAATATGCTTGTAACTATTAATGTAATAAACGTCTATGCATCGTGGCATCCAATTTTGATGATCTTGAAAAGCGAATGTTTGTAGTGAACGTTATTTAAGTGATAAGTCAATGTCCATTCCGTGAGCACCTAATAACTATAAAAAAAATGTAAGTAAAAGAAGTTTATGATTGCTAACATATGTAATGACAAATGGCATAAAAAAAAGTGTAAGTAAAGAAGGTTATATAATTTGGTTGACATTTATTAACATATTTAACTACAAACAGAATATTCAAATATAAGACAAGAAATTTAAATATATTCTTCAAACGGTAAATGTAATCAACATTACTGAGAATGAACCAAAAATATTACTGTGGTTATATTCGTTATTATAAAAATGAAATCGTTCATAGTTTCGTGATATATACATATTCAAATATGAGACATGATATTAGTAATAGCATCTGGCAATAATAAAAAATGTGCAATGACAAACTCAATAATAGAATCTCAAACATGATGTAATAGCATTCGGCCATAGTATTATTAAGTACGTTTTTTCATAAAAATCATTAAGACAGGTAAATAACTTATAAAAACAAAAAAAACCACAATCCATGGTGATTGGAAAAAACCAATCATCATTACTGATAACAAACATGAAAGTAAAACTTAAGCACTAAAACATTGAATAGTAGTTTATGCTAAATTTTAATTATTATTAATAACGCTTGACACTTTCAAGCACATTCACGGGTCTTTCTCAACGTTGACCTCTACAAACTTCCTTTTAGCATTTGAACACTCATTTCTTGATTCCGCATCTGATGCGCGTTTGGATTAACAATAACAATTCATGTTCCCTTGGTACCGGGAATTCTTCAGTAACCTCATGATTGCAAGCTGAGCATCTTTTGTAGTAAGATGACCGGTTTGGATTAACTCTGGAAATGGTTGCTTCATTTGTAAATATGGTTCACTGTAGGGAATAATTTATTGTTAGCTATATGATTTTGTGACAATGGTGAATGTAAAAAAGTGTATGTTTACCTTGTAGTTTTGGGCTACTAACCTGCCGACGACCTTTACTGGTGCAACACACATGCAAGTTTCTCGCCCGCATTCAACGGTTGCAACTGAAACTGCCTGCATAACATCACCAACGCCTAAATTAGTACTTAAGGGTTAGTTTAATTCGTACGTGAGTGTCCAAGAAAGCTGAGATGACTCAAACTGTATAAGCTAAATCTTCATAATATTACCTCGTTTAAGTTGAATGGAGCTGCGTAGCAGCTTTAAGTTGTTCGTTTCTGGTGTGTGACTAATCTGGTATCTGACAAGAATGAGAAAGAGAAAGGCGACCGCGTCGCTGTGATGGATTCTCGGCATGTGTGTCTCTGGATAATTCTAGGTATGTGTATATGTGTCTCTGGAAACCAAGTTTGTTTATCCAAACTATGAATCCGAAAAATCATATGAGTCCCAAGTGCTAAGCAGGCCTTCATGTTTGGGCTCATTGGATGTCTACAGAAAGAAAAACTCCATTCAATTATTCACCATATATGTTTCTTTTGTAGGCCAAAACATTTATCAGCTAAGAGGTTGTGGCAATTAAACTGAGGGTAGATATAACTTGACATGTATATGATGTCGATCATCTTGTAAATTTAGTACAGAGGAACTCACCAAGATCACATCAATTGCCTTTGGCAATCCCACGAGCCTAGGAAGTCGTTGGGTACCTTAAAAATAGTTCAGCTTTTCTATTCAGTACCATATTCATTAAACTTAAATCCAAAATTGCACAAGTATACAAATCACCAAATCTTGTACCTCCGGCGCCATGATTAATTCCGAGAGACAACTCAGGCAAGCCATGTTGTGCCTTCGGAGCTGCAATACTTACATGGCATCCCTGTTTAAAACAACTAAATAGAAACACTTTCACAATAAAGAAAAACAAAATATTAATTTCTTTAGCCCAAATTTACAAACCATTGAAACTTCTAATCCAGCACGAAGTGCAAGTCCTTCTATTGCAACAACTATAGGCTTATTTGCATCTAAAATTGCAAAAGAACAAACTTTATCAAATCTAGATTTTATTAAGTCGTTGGTAACATTTATGAATGACTGGAGACAACACCTTTAATTCTGTTCACCACAATGCCAACTGATAAATCAGGTAGAAGAGAACTTTCCGGTTTGGTGAACCTGTTGGAACACATTGATATCAAATCCACCGGAAAACTTCCCATTTTTGCCTATATAAAATTAAGAAAATCGAACTCAGCAAGCTAAAAAAACAATAGCATCAAAAAAGCAATGGAATTTAATAGAAACAATTGCTTAACCAACAAATTATCGATCAAAACGATTGCTTTCACGTCATCTCTTCTCATAGCTTCTCCAATTTTCTCCTTTAAATGATGAACCGAAAATCATCAGTCCAAGATACTCATAAATGATTAACCGAATATGTTTAGTTAAGCTTACAATATAAGCATACAATATAAGCACGATTTTCAGAAATCAATATTTAATCTAAACAGGAGAAATGCGTATGTACATTTGAAAAACCATTAAAGCTGGTGTGATGGTGTAGTGCCATTTTAAAATGTCTAATATTCTTATTCAAGAGCAGCACCCTTGATTTTTTGAAAATGTCTAATGGGCGTGGTGCCATTTTTAAATGTCTAATATCTTACCATGAAAAGATCGTGTTCAAGAGCAGCACCCTTCGGAGTGTGGTGGCTTCAGTATCTGCACAAAATTCCCATCAGTTTGGGCAAACGAACCTGCAACTGATGTTTGTACACCACATTGTTTGAGGCCGGTTGGTTATGCACGACACTGGCATGCATATCTACACCTGATTATCTGATCAATAAAACAGTTGATTATGCGATTATCACAAGTTCAACATCATAAAAACAGCCGAAGTATCTTCCACAACGACATTTAGTACAGCTGATTATCTGATTATTTAAAATCACATAATCATTTTTAAAATGAAAATCCAAACACCCCCTTGAAATTTGCAGTTGAAAGTAGTTGTTTGACATCAAATACAAAACTATAATATGAAAGAATACCTTTCTGGCTTTCTTGAACTAACAAAGGGGCGTTCATCCTGATAAACATTCTGCTGATAAACTTCATCTCCAAGCAAAACTTGAAGTCATGCCTGCACAAGCACCTGAAGCTAATCTTCTAATAATATAATGTTCACCATCAGTTCCCCTAAACAGTTTATGCACGTATGTACCATAACTGTTATGACTTGCATAACTTCGAAGTAATATTTTTCATACCATGTAGGTGACACAAGTAAAAAGCTCGACAATGCTATAGGGAAAGGACACACACTATCTGCAATAGTTTATGAGCCAACATCAAAACGTATTTATATAAGAAATATGTAATGAAATAGTCTAATGTTACGAAAGATATGAAGTAAGTGGAGTAAGCACCTAAGCAAAGTTACCCTTCCAAATAGCCTTTAAGGCATTCTTGCTTCCTCACAGATACAAAGGCCTGCAATTCATTTCCATACCTCAAAGCCAAAGCATTTTTAACCCTTGCAACCTGAATAAGTTTACGACTATGGTCGTTTAAGATGCCAAAGAAATAAACTTGGGTTCTTTATATTGTAAAACAACCGTTTATACTGAAAATATATAAATAAGAATGCATAGATGATAAAAACTTAACGTGGATACTAATAAATTATGATAAGTAAATCATTGACGTGTTTAAAATTGTAACATTTTTACTTTGCTACAATGTCTTAAAACATACGATACACATGTACATAAACTTCTATACACAACACCATACAACCTCAACCATACACCCCTGAACAGATCAGAACAGTATTCTAAACACCCCTAAAGCCTATGCCACTTTTAATGATATATACAGCGTAAATGTGTTAATCTACAACTTAAGATAACAACATAAAAATCAATATTAAGTTCAAATTAGTGATAAACTAATGTTGATTGCGTTCTGGATCCCACTTATTATCCTTAATAAAGAAAATTGCTTGTATGCCTTTTACCAATTAATACAATATCTTTAGGCTTACACATGGATCAAAAAACAACTGCACTTGAAAATATTTGTTTATTCTTGTTGGCTTCATCGTTAGTCCAATGCAATTTGACAAATTCTCACCCGTGAAACACTTATTCATATACATATTAAAAGCCACAAACATTCTATCTAAATTAAAGGCCTCTACATGGTCTCTCATTGTTTGAAGAAATTGCAAGCAAAGGCCAAATATTCTATTGTGAGGCCGAAGCCGTTTGTTGTATATATGCACCTACAATAGTAGGCGTGACCTGGTATTAGGTATTCTTGTTGGCCGAAGCCGTTTGTTGTGTATGTGCACCTACAATAGTAGGCCATACCTCAAACATTAGATCCTAAATGAGCGAAGTAACCATAATACAATGCTTGGATGGTGAGAGTTTATAACCATAGGCAGCTTATAATCCATAGAATGCTCTAATTTTTGTTTTATTTACTTGTGAGTTTCAATTGCAACGACAGAACGTGATAACCGCCAACGCTTATCGACTGTAATTAGCTAACTAACATAAATGTACTTATTTCAAACTTGAACTTATAACTCCTCAAATCAGTTCATACCTTCACATAAACATAACCTACGAAAATAACGCTACACATAGCTCGACACAGCACGTAGTTGTAACTAACAAACCTAAGAACTTCTAAACTCAGAGAATCATCCATTTTACCTAACAAAATGATCATTAAAACCTAAAAACTTTGTATGTTTAACTATGGATTTGCGTCTCGCACATATTATATTGAACTAATGCATGATTCTAAAGAAAATGATTAAGTGAGGTTATAAGTCATAATGTCAAATATGTGTATACATTTAAAGACTCACACCATTCTCACCACAACCATTCTTATAGCATCGTTGTTCGTTAATCAGCAGGTAGGAGCAGAAAATAGACCTGCAAAAAATATGATTATTAGCTATACACTCTATTAAATGACCAACCATCAAAAGAGTTCATTAGAATAGCTTTTTTATGTGATGTTTTCCTGTACCTTTTAAATATTATTCATGATAGGTGTGCAAAAACCTGAAAGTCAAATAAACGGCTTCCTAAAGGTGGAAGTTTAAGCCAATTCTGGATAATGAAATTTGGTGCAAAAAAGTAACAGCGTGAGCTTTTCCTAAAGGTGGAAGTTTAAGCCAATTCTGGATAGGACCGTCTGTAGGCATTGCTTATGCTATTGAGCTGTGGCATGCGCGTTACATTTTTAGATACATAAGTTAAAAGTAAAATTGCATACGGCAGTCAATAAATGTTCCAAAAAGTTAATTATCGGATTACCTCGAGTGACTCAACGCCCACGACAGTCTTTTTTATGTAAATTGGACGAAGTTGCTGCTCTTTGCGTAGGTGCACCTAACAAAGCAACAACAATCAGGTAATTAGTATATAGTATTCCAGAATTTGAACAAAGGGGGATTGAATCAAGTAATCACATTACGCAAGCTCATTACAATAGGAGGTTCTATGTGCCAGCAAGTCAACCAAACAATTTTATTAATCAATTGCATATGCTAATTTGAGAAACCAAGTAAGCTCACACCAAGTAAGCTCACAAAACAGAATTGATGCACCACAATCAAGTAAAATGAATAAAGACGTTGTTTCTTACTTGTAAAAGCTTTCGTACCACTTGCATGACAATCCCATTATGTGGTGTTTCTGAATTTAGATTGAGGTAATTGTCTCTTTCAAGTTTAAAATTGTACGTGCAGAGAAAAATTGTCGCTGTAAAAACCTGAATCACGGGAGAGTAAATTTATCACGTCATCAGTAACGACCAAAGTTTTCAACTTAATGGTTTTACTTCTGAAAAGTGTGCATTTGGATGTATGTTATGCCTCAAATGTAACAGAAACTGCATATAGCTTTACCACGCATTACAAATAAGCAGGCAGTGAACGTCAAGTTACATCTACACCAAGTAAGGCTTCTTCAACAGTTTCCCTATGGCTACTTCTTTGGGATTGGAAGTAATTCAGAGTAGGAGTATGACTTCTCGATAAACACCAAGAAAGATAATTAGAAATATAAATAAGGTATCTGCATCATTTCCCATAATTCAAAGCTAATGGTGATTATTCTCAGATTATACTCTTGTACTCGAGATTACAGGACACACACATACATAAATTGATAAATATATCCTAACTATACACACCTACAACTAAGAAAAACATCATATGTAGGACGGAAATCATGTAAAAAAACAACTACTATGCAATGTTTTTTAAGTGCTTAAAAAATTTTACCTTAATAGAGTTCATTAATACCCTTGTGTTCCTTCCTATAATGTACTTTGGTGCTTGAATCTATTCTATATAAAGGCATTTATCCGTGATGCTAAATGTTCTGTGCCCATTATCCACCTTGTTTTTTTAATAAAAAAACAAATGACTATATATATATAAAGGATAAGTGACCGTCTATTTGACGTTCGCAAATCAATCCAGTTATACCTAAACGGGTCAAAATCGCTCTAATGCTCTTTCCAACGGGTATGCCCATTTCCTATAACGTGTTTGCACAGAAAATTAGGCATCAGTAATATTGGTTCGTCTTCGATAACAAATTTACTACAACTCAAATGAATAAAAATAAAGATCGCAAGTGTAAAGGTGCTGATGTCAACGCATTTTGGGTTATGTTTTGTCTTTTACAGTTCAAACGGGTAAACATAAAGGATATGTGACTAAAGTTCTCACAAAAAAGATCGATTAGAGTTATAATGATGAAGTTATTGCATTCATATTTGACATGTAATTTTTACACAATTTATTAAATAAAAATTGTCCGACCACTTTTGAGTTTTATCCTATACTTATAGGTCATGTGTTTGACGCGAGATTTTTTTTAAAACTGATATTCCAACTGGAATCTTTGCAGTTATCTCATATTTGATACAACAATGCAAAATGAGATCTTTTTTTTTATCAAATCTTGCCACTATATATATGAATTGAACGCATTTCAGAAATAAGAGTCATTTACCTGGCATCCAAGGTCTCCCAGACCTATAATTTGCTCATCATCAGTGGTTGTTTAAAACTCGCTGCGAAACCTTACTAATCTTATTAACATACAATATTTAGAAACCTTGATTCAAACAGCCCCTTAGAAGGTGTTTGGGACTGCTTTCAGGCTCTTATTTACATCTGATTTCGAGTATAATTTGAAGGGTGCTCCAGCCTCCATCCTAACACAATATATATATATATATATATATATATATATATATATATATATATATATATATATATATATATATATATATATATATATATACTAGTCAAAACCCGTCCGATGGACGGTATGACTTGTGGTTTTGTTTTTAGGTTTTAGTATAACAAATATATACTAAAAAGTAATTAAAGGTTAAATTAAATAATTTACAACTATAATTGATGTTACCATAATATATATATATATTTTAATTATAAAATTCAATTCAAAATTCTAATCTGTTAGAAAATCTGATTTTAATTACAATTTTGTTCTATTAAAACCTAAAAATAAAACCACAAGTCATATAAATATCGTTTAGTATATTGTTTAGTATATATATAAAAGAATAATTTTCTTTTTACCCGATGGGGGGGAATGACTTGTAATTATAATTTTTATGGTGTGAGTTAACGGAAAATTATTTTTAAGGCCGTCGATTTATTTAATTTATTATGGTATTAGTTTACGTTTAAAAAAAGTTTTAAAAAAGAGGAGCTTGACGTAAATTTTAATTGTTTTTTTGTATTTTAAAAAAAGAAGATTTGTTTTTCTATTTAAAATTTTAGTAATTTTTATAGTGTTAGTTAACGGAAAATTATTTTTAAGGACTTCGAGTTTATTTAATTTTTTTATGGTATTAGTTTACGTGTAAATTTTTTTAAGAAAAGGCAAGCTTGACGTACATTTTAATTGTTTTTTTTTTGTAAGCTTGTGAATATTGTTGATATATTTGATTATAGCGAAAGAAGGCTGGTAAAAAATAGCTGAAAAAGTGACAAAAGGAATAAATTAAGCAATGGTAAATGAAGTACCAACATCGTAATAAATTATCCGCCATTACAAAGTATATGCTTTTAGTTCAAATGCGAAATAAAGTAAACACTTAAATATTGAGAACTAAATCAAACCTAACCAAAAGAGATGGATACAAATTTATTATGAACTCTTTGTGAGGGACCATACCTTCTGAACATAACCTTCTATATACCCGAAGCATGTTTTTTGAATAGAGGTAAGGAGTGAGATCCGGAACAAAGCCAAAACGGTCACAGACATTAATCAATGGCCTTACACCGGGAAGCTTTGGCTTCCATTAGAAAATTTTTGGCCTTCTCAGGCTCTCAGCACAATAGAAATTAGATTCCCTTGATACACGCTCAACCTCCTTGATTTTTCCCGTCTTTGCAGCTGCCTCAATGTGCTTAAAATGTATGTCCGGATCCTCACTGTGATGTTGAATGTTAGTAAATGCAAGTTCGTGGCACAACACAATATATCAAACATTAAAAGCAACATTGGCGCTGAGCGAGATTCAAAATGATTACCTGGAGCTTAAATATGACCCCAAAAAGAAGTAAAGGCCTTCATATGACTTAAATTGCTCAAAACGTTTAATACATGCTTCCACTCCCAGTTGCTCACAATATTCCTTAGCAACCTAGAATCCATAGAATGTTATCGCTCGCCAACAAATTACTCCACATGTTTCACTTAGAAGTTCAAATAATAATAGGTAACATTAAAAATAAGCCATCATTAGCTGAACTATTATCTGAAGGTTTCCTTTCAGATTGACGAGTAAAAGATACTTCATGCACGCTAACGCCCATTCATTTGATAGAGTCCCAAAAAACTATGCAAGGGACTATAAAAATTAAAGGTAGTTAGATACCATTCATGCTAAATGCCATTAGGTACACAAGTAGAAGAACAACAGACATGTGGCTCTATGGCATGAGTATTCACAATAACACGTTTGATATCCGGGAATTCACTGAAATGTCGCAAAAATAACCGAGTTTCGATCAAACAGATGATCTGATTTGAAAAAAAACATACAAGTTTTGAACATTAGCCAAACTAAAGAGCTTAGACATAAAGACCCGCTTTCTCACAAATTTGGGCAATCGAGGACGATCATAGTGACTAAACATCCGATAAGAGTAGTGGATCTTATCTTTTACTGCTTTTGTGGTATTTGGATAGCAGATTATTGCCGCCCTTAGCTCTTGTTACTTTTCTAGCATATTATTTTTTAAGTGCTCATTATTCTAGCCTCACTAATCTATCATGAAAGCTCATATACATCCCAACATTCATAATCATATCAGTTTTCTTAGCCTTTATTTTTTTACAAGTTCCATAAGCTATCGTTTTAAAAAGAAAGATGCAGCCAAGAACAAAGATGTCAACACATAAATGAGTTGCACTTAATCTATTAGATACATTACCATATTTCACTATCAACTCCTTCCAAATCACAGTCAAAGAATTAGAGATCACTGTCCTGTTAGATTTCAAGAACCCCGACCATCCCACGTGTCATAAAATCATAATGAATACTGACAAATATGTTAAATAAAATAATGTAAACAAAAATATATTGCACATATTATATGTAAAAAGAACAATCATAAGTAAGAGAACAAATAAATTATATGGTGCTTATTTATATACGAAATAAAACTTCTTTCTACACAATGTTTGTTGTGTAGTTTATGTATTCGCCGTCTTTGTCACAACAAAAAATCTTCAAACCTTTTTTCGTCTTGACTCTTGAAACCGCGACATAATGTTTTCGTTAATCTTTATCACATATCTACTCACCAAGTTGTGTTCCTCGTCAATAAGCCTCGCGATATTCGACTTTATTGGATCCAAAACTTCAAAAGTTCACAAATCAAGAACTATCGGTTTCTACGCATTTATAAGATCAACTTCCTAAAGACATAGCGATTATATTCATTTGATATGCATAAAATTCAAAATACAATTAGATCATAACATAAGTAATGGTCTCCTCATTACCTGAAATTTAGTTAAACATACGAAGTCAACTGTGTTAATTGAACTCCATGAATTAAAGTATGTTACTTGAACTTGTATATTTGGTTTTAAGTAATTAGCACATCATCCAAGTTAGGAATTATAGCTTAATATAAAGTTGTATTAAAAAGTACTAATAGTGCGTTTGTCTTCCCCGTGGCCTAAAAGCTCCCGTGCCTTCTGCTCGTTTTCTGCTGTGGTCACTGCCGCAAACACCAAATGGATATATAAACAATGTCAAGCTATTATGTAGCAGAGCTTGTTAGTGATGGAGGCTTGATTAAGATAATATAGAGTATAGGCGGCAGTTTCAACATTTTATTTAATTACAAATGCGTAAATGTTGTATGTATCATGTCTAATCGGTCAAAATGGGATTAAGTCAATTCCACTACACAAAATGATCCACATGGGTTGAAATTCATTCGAAAAATAATTATATGCTTGGAATCACAATATCGAAAGTTACTATTTTGACACGTTATACAAAGTGCCCATTTCACCACCTCTAGCTTAGACAACCATCGGTTCAAAATTTTAGGCCACGCCGCCGACGCCTTTACATGCCCATTTCGTGTTCCATGTTGCTATTTTCTTGAGGATAGCTAAACTCGTTTTCCAAGCATCAACATCACCCTCATCATCATGACCATCGACTACGGGTTCTCGATAAAAGAATCATTTGCATTGATGAAAGTTTGAATTTTATAGTTATCGCTCATGAAGATCGAAAATCTATGCTACGCTAACCTTTGAGTCTTTTGTATCTAGTCTTGTACTCGGGTAGGATTGATTACCTTCTCTCTAGTACTCATAACACGGCCGCATCATGGAACGAACACTTGTTGTAAGCGACCAAAATATATCACTAATTTCGAGAACGCCAACCGTGCCACTACATATCGGGCGTATCTTCCCATTCAAATTTTCAAGAAAACTTGGCTGCATCATAAATCAATAGCATAAGCAATGTGACCGAATACTAAAGTAAAATGCTTTGCTATAAACCAAATATTTGTCCTTATCTAGCTTTTTCATGTAGAATCTTGTTTTCATTCAGATTATGATTCTAGGTATAAACCAACTAAGCAAGTGTACAATCGTAATTGAATTTTGAATGAATATTATGATGGGAACATGAATCAAATGAAAGTACCTCGCATACTTAAAATAGTGGGAAGCAGGATTTTCTATACCCCATGCTCGTGGTGTTGTGGCCTTAATCCAATTTTGAATGTACGCATCTTTTGATATAAGAGGGCGGTTTTGCACACCTTGTTTTCTCTTGATAGTTTATCGTTAACATGAGTGCAATAAGTTAAAACAAAAGAAAAGAAATGAAAAGGTGTCAACAGCCATTGTTGGTAAATAGGAAGTAGGGTGCCACATTGTCTCGCATTCTTCAGCTTGTTGAGCATTAGTACAGGGATAAGCATTTGAGATACGTGAGAGGGCGAATTTGTCATCCAAACGATTGTAGAATGGAGTTTTAAATAAGAATCAAGGCGACTGGTTAGGTCTCCTCCGCGTCAATTTTGTAATAATAAAGAGGTGTTTCTGATTTAGTTTAAATATCATTATGTCTGCTATTTTGACTTTACAAAAAATAGTTGTAATAACTTTGCAAATCATTTCACTTAGCTTAATGGATTTGTTGGCTTTACTACCGAGGCCCAAGGGTGTTTATACATGGCTGAGCTCATACGATTGCTGCTATTGCTTTGCTATGGACATCATTTCTTGTTCTTTCATTTCTTTAGTGGTTTAATATCTCTTTCCAGTTCTGTAAATGATAATTGTTAGGAAAGTTGGACTTGCTGAAAATCTTAATTGATGTCTATCCGTATGCATGTGAACAGGTATATAAGCTTTGTTTGCTTTTGTGCTACAGGATGCTCCTATACCACCATGTATCTCACAGTTTGAAGGAGGACTTGTGCAAGTATCGATTGAAGTGGAAGATCGAGCACATCATTCAGCGATTACAAGTAAACCTTTTTCATCTGCTACCTTAGACTCACTATTCCACCCTCCTCTTTGGATTATGGTTGGGACATAAATCATTCACTCACCACGAGGAGCTTAGACTTGCTATTCCACCCTCTTGAAGGGTCATCGACTTAGTCTAAAACCCGAGTCATGCATAAATAATGACGTTAACTACACCATCAATGTAATAGAATTTTAGGTAAAAGATGGGAGACAAATGAAAGTACTGGACCTTGCCCGTAAATTCTAAAAGTTCATTATTAGCTTCCCACTTGTCGCAGTGCACCACGGTGACTCTAACGTTATCGCATTTACTCCCGCAAAGTTTAGAACACACGTGTAAGTTTGGATATGATCACGAAAGATGAGCTAAGGTAGCAGATGAAAAAGATTTACTTGTAATCGTTGAACACTGTGCTTGATCTTCCACTTCAATCGCTACTTGGCAAATTCCTCCTTCCAACTGTGAGATACATGGTGGTACAAAACAAAGCTTATATACCTATTCACATGCATACGGATAGGCATCAATTAAGATTTCGTAAAGGCTTTTTCCTTCCTATTCTCTTTCAGCCAATATATGACCTGAACAATAACGTTAGTGACAAGAGCTTGGGTGAAGCGGGACAAGAAACCTACTTTTAATGACTAACAGTTAAAATAAAACTAAAAAGTACAAATGTATAAAATGGAAACATGAAAAATTAAAAATACTTGGGAGATCCTAAAGTTGTTTCAGATCTTTAATGAATATTGTCACTTACAATGGAGGAACGATCGATGCAACACTACCATTTTTTACAAGGTCACGGATAAAAAGGGTGCTAGAGTTCTCTTTAAAATAGGCAATGAGCCTCAAGATATTTGCGTGGTGAAGTTTTCCAAGAGCATGAATTTTTCCTTGCACAAAGTGCTCTTTCTCGACCAAAGCATCCTGCATTCTTCTCACCGTAATTTGTTTACCACTTTTCAAGGTGGCTAGATATAATGTCCTGTAAATTGTCTTGCTTATAACCTCTGCTATTGCTCCAAGCAATTCTTCATCTGTAAACGAAGAGTCATCAAAATGAACAACCTTGTTATAGTCACGATTCCGATGCAGCTAATTTTGAGGTAACCATTCCATTGTCTAAGTTTTGAGCTTCCCAAATCCTTTTGATAGCTTTTGGTTTACCCTTGGCTGGAATTAATGACCATAGCTTATCTGTTAGTTTCCATTCTCAGAATCAAGACTCCAATCTCTTTTAAAGAAAGTATGAGTTCAAGTCGGCAATGATCTCACCATTGTTGGCCGTTGATTGGGTCGATTATCTAGGCGAGACATGCAATATGTGCAAACTTTTTCAAAGAGTTGCTAGAGACTTGCCCTCGAGTCTCAAATCAATAATGCGAGTTAATTTTCCTTCTTTACTGACTTTGAGCCCACATTGCTAAGCCACATTGCTCTTCATCTAGATTTGAATCAACTGCAGCCTCCCACACATTACTTCAAGCAAAACCTCTAAAAAGTAAACATCGATTAATTTTCTCGTTAATTTTCCAGATAGAAATAGCATGGATCCATATACCGAAGGTTCCTTTGACCCACTGTGTTGACATACGTACATGTACGGTTTGTTGGCCAATTTTCGCAAGTCCAAAGTCGAAATCTTAGTCGTAAAATTCCAATCTAACAAGATGTTGGAACTCTTTACGTCGCGGTGTATTATTCCGTGTTGAGTGCATGTACCCGTGTGAAGATATTCCAACCCTCGCGCAACACCTATGCATATTTTGAGTCATTGCAACCAATTTAAATAATTACCTTTGCTTTTACAAAGATGGTCCTCAAGGGTCCCATGAGGCATATAGTCATAAAAAGAGCCATTTCGGTCCTCACTGCAGATCCAATCAAAGATACTAAATTACAATGCCTCAACTTAGAAAGCATTTCCAGTTCATCCTAGAACTTAAGGGCTCCTTGATTGGACATGGAATGCAACCGCTAGATCGCAATGCAACAACGGTGACCCGTGATGGAAGTGGCCCTTAATAAACCTTACCAAATCCTCCACGGTGATGACCATCCTTCATCGAAGTTTAATGTTGCCAATCGAATCAAAGGTGAACCGTTGGCAAATTTGGTCCATCGCTAGGGATGAGCTTGACAGTTCCTCTGAGAAAAAAGTTTCGTATATTAGACATATAATATTAGTGACACACATGATGATAAGACGGTCTTACTTTTCATTTAAACCGACGAAATCTCCCTTGTTACGCCTTCCCGACTTTGCCTTTGTTTTTGCCTTTGCTCGACATCTTTTGATTTCGGATGGAGATAGTTTAGTAGTTTGCTTAGAAGGTAATGGCTTAAGATCAGTAACTATTAATATAAAGTAGAACTTACTTTGCATGTATTATGTGTCTGAGTTTATAAAAGTATAAAGGTCATGAAAGTCGTAAAGTGAAAATCACATGGTATGGTTCTTGGTATAGGCTCGTGGCTTCCTAATTAAGGGATCTTGGTTAGGACCCATAAGTACCGGTATGAGCTTATTTTGTACGTTGGATCGTTTGTTGCCACCATGGCGTTACAGATGTAATTTCATTTATATGGTGACATAAGGCTTAGTAAAGTACCGCAGATGAGTGTGATAAATAAGCGATATGAGTGTCACTCCTTGTATGGAGAAAATAAGTAAGCGACCTATAAATGAATGTAAAAAACGTGCTAGTATACTAACATATAAGGTGTACCTGAGTGTCTATTAGTATTAGTCTTTGAACGCTCTTCCAGCGCGGCTCTGTTGTAGGTGACCATTTTCCACAATTTGTATAACGACGGTCCATGGTCTCTTTTGTTACGGGGTTTCATCCACTGCTTTTGAGAGTTTCTTTGGCATGTCACTAATAGTTTAAGAACTAAAAGAAATAGAAGCTGGAGTTAAATGAAACATAGGTTGTCGTCCATAATAAGTAGAGGCGCATGATGATTAGTCTTTGAACTCTCTTTGTGACTCTATTGTGGGTGAGCATTTTCTACAACTTGTATAACGACAATCCATGGTTTCTTTGGTTCCATCAATAAGCTAAATAACTCTAAATAAGACTCCAGCAAAACCATCAGACTTCTTGATTACATCCTCAATTGAGATATATAAATACATTTAGGGGTGTTTGGGTTAGCTTACTTTATGGGCTTATCGACTTATTTAGATTTAAGAAAGCCAATAAGCTCACTATTTTTAGGCATATTAGCTTATCCACTTAAACTTATGGCTTTTTAAGCCATAAACTCAAATGGGTGAGCCAAAAGAATAGGCTTATTGGCATTCCCAATCAATAAGCTGATCAACCCATAAAATAAGGTTAATCTAAACGCCACTAATTTAATAGAATTAATGTAGCTGGAAGCAACATCATTTAAAAGTTTATGGCAATGACTCATTCGAGGTTTTTAAGAGCTTTAAAAATGTGGTAAAGGTATTTCGCCAAGAAAAATAGAATCTATGTTGCACAAGAAGAAGAGCTCAAACCTGATATGGCTTTAGCTCGAATTCATCCCATTAATGTGATGAACTACTTCCTTCTACTATCCCTGTCCTAGCATAGATCAATTCCCCAAGATCCTGATATAAATTAATCATGATACTATATAAGAAATGGTGGCAAATGATGCATAAATTAATAGATTGTGAATTAACATATAAGCAATGGCTGCAAATGACATATAAATCTTTTAATTAGTTATACCATCATCATGCCTTCTTGATTCTTGAGTTGTTCTGGTGGTTGCAAAAACCTTGCAGTTAGCGGAGATAGTACATGGAAAAGGAAGAAAAAGAGCCTCGACAAATTACAATTTTGATACTGGAATTAAAGCTCAGTGTCTTTGATATGAAAATTAAAAATGCCTTCTGATCAGCCATTCCATTCCTACTTTCTTCCTTTATGCCCTTATCCTCAACCATTGTTTTGGTACCACTCTTCTTTTCACTTTTCTTTTCTTTCTTTAACGCACTTGGGCTTTCTGTCAGGGTCACATTTGAAGAGGATTTTTCTTTTTTACCACTTCTATTTTCCTTTCTTAATACACTTGGCCTTTCCTTGTGGTCACGTTGGTCGAGCATCTGTCTTTCTTGCTTGGAACGGAATCACCATCATCCTGGAGCTTCCGCAAACCACTGTCACGAGCATTCACATTTCTCTATCAGACCTAAACATAAACCACTGCTATTTATATATTTCCATTTTACTCATAATAATATAAACATGATAATTAATGCTATTTAAAATTGATTATTTGTAAATTCAACGATCGCAATTAAGCATCTAATTTGGATGGAAATAGGCAAGGATGAGCGAAGACCTCTTGTTGGTATCTTGAATTGACAAAGACTAGTGGAACCTCGGCATGCGACTGCATAACCCGACTAATTGACCGCAATATCCGAACTCGAATACACCTATACCGAGATACACGAAGCTTATTAAGGTGTGATAATCTTGTTTCTAACGACTACGGGTAGGATATTTTGAAAATGATGTAAATGGAGGAAATTTTCAAAGAATGTTAATTTTAAGAATTAACTAACATACTGATATTCGTTGAGCATCATATGGTCCTATTGGCCATATGAGTATAAAAGGTTTGAAATTTCACATAAATGAACTTATTACAAAGTTTGAGTAAACTAATCTCACAATCGCGTAACAAATGACCCGAGTTATTATGTTAAGTTTTGTAATGTCCGATCATGAAAATGACAATTCACTTTGTTTTAAATCGATTAATTGAAAAAAATCGATTTTCTATACCGATTTAGTAAACCTCGAAATCATCTTTTACATCCACTTCGCTTGCAAAGATTGTTGGATCCTTCCATAATTCTTTTCATCCCTTTACTTAAAATTGAAATGAATTCATAAGCAACAATATAAATAGGAAAATAGATACTAAAAATCACTTGGATTACACATATATTTCCCGTTGGAGATAATCTCTCCATATTTTGACCCGTTCACCACTGATTATTCTATATGTTTTTCATCGAAAGCGTTCTTTGGGCACATGAAAGTCTGCAATACTGTAATATATACCCATTACCACTTTATATTTATATACATTAAATTGAAACAACAAATGTTACAATAAAACATAACATGCCCATGTATAATGAAATAAAACAAAACAGACAATGGATCAGATGTGAAGTACTCTAGACTGTACATTTTATTCATATCAAAACAATGTGAATGCAGAATGGAATTGCACACTGCAATGAATTTTTGATATTAAATAATTTGGCTAAAAATGATATCATCAAGTGGAACATAATGAGAAAAAGGAAAACCAAGAGATTAGATACCAATATAAGCAAACGGTTATTGGAATAATGATAGTGGTCAATTGCACGTTCAGTTTTAAACAGAGGTGGAATTTGTGTGGTTCTCAATTCAGCTTCCATGACTGTATCATTAACTTCGCTACTTGAAGAAAGAAATACAATCACATGAAAAGAAAGTGAATAAATAAATAAAATTATACACAAACCTGACAAAAGTTTCAGCCCATTCTTGAGATGTATGAGTAGTGACATGCATGCATATATGATTGTGTCGTTTTTCCCTCTCATTAGATGGCATGTTCAGAGCATAAGAAATTGAAGTAGAGACTTCCGTCACATTCCATGAATTTACCAAAAGTTCCCCTGCACCTAGAGACGGTGCTGCTCCTGCAAACTATGTAAATGTAACATAGAAAATGCTTACATACAAAACAGCCGAAAAAGAAGAATAAGAGAGAATAATGATAATGAGTTAGTACCTCACTCAGATTCAAAACACCTTTCTTTGAAGCTTGGTAGGCCACAAATTCATAGCTCACAAGATTCATTCCGTCCCTTAAAGATGTAATGAGTGCCACATCTGATCTCACACGAGTAAAGAATACCAAGTGTTATGCAAAGACAATTATATAACATAACATTGAAGATCAAGAGTTCAAGACTATACCAGTAATGGCATAGAGATAAGGCATGAAAGTTAAGCGATCGATCCTGTAGAATGCCATAAGAAAGTTAGGCTCTTTAAACAAAATCTTAAAAAAGGAATATTTATACTTAGATAATCGGGGACTTCTGTTCATGTTGGCACAACAATTTGAAGCCAAGGATGAGAGTGATTATAAGTATCACTCGAGTTATTGACGTCGAATTGATGATTGACGGGAGCTGGATAATGATAAATGGGATCAACATACATCTTAGCAACTAAAGTTGTTTTCAGAAACTACCTATGTAGTAACAAAATCCATGTAAATATATATCACAGTTCAAACCAAAACTTAAAGTAACTGGAACAATCGACGCAATCATTCATCGCTTATGAATTTTAACATGAGTCAAGAATTACACATCACTATAACATTTACGTGTTAACCGAAATTACACAAAATAAATACAAACAACATACTTCTTCCATAGCTATGGCACATACAAACATATATTTCATATTTAATCCATTGTGTTATCTCTTACAACTACCCATTATTATCCTAATTACAAACTACTATTACTATCTATTTTCTTTAATCATAACCAAAATTTAAACCTGTAATAACTAAATATTTAATCCATT
Organism: Chrysanthemum lavandulifolium; assembly: GCA_022545495.1. Taxonomy (NCBI): domain Eukaryota; kingdom Viridiplantae; phylum Streptophyta; class Magnoliopsida; order Asterales; family Asteraceae; genus Chrysanthemum; species Chrysanthemum lavandulifolium. Next base: position 147,387,137 of record CM040246.1, on the reverse strand, counting down.
GTGTTATTGCTTACAACATAAATTTTAGTATAACAAATGCTTACGTAGGGATATTAATGCGAAACGTACATCTGTGTCTCCATATATGGTCCATAAAAAGCCTTTTCTCGGCAAGCTGTCATATTACCATACCAGCGGTATATATGTGCATGTATGTGCATATGTGTTTGTGAATGTATTGAGAGGAATAAGTTTCTATCCAAGGTGAAAATAAGAAAACAAAATGTGTACCTTTGCCTCTTAGTATTGCTAAATGTCCATGTTAAACCCCTTTAGGTACCTACAGGAATAGGCAAACCTTTTATCACTTCCAGATATGACCACCTGAAGGTCCACCTATTGATTAATTATGCATGTTATGGCCGGCCTTCTTATATATTTTGATTTGAATAAAATAGTAATCACTAATGTTGCCTTCAACCAAAACTCGTCTTCCTTTCTCAAAGGACACGATCAAGTAACATAAACGGAAGAGTGTTTTTTTAAAAAGAAAACGATTGATGAACTAAAATCATTCATACCAGTTACTCGAACATTGTTATCTTGGTTTGCTTTTGAAATCCTTACACTTTGTCTTACCCTTGGTTGTTCTCTTTGTGCCTCCATCTTTGTATCCATATCTGATAACACAGAAAAACTTAAAGATCGTAAAAACTTAAAAATCGTAAAAATAATATAATAGGAATAATATATTATGGATTCTTATCTTTAGGAATAATATAATAGGGTGTATTTATACACAAAAAAAATAGGTTAAAAATATATAAGGTATAATTATCTTGTAAGTAATATATATCATTTTTTTTAATTGTTATCTTCATAATATACATTCCTAAATTACAAATTGCAGGATTTTTTTAGCATCTCCTTATTTATATTGATTTGAAAGATATAAATCAAAAAACAATTTACTCTAGTGGTAAGTTGTTTACAAAACACATGAATGATCCAAGTTCAACTCCAACAAATGTCTTCTTTTTAATAAAAAAAATTTTAAAATTAAAAAATAACAAAAACAAAAACGAATTTTAAAATTTATTAAAAAAATTGTACATATATTAATTAAAAGCCACATGTCATTTAAAAAATAAAAAAGCGCCACATAAATACAATGATGACATGGAAATATGACATGGCATTATGGGATGCTAAGTGGCATTTTATGTGGCATGCCTCCTCTTATATATAATGTATAGATATATGATATCAATTAAAAAACAAAAAAAACAAATCCAAAACATCATAAAATTAATCATAATAACACCTACCCATTGTATTAATTCGTAGATTATCATAAAAATGCAATCATAAAATCAATACAGTCTTCATGATTCTCATGCATTTAAATCAAACATACCGAAAATATGGATATCAATTATAAAATCTTCACATGGTGACCAAATAAACAATAAGAATCAGAAAAATCATAATTGAAAGAAGAAATTGAGATTGAACAAACCTGAGTCGTGGTTGATTTCAAAGCGAAATCAATAATCAAAATCAGAATCGAAACAAAAGTATTTTCTAATTCACCAAAAGTAACCTAATTTGGATTAAAATCGAAAAAATAATACCTGATAATGATATTGGTTGATTACTGATGACGCAATACAGATTTTGAATCATCACCAAAAGTATTTTCTAATACACCAAAAGTAACCTAATTTTGAATCATCACAAAAATAGGATGATTTGGTGATTTTCAACGAATGAATCGAGACTTGTTTTAGGATTAAGATTGATTTCTTGTTTGAAACGTATGTGTAGTTTAATTTTGGGCAATACAAATTGAATTGATTGTGTTGCTGAAGATCAGGATCGGGAGTTTCGGTTGAAAGTAGGCGTGTGTTCTTGGTTGTGTTTTGTGTGTGTGGCGTGTGTAAATAAATAGCTGGCATTGCCACGGAATTAATTCTTGCCAGCATGGCATTTAAGTCTGCCAAGTGGCATATGTGACATGGCATGTTCCTCTATTATATATGTGGGGAGATAAATATAATTCTTTTTACAAAATTCTAAAAGTTTCACCGTATTTTTCTTGAAAACTAGACAATCATAACTTTTTAAGCATATATAACACATATATTTAGAATTGTAGGCTAGTGCAGTTATTTCGTCAAAGTTGAATAAAACAAATAAAATCACAACTGATGTTTACCACATGTGATTTTTAACACATGTGATTATAAAAGTTTTATAAATGAAATAATGCAAATACAATGTGTGATATATGATTGGAAATTCATGAATGTATGTTTTCCATTGCAAAAAGGAGGAAAGTCATTGATATATACACAAATATGTATGTTAAATTTAGTACAGTTGTTAGTGTTCGAACTTTCATATTAGTATTAAATCACATGTGATATATCATGTGAATTTCAATATTGAAAGAATGTAAAGAAATGAACAAGAAATATTTTGTCGAAAGTATATCAAAGTGTCGTCTACTGTAATGTAATAAAATGCTCGTAACCACGGTATTATTTGTTTTGTCTAACTATAAATGTTCATAAGATACTTTAATTATAAAAATATGTGCAATTGTATTCTTAACTAAAATATTAATTAATCTACTTTCTTTTTCTCAATAAAAAAATAATTTTGTTATTTGAAATGCAGAAAATTTATTATTTGAAAATGATCTCTTCTTTTGATATATGAATTTTTTTTTAATTGACTGGAATATTAAAGTGATCAATTATTTTAATACAAACAAAAACATAAATGTTAGAAATTCAAATTGAGAAGGATAAGTATTTAATTGATTATTGAAAATAGACTAACAGTAAAGGAATTTTCATTTGCTTACATTTATTTTGGTGCTTACCAAAGGACAAATTCTCACCATCCATCTAGATTAATCTAATGGTGGGGATTAACCCAAGATTTAATAGATAAACCCAAGTCATGTTTTTTTTTGTTTTTTGTCTTTCTTTTTATTCATTTTTTTGTCTTTTCTTTTAATTCACATTTTTTATAAATTCGTTTTTTTTCACTTTTTTTTAATTCACGTTTTTTAATTCGCGTTTTTCGCTTTCATACGTTTTCGTCTGTTTTCGTCCGCTTTCACACGCCGCCCGCTTTCATACTTGTTTTACGCTTTCATACGTCATCCATTTTCATACATATTCATCCATTTTCTTCACGCCGTCCGTTTCATACGTTTCGCCCGCTTTCTTACGTTTTGTTCATTATTCATACGTTTCGTCCGTTTCACACGTCGTCCGCTTTCATACTCGTTTACGCTTTCATACGCTTTCATCTGCTTTCATACATATTCGTCTATTTTCTTACGTTTCGTCCGCTTTTAAATGTTTTCGGGGCGTTTTCATCGCTTATGAATATCACAAGTAATATCTCGTGATATTATGTGATATTCTCGTGATATTCATATGATCACAAGTGATATTCGTGATATTCGAAAATAACGTGATATTCTAAATATCGCAAGTGATTTTCAACTAATGTTTTGTAACATCAAAATCACAATTGATATTCAGAATATCACAAAGTGATATCCAGAAAATCACAATTGATATTCATAATATCACAAAGTGATATTCGAAATATCACAAAGTGATATCCAGAAAATCACAAATATATAATTTGAATAGCAACTACATAGTTTGGGGGTAATTGTTAAATCTTATTTTATTTGCTTATGAGCTTATGTGATTTCGGTTTATGTTTCACAAGCTTAATTTGCTTATTTTGAAACTTATAAAAATATGTAAGTTTATATTTACCACGTATAAAAATAAAGTGGTCAAATTTTGGTTTAGAGTTCATACATATTCGTCCGGTTTAATACGCGCCGGTTTTAAATATTTTGGCGTTTTCATATGTCTCGAATATCACAAGATTCTCGTGATATCACGAGTGATATTCGAGTATCACAAATAATATTCTCAATATCACAAGTGATATTCGTGATATCTAGATGATCAACAAGTGATATTCGTGATTTTCGAATATTACAGTGATTTTCAACTAATGTTTTGTAACATGAAAATCACAAGTGATTATCGAATACCACAAAGTGATATCCGAAAATCACAAGTGATATTCATAATATCACAAAGTGATATTCAATATCACAGTGATGTTCGAAAATCACAGTGATATTCGAATATCAAAAGTGATATTTTGAATATCACCGATATTCGAAATCACTTGTGATAGATGTAAACGTGTAAACGTAAGAAAACGGACGAAACGTAAGAAAATGGACGAATACGATGAAAACGGACGAAAACGTATGAAAGCGTAGAAACACGTTTGAAAATGGATGAAAACGTATGAAAATCGACGAAAACGAAAGAAAACTCATGAAAAAGGATGAAAACGTATGAAAACCGACAAAACGTATTTAAAATGGACGAAACGATGAAAATGAAAAACGAAGAAAAAAACGAATGAAAAAAACGAATTAATAAAAAAAACAAATTAAAAAAAAAAAAAAAAAAAAAAACGTGAATTAAATAAAAAACGTCAATTTAAAAAAAAAAAAAAAAAAGACAAAAAATATGTGAATAAAAAGAAAGATAAAAGACAAAAAAAAAAAACATGGGTTTAGGTTTGTCTTTTAAATCTTAAGTTAATCCCCACCATTAGATCAAACTAAATGGATGGTGGGGATTTATTCTTTAATTTATAGGTAAGCAAAATAAAGTGCCTCACTAACAGTAACAGGTGAATATTTCAAAAAACCTAATAAAAACAGAAATGATAAAATCAATGTGCATGTCGACGTTGCCAAATAGATTATTTTGTGCCATGGAAAAATAAATAGACTTTGGAAGGCATCCAAACTATGAGAGCAACTAATTGTTCAAAAATAGCCTCATATTTGACTATTCTACCGTATTTCCTGTTTGTTTGTTCGGGTCTTTTTCATATTTTGTCCAATATTTTAAATACATCAATTCCCCTAGCAGAAGAAAACGACCAAAACTTTTGGTCTATATGAATTACAATAAATTAATGAATCCCAAAGGCTTGGATTATCATCTTGTTTTAGGTTTTTGGCATATTCGATCGACGTCCATTGTGGAGTATTTATTCCATGAAGGGAAATTTCTTTTATTCAAACGTGTAATGATGATACATAAACTACAAATCATGGCCGTTCCGTGATCTTGAATGGCTTATGCGATAATTTCATATCCCCTTCTTTTTATCATTAATTTCATATATACTTAAAATACAATTATTGAATGCAGTTTGTACAATGCTTTTAAAATATGATTTGGGCACATATAAAATTTTCAAGTTTTTGTTTGAGAGAGATGAAATTGCCCCAAAAATTATGTCTCATATCACTAGTAAAATAACGAGAAAGGTACGTTATGTAAACATGAACTATATGACTTGTAGTTGTATACGCGTGAACTATAATATCTAATGTATTTATACATAAGAGACTAAACTAGTTATAAATCTCGTACACGTAGAGTTTTATAAATGAATTAAAGTTAATTTTAAAATTTTAGTTTAATATACGGACATATAAGAATTTAACAATATTTAATACATATGTGGTTCACACTATAAGTACAACCAAGAATTATACTTTAACTAAATTTGTTTGGTGTGTACTCATAAATCGCGCTTTCATTTTGATATTTATAATCTTGTGCATCTACTGATTTTTGTTATTACAATTAAATTATTTGTTATTATCCGTAGTTTAATTTTTAACCCGTGTACGCACGGGTTATTAAACGTGAATTTGGTTTAGACATTGTTTACTTTAACTAATAATAGTAATATCTCAACTATATTTGCTCGGACTTGAAATATGATCAATTTTGTTCAATAATCTTATTTTTTGAGTAGTTTGATTTGATATTTTAACATTATTTATATTCATTGAAACTAAATTTATTACATAAGCAATCACGTATTTAACATATGGACTATTTATGTAATCGTGTGTAACAACAGGGACGGGTTTTGCAATTTTTTAAGGATTGTTTCTAAAATACAGCTAAATCGGAGGGGCTCTTTTGTCATTTATGAAAATGAGTAATCGCATGTAAAAGCAAGGCTAATTTTTGCATTTTGTTAAGGATTGTTTCTAAAATAAAATTAAATGGGAGGGGCTAAATTTGTCATTTTTGAAAGTGGGATCACTGTGGATAAATTTGTTCCAAGTGAATATGATGTTTCCAAATAATGATTAAGAGGCGTTTGGGAAAAATCACGTTTAGAAACCATGGTTGCAAAAAGTATGTCTCTCTCCAAATGTGAAACTGCTTAAGATTCTATAGCGTGGATAATCAATTTTCAAAAATATTTATCAAACACTCAAAACGATTATTTGCGCTAGAAAGCGTAATAAGCATATAATCACTAACAAAACGCGACACCCTCTAATTAGATAGAAAACATATCATAGTTGTTTTAAAAAATAAAATTTGTAAATTCATTATACATGTTAGCTCAATTGTTTGCTTGATTCTTGCAGACGTGCATGGTTTTTTTTGGATGAATTGAAGTTTAACTAAGCTAATTGGACTGAATTGGCCATGGATCTAAGGTAATATCATTTCTTGGTTTTTAGATCGATCACAAACGCATGACATACGTGAATCTATTTTGTGGATAGCGCACTAGCTGACTGTAACCATGTTGGAGATTGTGTGCATTATGAAGCTTTTGTAATACATGAGAGTTTGCTAGTCAAAATTTGATAGTTGATGCTAGTATAGCAACTAAAAAGAACTTTCAGGATCTTTTACAGTAACATGTCCAGAGTTGCTTATCATTCTACGGAATCCAAATGAAGAGATTTCCTGATCTTGTTCGTTTTTTGCTCGAATAAAACTGTAACACATCACCCCCATTAACGTTCCTGTTATAGGGCCGACAATATAAACCCAAATACCTTTATACGTGTTGCTAGCCAACGCTGGTCCAATGGTACGTGCTGGGTTCATTGATCCTCCCGATATTGGCCTAAATATTCATTTACAAGTTATACGTTTTTATTGCTAGAGCAATATTTATTTACTTAAATTTAAAATTCTAATATCAAAGCTTTACCCTGCTAAGATGGAATTAATGCATACTGCTGATCCGACTGCTATACCTGCTAACTCTCCTACCTGCGACATATTAACACTTTTATTAGGCATGTCCACAATGATTAAATACACGCAACATCTGTTTATTTTGTTTGTACTTACGGCTTTACAATCAGTTGCCACTGCTGAAGTGACAAACATCATTATGAAAGTTACAATGATTTCCATGATCAAAGCCTGTAAGTCTGTCCCTGAAGGTGTCGTTGTCCCTAAATTTTCTATTGGTTGTAATAGTGTTTTTAGGGCAAATGATGCTGCTATGGATCCTGTAAATTGCGCTATCGCGTAGAAAGGAACCTGTATAGCATAAATATTCCTATTATCATATAAAAAAATATGGAGTACCAACTTGCAGATGATACGATATAATGATGCATTTGAGTATTTGATAAGTACTTGATAATGTACCTGTTTCCAAGGAAAATGTCTAACAGTTGCAAAAGCTATAGTGACTGCAGGGTTCATATGTGCACCAGATATATGTCCAACTGCATAGATCATGACCGTGACAATCAAACCACTAGCAACAGAAATTCCAAGCTGTGACACTTTGGGTTCATCGCTAGCACCAAGCGCTGCGCATCCACATGATACAAACACCAACACAAAGGTTGCCACCACCTCCGCCACAACCTGTAGCATATTCAGAAAATATATGAATAAAAGGGCGCGGGAGAAACTCATATGGTTAATGATTTTCAATTATTTTTTATATGCCTTTATTTAATACAGCCATGAAAACGGAATGCTTGTACCTGCTAGCTGATAACATAAGTATAAAAATCAACAATTATGGAAATCGTATGTTACCTTTCGGAGAAAATCAGGAGGATAATGAGCCCAAAACACGTTAGCGATGTTGAGTTGATAGTCTTCTGGTGTTTCCACTGTTTTCATGGACAAATCGTTATTGATGCCCCTTGAATTCACACTCGACATGGTTACAAAAGTGTACAGATACAAACAAGGTCAATAAGGTTACACGAAGTTGTGTTGATAACTTTTACGAGAAAGTGAGATCGAGTATCTGTGAGACTGTGATATCTTAATAAGTGCCTAATGATTTGCTATATATATAATTTTCATCTCCTGCTTTTTTCCTCCATCACTTTAATACATCACATAAGTACACGAATCCAAACACATATAATCATGAGATAAAAGATCTTCTGCACTTAACCTTTTGGGATCTGTTAGAACCTAAAAGCAACAAATTATATGCATAATTAACAGATAAAAAGGTTGAACTCAATGAAGTGATATTGTTTAAAATTGGATCCTTTTAGCCTAACAATAATTTATAAACTAAGCAAAATATAAGTGGTTTATGGTGACATCAAATCAAATGATCACTACATGATTGAATAATGCATATCATAAAGTGTAGAAAAGAGGATTCAAATGTTAATGGTGTAGGCAAAAAAATGGTATCTAGAAGGCTTTGTGCCTGTTTCTAATATCTAAAATAATCTTTATATATAATTATACCAAGGCCATTGGAAAAATCAGCATATATAGGATGTCGCATCATTGCACATATACTTTGGCAAAGAAAATTATATATGCACCAATATTGGTCTCTTTCATATTTAACTAGATCATTCTTTGTTACTACTATGATATCAATTGCAGATCAATCAATATATAAAGATGAATGATAATACATACTTGTATGTTTTTTAGAGTAAATTACACGGATCATCCACATGGTTATCGTTGACTTGCATATATGATTTGTTGACTTTTCTTTTGATGTGAAAAGTCCATAACTCGTAAATCCTTAACACCCGTAGTCCCTCTAGCGGGCATCACTTTTTAGCTTCTAAAACCCCTCATGTGAATTGTTTTTTCGTTTATAGCTTTCCCATCCCACATACTTGGCTAATAAGTGATGACATGTAAACTTCATGGCATCACCTATGCGATTGCATGTAGCACAAGTTAATTTAGCCCACCACTTGGTTGACATGCAATATATATGTATATTTTGGAGACTTACTAATGAATAATTGACATGGAGAACAGTATAGTCAAAACTCAGAAATTTTAAATCTGGTGCCGAATAAGATGAACTCCATTAAGAGAGTAACAAAAATTTAAAGACGAACTTAAGGTTGAGCGGACAAGAAACTATTACCTCGTTGAAGAAGTGACATGAGACCTGCAGTAAAGCAGCAACTGATTATGGTCAATGGCTCGAAAAGATGACACTGTGTATATGAAAGTACAAGGCATTGATATTTGAAAGACTAGTTAAGTTAAAATAATGAGATAGATCTACAACATTTTGGCATGTACTACTCCACTAGTCCACTGATAAAAGATTCTGCATATAAGGCCCCAAGTCATTTGGCATACAATGGCACATGGAACTCATTTTCATATATCAAATACTTGTTATTATGCATGTAATATGATCCCAATTGGTTGCAAAGGCATATAAATACAAAGCGAATGGTTAAATAATTCAATGCAAAATTGGTTGCCAACTAAAACAATTTCATCATATCCAGTTCACCAAGTAGATCCTTTTTTTGCAAAATTCTAATCGAAAAACAGTTAGGTACTGACACAAAAGGCCAGCTGAAGTTAAGAAAGGCCATCCCAAATTAGATAAAAATAATTAGGAACTGCCTAAAACTGACAGTCTAAATGGTTCACAGTGCTGCGAGACACGACATAACAATAAGGCTTTAGGGAATGAATATAGATCAACAAGACACGGATCAACCAAGAATTTAAACACATGTAATCATGAGAATTAGCAAAGATCTTCTGTACTTACCTTTTAGAATCCATTAGGACTTAAAAGCAGTTATTGTTTAAAAATGGCTCCTTTTGAAAGACTGCCAATAATTTATAAACTAAGCAAAAGATGAGTGGTTTTTGGTGACATCAAATCAAATGAACACTACATGATTGAATAATGCATCTCATTAAGTGCAGAAAAGAGGATTCAAATGTTAATGGTGTAGGAAAAAATTGGTATCTAGAGGGCTTGGCGCCTGTTTACAAAATATAAAATAATCTTTATATAACTATACCAAGGCGCGCCATTGGAAAAATCAACATATATAGGATGTCTCTAGCATGATTGCACATATAGTTTGGAGTAGAAAACTATACACAAATACTGCTCTCTGCTCTTATTTTTTACTAAATCATTCTTTGTTACAACTAGGATATCGTAAATATCAAAAATTTAAAAGAGTAGAGATATTACTCCTACCAAAACTTTTTAATTCATCCATTCAAAAAAATAATCGTGCCGTTTGCAATCCACTGATTCTTACTCTTCATATGTATTCAAGAAAAGGTCCTGCTGTCCAGTGATTATAAAGCTTTTAATCTTCAAATCTAGATTATTATTGCAGATCAATCGATATATAACCAATAATGCTATGTCTTTCTAAAACCTTTCCTACTAATGTATGCCTAAGATGAATGATTACACATACGCGTATATTTTTCTAGAGTATATCACATGGATTTTCCATGTGGTTAGCGTTTACTTGCATGTATGTTTAGACTTTTTGAAGATAATAGTCCATAACTCAGAAATCCTTACTATACCTGCCTCTACCGGGCATTAGTTTTTAGCTTTCAAACCCCTCATATGACTTGTCTTCTCGTTTTCTTAAAAATTAAGAGCCAAAAACTAATTATCTTCAATTCGCACTCTTTAGTATTCCTCCCACATGGAGGTGGCCAAAACCAGGTTCCTGGTCAAAGTCAACGAACCGGTTCGGTTTTTTCCGGATCCGGGGTCTAAAAAACCGGGACCGGTATAACCGGTTCCGGATCGGTTCCAAAACCGGTTAAAAAAACCGGTCAAACCGGTTCCAAAAAAACCGGTTGACCAAAATCAAAATCAAGATTGTGAGCGTTTTTTGAGTGTTTTTAGAGTTTTGATTGTTGTGATTCAACCAAAATCAACCTTAGTATTTATAGGGATGTTTTGGACATCAAAATGGGGCATAAATGGGATTATACCCGTTAGAAAACGGGCAAAAAAGCCCCCAACGGCTCCAAAAGCTGCTACTGTCTCAAAAGTGCAATATATCCGTTGGAACCGGTTCTAATGGCTAATAGGTGGAACCGGTTAGGAACCACCGGTTTTTGGAAGAACCGAACCGGTTCTTAGAAGAACTGGTTTTGACCGGTTTCGGTTTTGGTTTTTTTTCGGTTTCGGTTCCGGAACCGGTTTGGATGACATGTGAACTAGCTAGTAAGTGATGACATGTGAACTACATGGCATCACCAATTACATGTAATTGACATGGAGAAAACTATACTCAAAAGTATGAAACAAGTGCAGAATAAGATGAACTCCGTTATCAAAGTAAGAAAAATGTAAATATAAGAAACTATTACCTTCTTGAAGAAGTCGCGTGGTGCTAACAAACCAGCAACTGATTATTGTCAATGGCTAAAAAAGATAACTCTGCATGTGCATATAAATGGACAAGTCATTAGTATTTTAGTAAGGCTAGTCCCGGTCATGACCTGAGACGACCCGGCCATCCAAATGCGTCATCGTCTTTCTCTCTCCAAATGACCGACATGACCCGGATACCCCAATGACGACCCAAGGATTTTATTTTTTTTAAACATTTTAACATAAACTAAAATTTCATTAATAATTAAAATGTTACAATACTAAATAAAACAATAATATATTAAATAGAGTGAATTACATAATGGTCCTTGTGGTTTGTTGAAAATTCAGAAAATGTCCCTGCTTTTTTTTTTGACGTTTCGTCCTCGTGGTTTACAAATCTTACGGATTTTGTCCTCGTCCAAAATGTCCGTTAAGTGTCTTGCGTTGTTAGTCCTTCGTTAGTGCAGTCCGTTATGTTTTGCACTGTTAGTCCTTCGTTAATAAATTTTGCACCGTTAGTCCTTATTTTTAAAATATAGTTTTCCCATTAGTCCCTCCGTTAATAATAGTTTTCACCCGTTTTGTCCGCTTTTATCCGTTTGCTCGTTTTTATCCGCTTTCCCGCTTTTTACGTTTTCGTCCGCTTTCTTTCGCTTTATATAGTTTTGTCCATTTTTCTTACTTTTATCGGTTTTCATCCGTTTTGTCCGCTTTTTCTTACATTTTTCTTAATTTTTGTCCGTTTTCTTATGTTTTGTCTGCTTTCTTTCGCTTTGTCCGTTGTTCTTACGTTGTGTCCGTTTTCAGACGTTTTATCGGTTTTCTTACGCTTTTGTCCGCTTAAAAAATTTTGAATAAAAATTTCAAAAAAAATTTGAATAAAAAATAATTTTCAAAATATATATATTTTTTTAAATATTTCGCTTTTTTCAATATTTTCGGAAAGTTTTTAAGATTTAAAAAAAATATTTGAAATAAAATATTTTTCGGAAATTTTTTTCAATGTCCGTTTTTTTTTAAATATTTGAAAAAATATTTTTGTTCAAAATTTTTTTGAATTTGATATTTTTTTTCAAAACGGACAAAACTTAAAAAAAACCGACGAAACGAATAAAATGTAAAAACGGTCGAAAACGGATAAAAATGATAAAACGGACAAAAGTGTAAAAATGACGAAAAGGATAAAACGAAAAACGGATGAAAACGAAAAACGGGGAAACGGATAAAAACGAACGAAACGAATAAAACGGACAAAACGGTGAAACTATTATTAACTAGGACTAATGGGAAAACTATATTTTAAAAAATAAGGACTAACGGTGCAAAATTTATTAACGAAGGACCAACAATGCAAAACACTTAACGGACCGCACTAACGAAGGACTAACAACGCAAGACACTTAACGGACATTTTGGACGATGGACAAAATCTGTAAGATTTGTAAACCAGTGGACGAAACGCGCCAAAAAAAAAAGCATAGTGGACATTTTCGCAATTTCAACAAACCACAAGGACCAATTATGTAATTCACTCTATTAAATATAAAAACGATACGAAATACATAAATCATAAATCTAATCTTAATGTTCCGCATGCGAGTCATTTATAAGTGAAGTTTCAGATTTATAGAGTGGTAAAATTTGTTTAAACTTTTTTTTTTTAGTTTAATGACGAAGTCAATTTTAAAAATGTATTGATTTTAGTCAAATATGGTTGGGAACTTGGGACTTGGACGCATTTAACATCGAGTGAATTTGCACCGATATTGCAAATTAGGACGAGACAACCGATGTGCCAACCGACCTTCCCAAAAGAGTAAATTGCAAAATCGTCCGTGGTTTGCCCAGATTGCAAAAATCGTCCACGTGGTTCGCTAATTGCAGGCGGCTCCAATGGGAAACTTTTTCATCATTTTGGTCCATGGCTTCTAACATCGTTAGTGATGGTCAGTTAAGGGAGGCACATGCTTTGCACACGAGGACAAATATGTCATTTTACATGCTTACACCACAATTCCCCATTTATTAAATAGTCTCCACCTTCCCCAAATCCATTTCCTCTTCCCCAAACATAAAAAACCTACTTTTTTGAGAATACCAAATCAGTCAAAGTAATGGCAAATGTGAATTGTTTTTGTGGTATCCAAGCAACTATTCGCACTTCTTGGACAAACAATAACCCTGGTCGTAGGTTTATGTGTTGCTCTCAAATGGTGAGTTTTTTTGTAATACATTTTTGTATGGTATATTTACTAACTTATGTTAATACTTCATTATAGGAACCACATTGTGAGTTCTTTTTATGGTTTGATCCACCTATGTGTGCTCGTTCAAGGCAGATTATACCTGGTCTTCTAAGGTCAAGAAATGAAGTCCAAGAATCTTTGGATGCAATGGCAGTTGGATATCGTAGGATGAAGATTTGTTTGATTTGTAGTTGGTTGGTGGTGGTTTTTATGATCTTAATGTAATCTTTTTATGTTTTTTTATGTTAACTGATGAAGGTAGTTGATCAAGGTTGGTATGTAATGGTCAACAAGTTTTGGTATATGTAATGAAGCTATGGTTATGTTCTTTATGTTAATCGGTATATGTTGCGACATAGAATACTTAGCATAGATTGAAAAGCGGTATGACATACATACCATAATGTAAACCGGTATGACAAAATGCATTATAAAGATGAATACTTGCCATAGATTGGCGGTATGACATACATACCATAGTGGTAAACATACTAAAGTTTTAAACATAACATAGCAAAGTCTTAACATTCATACCATACTAAGGTCTTAAAAACAAAACATAGTCTTAAACATAGTTGTGCAGCAACTAAATTAATTAGGACTCAATCTTGAAGCCATTTTCTTGGTTCTTTTGGTTGGAGTAACATCTGGTGCAGCAACATTTCTTGGTGCATTTGCATTTGCTGGTGCAATAGCATTTGCAGCTTGACTTGATCCAACTTCATGTGCACTTTGACTTCCAACCTGACTTGATCCAGCCTGACCAACATCTTTAGCAGGACATCTTCTTTTGTTGTGACCACTCCCTTTACAAATACAACATGTCACACTTTTACCTTTCCTTGTAAGTTTGCCCCTTTCACCATGTCAATCTCACTAGCACTTCTCTTCCTTTTCTTAGATGGCCTACCAATTTGAGGAACTGACTTGGGTGGAATTAAAGTAGTGGGGCAATCAAACTTGGCCCAATATTGTCTCCCATTCACTGGATTCACCTTAAAAGCATACACATCTTTCCATGTTTGGAGCTTGTAAGAGTGATGAACATAGTCTTCTGGCAGACCAACATTCATACCATTGTTTGCCAAGTCATGCATACAAGCTACTGCATGTTTGCATGGTATTCCAGACACTTCCCACTTCCTACAACTGCAATTCTTTTGATTCCAATTTACCACACATTGTTCCCCCCATGGACCCTTGCAGCATCCTTGATGGCATTAAAAACCTTGGTAACAGATGGAGTTAATGGACCTTCACTCTTGTCAATCACCTTCTGCACTAACACTATCCTCTTCATGAGATATTGTCTAACATACTCTAGTGCAGAAATTATTGGACTATCCCTAGCTTCTAATAGTTGCCTATTGAAGACCTCACAAACATTGTTTATCAGTAGATCACACTTAGCCCTTCCTGTGATACAAGTAAATTTCACACTTAGCTCACAAGACTCTACACTAAACCAAACTGATCCAACTAAAAGGTTAAAATTAATTGATAATTAAATACCTGAAAAGTGAGATCTGCTCCAGTGTTGTGGGTCAATTTTTTTTAACCATTCATAGGCCTTTTTGTTGTATCCTTTCAACTCTTCCATCTATCTGGTAAATTCAACTACAGTGGTAGCAGTTGCACACTTCCACAACAAGTCCTTGTAATCTGCACCTCTCCAAGTAAGATTCATGTTTTCATGAATATGTCTTACACAGAATCTATATTCTGCTGCAGGAAATAGCTTTGCAATTGCAGGTAACAAGCCCTAAAATACCAATTTAATAAGCAGTTAAGAATTAAGTTAAAACAAATAATTGAACAAACACTTTAAAAACAGTTATGAAACTAACCTTCTGTCTGACTGTGATAAATGTGAAGTTGGAATTGTTGTATAGATCCAAATCATCACCAAGGCAGGTCAAGAACCATGTCCAAGAATAAATATTTTCTTATTCAACTATCCCATATGCAACTGGGTATATACCATTATTAGCATCAACACCAACTGCTGTGAGTAATTGTCCTGGATACTGGCCTTTCATAAAAGCTCCATCTAGACCTAACAAATCCCTACCAGCAGCTCTAAAACCTTCTTTCAATGGACCCAAACACACATAGATCCTCCTAAACATTCTTGTGGGTGAATATGGATTTGCTTCCCATACACATCAATCTTAATAATGGTATTTGGGTTACACCTCATCAATTCATTCACATAATCCTCAATAGTGAATCTTGGTGAGCATCACCCCTTAAATTAACCTGTGCCTTTGCTTTAGCCCTAAATGCTTTGGTATTAGTAACACCTACATTAAATTTTTTCTGCATTTGTTCTTGGACAGCCTTGACAGGAATATCAGGGTTCATGGTCAAGAGATCTTGGATGTGTTTTGAGAGGAAAGTGGATGTGCAGGCTTTTATTTTCCTAGATTGTAAACATTTATGCACATTCTTTAATGTTTTAACCACCCACTTGCCTTTATCACCCTTTGAAACATGCACAACCCAAGGACATAGAGGTTTTTTGTCTTCTTTTGCATTTACACTCTTGCCCTTACCTTTATCATGATTTACACCCTTGCCTCCTTTGTTTTTTGTCTATTTAAGATACCCTCTTTTGTCACTTTCACAGATTCAGGAACTATCCCATAGCACTGTGCTCTAACCTTGTGTTTATCATTTTTTTATTATCATTATATTCCTTCTAGTCTCAACTGAATGTGCCCTGATTCTATCTTTTGCTTCATCCCTGTTTGCAAACTCTTGTCCAGCATCTAAACTATTTATGATAGTTGAAGCACCAGCAGCTTTCCTTAATTTTCTCAAACCTTTTCTCCTATCATATTCAGTATCAGATCCTACATCTTCAAATGAGTCATAATCTATAACCTCCAAAGCATCTTCACTGATATTAACTATAGGCTGCATTGGGTCAACACTATCTGATTCAACTTGAAAACTAAAACTAGTCATGTTAACCTTAACTTCACTCTCATCTATTATATGTTCCTCATCAACAATATCTTCTATGTGTTCCTCACTCTCATCAGATTGCTGCTCATCCTCACTCTGACTTTGCTGCTCATCCTCACTCTCACTTTGGTCCTCATCATCACTCTCATTAGTTTCCTCAATCCCAACACCCTTACCCTCATTTTGTTCCAATTCTAAGTCAACTACATTCACATTACTATCTAACTCCTTGATTTCAACCTTATGCTTCAATGACTTCATTTTTTCTGCTTCTAAATCAACATTTGTATGGCCATGCTCAACATATACATACAAAATCTTATGCTTAGGAACATGCTTTAACATGTCATAAAAATCATTTTCACTAACTAAAGGCTTCAGTCCAATGTCTAAACCTTTCATAGGTACTTTGTAATGATAATGCATTTTCACATTCTCATCAAAACCTAAGCTTTGGTACATTAAAGAGTTCATGAGATCAATATTAAACTGATCAATGGCTATCAAGTCCACAAAAGTTACCTGACCACCAACATACTTCCTGTTTGGTAACTCTGTGAATCTTCCTTCATGATGAAACCTTATTGAAAACAAGTTTGGATATTGATCTGTTTCACAAGCATAGAGTAGTGTTTCAGTTACAATTACAATATATCAACAACAAAATTAACAAATGATGTAAATAACAACGTATGATTTTTACCATAAAAAGCTTTTGTATCTACTTTTTCTCCATCTGGTCTTATGTACCATAAACTGGTTGTTGTTGTCATGGTTAGTGGTTGTAAAGCATAAGGATGAAAGTGAATTAACTTTTAAATTTGTAGGATTGAAAATGATGGGTGCAATTAGGGTTTTAAGTGGGTAAACGGGTTTAATTTGGGGCAAAGTTGGGGCAAAGACATAAAATGACACATTTGTCCTTGTACCTTTGATATTTACAAATTGGGACCACAAGATAACTGACCATCACTAACGACGTTAGAAGTTGGGACCAAAATGATGAAAAGTTTCAGCGGCAATTAGCGAACCACAAGGACGATTTTGCAATCTGGGCAATTAGCAAACTCTTATTTTAATATGTAACCTAATAGGACGATGTCATTTTGCAATAAGTGCGTGAAAGAGACGGAAATCACACAAAAACAATTCAATGTGAAATGAGATTTTACAATAATTACTCATGTACGATACAAAAGCTCATACCAAACATATAACTACGGATGAAACCAATCCATCATTCGAAACACGAATACCAAACGGACCTTAATATAATGGTCTTTATAATTCATTATGAATATGAATATTTTCATACTTCATACTTGAAAAAAATTATAAACTTTTTCTCATTGTTTTTTATAAACCTTTAAATAGAATATATATGAAAAAAATTATAAACTTTTTATAATTTTTTATAAATTTATTTATAAACTTTTTTATAAATTTTTATAAACATCTTTTATCAATTTTTATAAACTTTTTTATAAACTATTTTTATAAACTTTTTATTTTTATTTTTATAAATTTCTTATAAAATATTATAAAACTTTTTATAAAACTTTTTATAAAAAATTTATAAACTTTTTTATATTTTTTATAAACTTTTTATAAATTTTTATAAACTTCTTTTATCAATTTTTATAAACTTTTTTTAATAAATTTTTATAAATTTCTTATAAAATTTTATAAAACTTTTTATAAACCTTTTTATAAACCTTTTTATAAATTTTTATAAACTTTTTTTTATAATTTTTTTATAAACTTTTTGTATAAATTTTTTATAAACTTCTTTTATCAATTTTTTATAAACTTTTTTTATAAACTATTTTTTATAAACTTTTTTGTTATAAATTTCTTATAAAATTTTTATAAAACTTTTTTTATAAACTTTTTATAATTTTTTATAAACTTTTTATAAACTTTTTATATAAATTTTTATAAACCTTTTTATTACTTTTTTTATAAACTTTTAAAGAATATTTATGAAATTTATATTAAAAATAAAAATATATTTATAAAGTTCACAACCAAACATGCGAAGGTATTTTAAATTCCGTAATTTTAAATTCTCAAGAATTTAAATTTTCTAGAATTTAAAATTACGGAATTTCAAATTACTCCAACCAAACTCCCCCGAGAGAAATTAACAACGTCGTGGCACCTTTTACCACTAATAAAAGATTGTGTATACATGGCCCCCAAGTCATTTGGCATGCAGTTGCACATCGCAGTCAGAGCTATATCAAATACTTGTTGATTGATTAATCTCCCAAATCCCAATTGGTTGCACATGCCTACACATACATAGCTAATGGTTAAACAATTCAATGCAAAATTGATTGCCAACTAAAACATTCATCAGATAGATATGTATTTTTCTCATTGTGAAAAGGCCAACAAGAAGGTCCTTTTTTGCACAATTATTATTAAGAAACAATCACAGCTCCGGGCCCTTTTGGCCATAGGTGTTCACAAATCATGCAATAATGAGTTGATGCAATAATGAGTTGAGATTAATATAGATTTCACATTTGTCATATATTTAAGCTAAAAAAAACATTCATCAGATAAATATGTATTTTTCTCATTGTGAAAAAGCCAACAAGGGGGTCCTTTTTTGCACAATTATTACCCAAAAAGGGTTAATTCCATATATACCTAATTTAAACATTTAAATGTCATATTTACCCATCAAAATATTATAATGACATATATACCCAATATGAACATCATATTTGTCATATTTACCCAATTCATTATAAAATAAATTAAAAATAAATTTACATCCTTAAATGCCTATTATACCCTTAGTAATTTCTAAAAATCAATCCTTTTCCTGTTTCATTACAGTTTCAAAGTAAATATCTATACATATAGATCATGTCTTGGATGAACATCAGAAAACATGTATGGTTTGTTATTTTGATGTTTATGTGTGTCAATTGTGATCATGTTCCATGTGTTATTATTTATGTATTTTCAATTGTGATCATGTTTCATGTGTTATTATTTATGTATTTTGTTTGTAGTAGAATGTTTGTTTAGTACTCCTCGGTTTTGACTAGTTAACATGCGTTTCATTTGTTTGATTGGTATTCATGTAGATGTCATTTGAACTGGTAGAGTGGGTAGAGTGAGTATCATCTCAAGGTTTATTCATGTTTCTTGGGATCATAACATGTTTTGATGTTTTCGTGTATTCATGAAGTTTGCTTTTTTTCTATAGGATTAAGCAATATTTGATTTACAAAAAGAAATGGGTATGTGTAAAGATAGAGAATTGATTTTCATATTATTAAGGGTATACAAGGAATTCAAAAAAAAAAAAAAAAAAAAAAAAATCTTGCAAACGGAAAATCTTCGTTTACGAAATATATCACCACAACGAATTAAATTTGAAAAATTCTCGTCGTGATGGTATGATTTTTTCGCGTAACGATTAACGGTTTGCGAGATATTTAATTTAAAAATAAACCGTAAAGTTTTTTTTTTTTAATCAAAAATGAATAGACGTGATTGGTTCATTGGATCTATGACAAATATGGAATATGTATTGATCTTTTCTCTAGTATTGCAACCGAAAATCGAACCTAAACCGAACCAAATTTGTAACCGAACCGAATTTGACAAAACCGGACTGCACTGAATTAAATATTCGGTTCTCGGTTTTGATATAGTTTTGACAAAATAAAAGTCCAAACGAACCAAAAACCGAATTGACATAAATATACATATATATTTTGTATATATATTTATATACAATAAAAATCCTTAAAACTCTTTCTAGCATATATATATAACATATTTCAGGTTCGATTTTTTTTCTGCTAAAAATGTATATAATTAAATGAAAAAAAAATTATGTAACTCGGGTCATCCCGAAAACTGAACAAAATTCAAATTTGGTTTTCGGTTCAGTTTAATCCAATTTGAATTCGGATCGGTTCGTTTTCGGTTTTACTTCGGAAAAAATTGTAACCAAACTAACCGAACTGAATAAACTGAATAACCCAATAACCGAACCGATAAACAACCCTAATTTTGGATGTCACATCATGTCAACTCAGTGAAACACCTTGTTTTACTCACATACCTAGAAACCTCATCCTTCATGAGTTCCCATTTTCTCAAACCAACTAAATTTTCATTCATTAAAATTAAAATTACTTTATATAAATATCTTACGTAAAAATATAAAAATTGCATTAAGTTACATTAATTTGGCAATTCTTTTTATATTTTATACTACATATATATACTTTTCAAATATACTACTTATATATACTTTTCAAAGTTTAGAGGTATAAATTAAAACTTTTTCATTTATAATGGTTTTAATTAAAAAATAAAAATAAAAATAAATAAATATATGAAACCCTCACCCACTCGTTCATCTTCCCACTTCATTTTCCCCACCTTTTTAACACGCAAGCACAACAAAAACACAAACCCATCACAAATAATCATTTTAATCAATATATATATATATATATATAAAAAAAAAAATTGCAAAATTTCGTCTGTTGGCTCAAGCCAAGGAATTGGTGCTGGCTTTGGAGCCGACGGTCCTCAGTAATGGCGTGCCTTTGGCGTGGGTCCATGTCGGATGGCGCCGATAAAATGCTACCTAACCAGCCCTCTTAGGCGCTGATACACAAAATCTTAGCTGAAGTTATGAAAGGTCATCCCAAATTAGTTAAATAGAACTAGGAACTGACTAAAACCGACAGCTTAAATCATTCACAGTGTTGTGAGGCACAACAAAGCTTCAGGGGAATGAATAAAGAACAACTAAGACACAGATCGGCCCTCGAAGGGGCTGGTCAGCTGGACGAGACCTTTTAAACATTATTCTTACCCCTCATCTCATCACAATTACATGTATTTAACCACTCCAATATCAAAAAATGCACAAAAACTTTGGTCCTAATGTGCTATAAAGTTGGAAAACAAAATTCCACACCTGCATCCAGCAGAAGCAGCGATATCATATTGTTTTCCCTATCAAATTTCAATTAGCTTCAATATTTCTGTAAATACACATTTTCTGGCTCCCGCTATAGTAATTTGACATAATTACAAAACCATAAACCATCCTTATTTACCAATTCTTCCTATTTGCATTGCTTTGATCTAAAGCTCTCACTTGACAAAAGAGAACTGATTAAATTCCCGAGCCTTTCCGCACCAGAAGTAGGTCTGAGTGTTGTAATATTTCCCACTACAGAGCACGGGTCTGAACCATTCTCACGGTTTCCGATGCACCACCCTCCAGGAACGATCATTTTGGGCCCGAAAAGAAGCTCAGAATCAATCTTATCAAGCACAGGATCGTCTCGATGGAACTTTCTAGCAAAAGGGGCGTTACTCTCGATCATTTTCTGCATATGGTCCATTGTGAGGTAATGAGGATGTTGTTTGGGCGGATTGTCCCATGATATGAAATGGAGATCACTGTTGACAGTGGTATTGCTAAACTCGTGTGCATTGCATACAACTGTGTGAAAATAGCCTTCGGGAGATGAGAGAAAGTTTGCATAGTACATAAGGACGGTTCGGGGTAAGTTGTCCCAGCCCCATATACAGAAGTCGACAAAAGGGCGAGATAAAACCATCCATGCAGAACCTGAGTTAAAATGCACAGAAACTGGTGTAATAATTACTTAAAACTTGGTAGCTTGAGACTTGTAATTAAATAAAGCACAAATAAATAGAGAAACATGGTTGTGTATTTAATTGGATCCACTAGAAAATAGAAGAAAAGAGCAACAGGTCAGAAGTCGTCTAAAGTTCATTTAAATGGTTACAACCTCCTAAGTCAATTCCATTCAGAAAATTTGATTATAATTCGAATAAATAGTTTTTGTAATCATAGTCAGGCGGTGTTTGAATCTATGTAGTTATCTCGGTCGAAAATTACATATCGTTCAAGGAACGAGATTTGAAATAGCGGTTATCGCGGTGAGATATCGGTGAGATATCGGTCAGTACTCAGTAGGCATAATAGATATAACCCATTAGGTGTTTTTATCAGTAGGCATAGTAGGCACTTTATAATCAGTAGGCATAATAGGCACTATATAATCAGTAGGCATATAATCAAGTAAAGAAGAATTGAAGAAAAGAAGTATTTAATCAGTAGGCATATAAATCAAGTCAAGAAGAATTGAAGAAAAAAAGTATTTAATTACCTGTTAGAAAAAGAAGAAGAAAGAAGAACTGCAGCAGAAAGAATTGAATGGGTTCTCATTAATTGGGTTTTTTAATTGGGCTATTAATTGGGTTTTTTAATTGGGTTCTCATTAATTGGGGTTTTTAACAGATCTTATTGCCAAAAAATAGAAGTCAAGATCTCGTCAAAATATCGTAAATATCGCCGATTTCAAAATATCGTCAAAATATCGACCAATATCGCCGATATTATCGGATCCGATATTTTGGGCCGATATATTGGACCGATATTTTTTCTAAGGGCGAGATACGAGATATCGACGATATATCGGTGAGATCTCGCCGAGATTAACTACATAGGTTTGAATTAGCTTTCTTCATAGCCTAGCCTTACTTTTTCAAGCTTATCAATTTGAGTTCTTTTCTAGGATTCTCAACTACTTCGAAACGTATTCAAACCCCCTGACTATGATTACAAAAACTATATATTCGAATAAGTTAATTCAAGTTTGAGGTCAATATCATCAATTATCTTTGTGGAGACAGGCAGTCTGCTAATAGTGGAATCGTCATGCATAGCTAGTGCAGGCATCATATAGTCCTAAATACCTTCCTAATCCAAGGGAGTGGTATATTTCGATAGAAACATACAAGTTTAACTGGATTTATGTTTCAGTTGGATTACTCATCTGAAGATAAGTACTAAACTGCTACAGTCTTTCAAAGACTAAAGTACTAGTCACTGCAACACTCTAGTAGAAAAGCAAAAGCTTATATTTGGAGAAAAAGAGGATAACAAACTAGATATGTACGAGCCTAAGTCGTCATCCAAAGCACATAAATAATTAGTATAGTAAAAAAATTTAGCTTTGTATTGCGCAAAATGTTTCATCCAAAGCCCTACTAAAGATGTCCAAAGCCCATAGTCCATACCATTGTGATCACTTATGACAGAAACAAACATGACGGCCATATAAAGCTAATAAGTATCACCTAAGTTTATTAATAGTTCCAAATGTAAAACTGCCCCGTAGACCGTAGTACTAGCCAAATCCAGTGACAAACACAGACACTATGACATCTCAGCGAAGACAACGCATTTTCTTTATATTCAGATCTGGATTAAGCAAAAATGCCCATTATAAAGAACATTGAAAAATGTTAATCATGCTAAGCTAACCCACATTCAGAAGTAAAGCATCAGATAGCAAACTATACTAGTAAGACCTCATAGCAGTATAGCACCAATGATAAAACTAAATGAGCTGTAAGGTAATATAATATTTACGTACCTGTAAATAATTTAAACGCTGTAGGTACACTTCTTCGTTGTGTGATCCAAAAAACATCAGATTTTTTACTCATATACAACCCGGGATCAACAATAACTGGCTTTGCTCTCTGAGACCTATTCATGTGCACATTCACCACCAAAATTAATAAACACACCACACCAAACCCCAAACTCCCCATATCAAAAACAACAAACCACTTACTCTTTCCATCCGATCTTACTCGTATGATCAAGAAAATTTAGATCCCGCGGTAAATATGAAAACGTATGCAACAAATCTATAACAAAACAGAACACCACCATTAAAGCACAAATACAATTCAGTAGATTCACCTACATTACTTAGAAATGAAGACATTCTTTACCATCAACTAAAATCAAACACAAACATAATTTGGCAAGTTCGTCTACATTACTAGAAATGAACAAACTTTTACCATCAATTCAAACACATAAAATCCACCTACAACACGTCAAAAGCCCACATTTTTACCATATTAGATAGCAGTCAGTATAAAAAACAATCAGACTTCATCTACATTTAAGTTCAAACTCAAATGCACACATTTTTACCATCAATTACTATAAAACACATACAGTTTAACCTACTTCCTTAAAAAAAACACACATTTTTAGTTTTTACCATGAACCACTATCAAACTCATATATAATTCAGCTACATTTGTTTCAAAGCACACATTTTTACCATCAACTATTAACACACACAGTTAAAAGTCACCTACATTAACATAAAAAAGCACAACTTTTTTACTGTTGACTACTATCAACACATTGAAAATTCACCTACATTACGTAAAGAGCAAACATTTTCACCATAAACTACTACCAAACACATACAAAATTCACCTACATCACTTAAACAACACACAGTTTTACCATCAATTACTATCAAACACATACAAAATTAACCTACATCTAACTTAAAAAACTAAAAAGCATACGTTTTTACCATCAACTATTATCAAACACATAAAATAATCACCTACATTACTTAAAAATCACAGACTTTGTCTTTTACCATCAATAACTACCAAACACTATCACATTTCACCCAAATCAACATAAAAACCAAAATCACTTTTTTTCTTTTTTTTCTTTTTTTTTTTTTTTCTTTTTAACTAAAAAGCACAAAATTTTACCTAAGTCAACATAAAACCATCTACAGCCAATCACTATTAACATAATCATAATTCACCTACATTTCTAAAAACACACAATTTTACCATCAAGTACTATCAAACATAATCATAATTCACCACATTTAACTTAAAGTCAGTATCGGGATCTTAACGACCATGCTAAAAGGCAAAGGCGGAGCCAGAAAGTTTTGTTCGAAGGGGCACACTTTGACAAATTTTAGAAACTACACTACAAATTGGTTCTTATGGGGGAAAATTACAAAAAAGGCCAAATATTTTAGAAAATTTTACGCTACAATTTTTTGCGCTAGGGGCACGTGCCCCTTGTTCCCCCCTCCTAACTTCGTCCATGCTAAAAAGACAACATTTTTACCATCTTGCGTGACAAGCGGATAATCAGAAGCACTCAAATTAATAAACCAATCCCACTCCCATTTTTTCAACAAAATCGCAGCAGCGTGCAAAGTATTCGCCACCATAGTCGGCCCACGATACGTCACCAAATTCGCCTTCTCAATCATCACCACATTCCCAAACCTCACAAAAACCTCATTCCCCTTCACAAACCTCCCCAATTCCATCCGCTCCTCAACCGAAGCCTCGCCATCCAAATGCACAATGTAACGGTTATTCGGATGGTATAACGCGAGTAGAGTTCGTTTTAGGGATTGTCCGTCGTGTTTGGATCCGGAGATTAGGTAGGCGAGACGAGGAGGCGGCGGCGCGTGGGATGGACGGAGGGGGTGGAGTTTGTGTTCGACGAAGATGGAGGAAGGTGCGGTGGTGAAGCGGCGGAGGAGCGGTGGGGTTAGGGTTCCGGTGGGTGAAGTTAGGGTTCCGAAGAGAAGTAAAAAGAGAGTGAGGATTGATGTGATGGTTAAAGGGTAGATGATCCATTTGTGTTTGGGGTGTTGGAGGGTGTTTGGATGTGTGTAATAGTTTTTTAGTTTCTTCATTTCTACATACAATTTGGGGGGTGTTTGGATGGTATGTGTGAAAATGGGAGTGAAGATGAAGGTGAGGGTGGGAGTAGTAGTTGTTGTTGGTTGACGGAGACGTGTAAACTGGTATTTGGTGGTGTAATAAATGGTGTGATTAAAGGGATCATGTCTGAATTTGTACGTTATTATTATTAGAGAAAATTAACAAAAGGACTTTTTTTCAACTATTGTATGTTTTAAGATTTTTTCAACTATCTTCTCAAAAGACTCTCACAACCGCTTCAACTGGTCCTCAATCGCTCAACTTCACCTTTTGTACATGTGTCAACGCAAGATAGTTAAAGCGTCTTTTACTTTATGGTTAAACGACAATTTTACCCTTTATTATATTTTTATTAATTATCCTACCTACCTCACCTAACTCCATCTACCACCACCACCACCATTCTTTCAACCGCCGATTCACCACTTTCGCCAACCGCCGACTACCACCGCCAACCGCAGACCACCACCGCCACCACCTTACTACCCATAACCACCACCACCACCACCACCGCTCAACTGCTCGACTACCACCGCCACCACCGCTAGACCACCACCGCCACCACCTTACCACCATAACCACCCAAAATTACTTGTTTCATCATCGATCCACCCATTCAATAAAATCCATCTCCACAATTTTATTAAAAAAAAAAAAAAAATAAAATAAAATAAAATAAAATAAACGATCACAGATTGGTCAAAAGAACAAATACAAGCAATTAATCTATGGTCAAAGAACAAAAAACCAAAGATCACGGTCAAAAAAAATTAATATTGGTATTTTATTACACTTTTTTTTTTTTTTTTACATTTGAGAAGATCCAAGAAAATAGATCTAAAAAAAGTTCGCAACTTTCTTTAGCACCAAATAAAAATAATAAAAACAGAAACAATATGACTTCCTCATCTTCATAAAAACAAACTTAATACACGAGATACAATGTAAAATTATGCAAACCGATAATAAAGTCGAGTCACCAAAAGGACTATCTCTAATCTCGAGCTTTTAACACAAAAAGATGATTCTTGCAATAAATCCGTGGATCCGCAATAAACCGACACGATCCGCAATAAATCCGGCGACCGAATGGGTGTCGGCTCCGGTCGGATCTTTAAGAGGTGGAGATCATCGCCGGATCTACAATAAATCCGTGATCGAATGGTAAAATCCGCGACGATGTTCTTGATTTGTATATACGTGGTATGGCCATAGTTCGAAACTAAAACGTATATACGTGATAAGCAACATGGATCTACCACGTATGTTCTTGATTTGTACAATCTGTCATTTGTTCTTGATAAGCAACATGGATCTAAAACGTATATATGTTCTTGATAAAGTACTTGATTTGTCAGATCTGTTGGGTGAGATGAAAGAGAAAGGAGTATTTATATATGTGGGTAAAATTGTCATTTAACCATAAAGTAGAAAAGCACGCCCACCTAACCTCAGACTTGCATTGACACTTGTCACAAAAAGGGTGGAGTTGATGATTGAGGGAAGGTTGAGCGGTTGAAATAAAGTTTTGGGAAAGATAGTTGAAAAAAGTCTTAAAACGGATTAATGAAAAAAAGTTCCATTTTGGTAATTTTCTTATTATTATTATTATTATTTTCCTTTTCAATTTTTTTTCCTTAGCGGAAGCTTTACTTTATCGTAGGATTTGCTATGCGGTAATCAAACCTATAATATGAAAAAGATTATTACAATGTAACGAAAAAATATTGTTTATTGTAATGATGCATTACAAGTAATAACGCATTACACCAAAACCATCTTAAAGGAGCTGATTTGCCCACATAACTTTTTTATTCATCCACAGATTTTTTACGTGAAGTGACCATTATACCCCTCAACATTATTTAGCCAAAATTTTATTTTCTAACGTCTGTCAACTCCAAATTCGTCATATATAGCCTTGGTTCTTTCCTTGCGTCTTCATCTCCGACCATCTCAGTTTTTCGGGTCATTCAATTCTTTGCTACACAATAAGATAGGCCTGATTTGTTTCCACCATGTTTGACTCGTGTTGATGCAAACTACGCATTGAAACATATCAGATCTTTTGCACATTGTTGAAGGCTGAAGATAGTAGAAATGCAATTGCAAGGATAAAGATTAATGTATCAGATCTTATGAAGTTACAGTTAGCCACTCTCTCATTACTATCATAGTCCTGTAAGGTGATCGTTAAGCAAAACAGTAAACATCAACCCAAAAGAATAAAACTAAAGATATAAACAGAGGTGTTTGGGATCGCTTTATTTTTTTGCATATGTGTAAAACGACTAAAGATATAAACTAATAACATTCCAATGTTTAAGAATTCATTTCCACCAGATTACA
Source organism: Chrysanthemum lavandulifolium (assembly GCA_022545495.1). Classification (NCBI taxonomy): domain Eukaryota; kingdom Viridiplantae; phylum Streptophyta; class Magnoliopsida; order Asterales; family Asteraceae; genus Chrysanthemum; species Chrysanthemum lavandulifolium. The sequence goes on along the minus strand of CM040246.1, from coordinate 147,358,491 downwards.
CTCCTGTTTGTCATTTTTTATCCTAGAAGTTCCCATCATCGGTCACCGGCATGCGCTCGTCCCTAAAATTATTCCAGACCCTCCACCGTGAACGAAATCTTGTAAAACTTTTGCATATTGGGATGAAAAACATGTAGTTTCACTCCGATATTGTCCGAGTTTCGTGTTCTTGTAAAAGAAAAAAATGAACATCGGTACGGTATAAAATTTGGTCGGATTAATTCTCGTCTAAAAGAAGCGACCTTTGAAGGGTACTAGTTTTGTAGATCTTTCATAGCCACCAACATGTGAGATTGATAGGGGAACGAGTTTATACTTGATGGGTTACACCGTTACCGGTGCTACATGAATATTTTTATGGCCAACAAAGACGTTGATGGCACAATGAATCAATCTTGATAAAATAATGTTGGGGTATAATCGTCAATTCAGGTTAAAAAGTTGTGGATGAATAAAAAACATCCGTGAGCAAATCAGCTCCCATTTCTTAAGGATTCCTACTTTTTTTCATTACATCTTGTAATGGAATCAAAATTACATAAAACGCTATCATTAATTAATCACATTAAATAAACTTTCTATCATTAATGGGTATTTTAGTATTTTTATTATAAATTTCATTACGTCTTATCATACAAACCAAACATAATTAATAACTACAATCAATGTTGCAAAATCGTGAATCGGTAGTCGGGCGGTCGACCACCCTGCAGGGAGTAATCGGTCAAGTCGGGATTAATCGGCGATTAATCGGATTGGCATTTCGCAATTTTTGGTATTTCGAGACCAAACTAAAAATCTTAACCGATTCCAAGCGCTATGTTTCCAAACCTTAATAAAAGGATCCAATTCGATTGTGATATTTAATGCGTTATAAGTGAAATATCGATCACCAAATTAAGTATAATGCCTAAATTATTATTTTTTAAATGACCGACGATTCGGCCGATTTTTTACCGATTCGGCCGATTTTTGATCGCTTAGTGTCGATTTTATCCTAGGCCGATTTTTGATTGATTTTCAAAAATCGACAAGGTACTCGGCCGATTAACGATTAATCGGCGATTAATCGGCCGAGTTGACCGATTTTTGCAACATTGACTACAATGAATTATTATATTACATTTTTCATTCCATTACATCATTTAGTTTATTTAGTTGACATTTCATTCCGTCCTACCAAACGAACACTATGTATCTTAGAGCATAACGCATGGCAAAGAGTTCATATGAGCCCCACCGGATGCCATCTTATTTCAACGCTCTCATTTTAAAGAAAAACTGCGAAAAATGTTTTTAAGTTTTGCGAAAATTGCGAAAGTTGTCTTGGAAAAAAAATTGCAAATATTGTCCTTAAACTTTCAATTTTTTGCAAGTAATGTCCTTTCGGCGTTATTGTAGTTGCAAATTTTGTTTTTGGACTAACGCTAGTTAAGAAATCTCGTTAAATGCCGTGTGAAATGACTATTTTACCCTCATTTTCTTCAATAATTGCAAAACCACCATTCTCCTTTCTTTCCCGCCAAACACAACCAAAATTCTCAAACACCATTTCAGTATTTATAACCCCTGATTGACAATTGGGGGGGGGGGTTGTGTTTGTATGTTTAGATGATATCAAGAGCTTTATCAATAATGGTAAAGTTGATCAAGTTGTTGCAATAATCAAGTCGTGTATTCTAGATGCCTTTGACGATCTTACAAGAACTCTCAAAATCTATCGATTCAAGACGGTGCAATACATCACAAAATCATTAACGAGAAGGGGTTATGGAAACAATATTCTGTAAAAGTCATTGTGATTCTTCATAACGTTCGATGTTTTCTAAAAGAGAAAGGAAACACACAAAGTTGTATGCTCTGGATCACCAGTAAACCCGGCGGCCGGAGATGAAATTTCAAAATTTAAATTTGGGAACAGAACTCAAGTCAGAGAAAAAGATACGTACGTCAACTATATTTTATTAGTTTAAAATGGATACATAGATATCCAGGTGCGCAGTAAAAAAAATTACATACAGTATATACGTTGTTATAAAGTTTTAGGGTCCGTTTGGTATCCTGGATTTACACTGTTTGCATAAGATCAAACCCAAAAAAATTGTTTGGTACAAAATATGTGAGCCCAAACTTTTGCATGATTACCAAATAGTGGTATTGTCCGATTCCACACTACAAAGGCAGGAATAGAAAATATTGTTCAGTTATCATCTTGTCTACACCACAAATTTAGTATAAAACTTATTTCATAATAAAAAAAATTAATTAATTTTATTTTATATATTTTTTAAATTATAATTTATACTACATTATAATGTATTTATCATTTATACTACATTATAATTTATACTACAAAGGCAGGAATAGAAAATATTGTTCGCTTATCATCTTGTCTACACCACAATATAAGCCTACACATGTTACTATAATTAGTAATTCATATAATTAAGAAAAAAGGATAATGTACAACACTATAATGCACATAATTTTCATACGTACAAGACAAGAAGCATAACGTACACCACTTTAATGCATATATTAAAAAACAAAGCACCACATTAATGTTATTTAATATAGTCAATTAATTAACTGATCAATAAATACAATTAATACATTTATTAAAACACCCCTAACATAATAAATACAAATTATGAAGCATATTGTACAACCAAATTAAACACAATTCCTACATTAAATGTCACTAG